>CM060427.1:88861841-89461841 GCA_030545235.1 Helianthus tuberosus
TACCATCAAATGAGTATTTGGGTCCAGTTGATACCTCATGTGCATCCCATAATCTGACTGTATGTTGGCTGGAAGTGAGTAGTAGTTTAGTATCGCCAGAAATAAAAGATTTGACCATAGTCAAAGAGTAATGAAGGCCATGGCTGTCTGATCCATAAGCATTGAGCACTCCATTTTGTCTGCCTGTTGCAATTTTACTTGGACCACCAAGAAAGGCAAGGCACGTCAAACCAGGTTCATTGCTATACGGCCTCCGTTCTTTGAAACTACTATAAACATATTCGCGCACATTGCGACCACCATGGATACGCCCATGAATATTGTTAAAGATCTCAGAGGTAATGTTTGGTAGTGGATCAAGCTTTAGTTTTGATACTGATGCACAAGCATCCTTAGAATCAAAAGTGGATGATTGTGGGCCGAGTGGAAGTCCATGGTTCAACGTGTTTTGACTGCGATCTAAGACATTAAATAGAGTGCCAGCTGATGGCGCCGAAGAGTCACTTATTAAGCCGTCTTCAAGGCTAGTGTTTGCCTTGAGTCGTTTGCTTGATACAGATGGTCCAACATCGCTGAATCAGAATCATTAAGTTCGGCAGGTAAATCCAACTTGTATGCTACCAGACCAATCCTTTCCAGGATTTTAAATGGACCAATGTATCTGGGGTTTAACTTCCCACGCTTCCCAAAGCGTGCCACACCCTTCCAAGGTGAAACCTTCAACAAAACCATATCTCCCACCTCAAATTCCAGAGGTTTCCTTCTTCGGTCCGCATAACACTTTTGTCGATCACGAGCCGCTTTGATGCGCTCTCGGATCTGAAAAATCTTGTCTGTTGTTTCTTGAACCAAATCCGGACCAACTAACTGTCTATCACCCGCGTCAGCCCAATAAACTGGTGATCGACACTTACGCCCATAGAGAGCTTCAAACGGTGCGGCTTGAATGCTTGCATGATAACTATTATTGTATGAAAATTCAACAAATGGTATGTAAGTATCCCAACTTCCACCTAGATCCATTACGCAAGCTCGCAGCATGTCTTCTAACGTTTGAATCGTTCGTTCACTCTGTCCGTCTGTCTGCGGATGAAAAGCAGTACTCAGATTCAACTGAGAACCAAAAGCTTCTTGAAAGGATTGCCAAATCCTTGACACGAATCTTCCATCTCTATCAGAGATAATTGAGAGAGGCACTCCATGTCGTGCAACAATCTCTCTTAGGTATATCTCAACAAGTTTGCTCGTGTTATCTTTTTCCTTGATTGGCAAAAAGTGTGCAGATTTCGTTAAACGGTCTACAATTACCCAAATCGTATCGTGACCTTTGGCCGTCTTTGGCAATTTCGTAATGAAGTCCATAGAAATCTGTTCCCATTTCCATTGGGGTATTTCAGGTTGTTGCAATAGACCTGAAGGTTTCTGGTATTCAACCTTTACCTTGGCGCAAGTTAAACATTTGCCAACATATACAGCAACATCGCCTTTCATTCTCGGCCACCAATAGTAATCCTTTAGATCTTGGTACATCTTATCCGCTCCTGGATGGATCGAGTACTGTGACTTGTGAGCTTCATCAAGAATAACATTTCTCAAACCACCAAATAAAGGAACCCAAATTCGCTTCATGAAGCACAACGTTCCTTCCCTGTTTGGTACCAACTGCTTCTCCATCCCATGGAGATATTCATTCTCAATATTTCTTTCTTTGAGAGCTTCTCTCTGGCGGCATGAATGCGCAACGAGAGGTCCGTTTGAATAATCATTTCCAAAGCCCTAACCCTTATGGGGTTGATCCTTTCCTTCCGACTCAGGGCATCGACGACCACATTCGCCTTCCCTGGGTGATACTTGATCTCACAGTCGTAGTCATTCAATAGTTCAACCCAGCGTCTTTGCCTCATGTTAAGCTCTTTTTGATCAAAAATGTGCTGCAGGCTCTTGTGATCGGTATAGATCGTACATCGCGTGCCATACAAGTAGTGTCGCCAGATCTTCAAAGCAAACACCACCGCGCCTAATTCCAAATCATGCGTGGTGTAATTTTTCTCATGGACCTTCAACTGGCGAGATGCATATGCTATAACCTTCTGACGCTGCATTAGTACACATCCCAAACCTTGACGCGAGGCGTCGCAATATACCACGAAGTCGTCCGTGCCTTCGGGTAGAGATAAGATTGGTGCATCGCAAAGTTTGTTCTTCAACAACTGAAATGCTTCTCCTTGTTTGTCTCCCCAATCAAACTTCTTGTCTTTCTGCGTAAGGGAGGTCAGAGGTTGAGCGATTCTCGAGAAATCCTCAATGAATCTGTGATAATACCCAGCCAAGCCTAAGAATTGTCGAATCTCTGTTGGCGTCTTAAGAGTTTCCCAGTTCTTGATCGCCTCGATCTTTGTGGGATCCATGTGAATTCCATTTCCATTAACTACATGACCAAGAAACTAGACTTCGCGTAACCAAAAGTCGCACTTCGAGAACTTCGCGTATAACTTCTCCTTTTTAAGCAGCTCTAAAATGGCTCTTAAATGTTGTTCATGCTCTTCTTTCGTCTTTGAGTAGATCAAAATGTCGTCAATAAACACAATCACAAACTTATCGAGGTACGGCTTACAAACTCTGTTCATCAAATCCATGAATACAGATGGCGCGTTTGTCAGTCCGAACGACATAACCAGGAACTCGTAATGTCCATAGCGAGTCCTAAAAGCAGTCTTGGGAATACTTTCTTCTTGTATCCTTAACTGGTGGTATCCAGATCGAAGATCGATCTTTGAGTAGAAACTTGATCCTTGTAATTGATCGAACAGGTCATCTATCCTTGGCAAAGGAAATCTATTCTTGATCGTCAACTTGTTCAGCTCCCGGTAGTCGATACACATGCGAAAACTACCATCTTTCTTCTTAACAAACAGAACTGGAGCTCCCCAAAGCGAGAAGCTTGGTCTGATAAATCCCTTGTCTAACAGCTCCTGAAGTTGTGTCGACAACTCCTGCATCTCTGAAGGTGCAAGTCGATAGGGTGCCTTAGCCACAGGTGCGGCGCCCGGGACTAAGTCAATATGAAACTCGACTTGTCTTTGTGGCGGTAATCCTGGCAAGTCTTCTGGAAAGACTTCAGGATATTCCTTCACGACTGGAATATCTTCTAACTTCGGCTCAGTGGCTTCTTTATTGACGATGTGTGCCAAGAAGGCAACACATCCTTTCTTCAAACATTTTCTAGCCTTCAAGCAACTAATGATCCTTAAGGGCGTATCGTGCTTCTTTCAGTGTACCACAATTGTTTCCCCATTCGCCATTGGGATGCGAATGGTCTTCTCGTGACATACAATTTGGGCCCGGTTACTGGACAACCAATCCATCCCTACTACCACGTCGAAGCTTCCCAATTCGACTGGCAGTAGATCCAATGTAAACTCGTGCTCACCCAATTCGATCACACATCCTCTGATAACTTCATTCGTTTCAACCAGCTTTCCATTAGCCAGTTCAATTGAGTACGGAATGTCTAACTTACTAGCAGTTAACCCGAGCATTATCTTAAACTCTAGCGATACAAAACTATAGTCGGCACCAACAACAAATAGCACAGATGCAAAGCGTTGATTAATAGGGAACGTACCAGTAACGACATTGGGATCCTGGCGTGCTTCCCTTGCACCAATATTGAAGACTCTGCCTTGCGCTTGATTAAGTTTTGGGCATTCGCGCTTGAAGTGCCCGACGTCTCCGCAATTAAAACACCCTGGTCCTCGACCATTACCATTTCCAGTACCGCCTTGTACGTTGTTTCTACCAGCTTGGTTCCCAACATTCCCACGGTTACCATTGCCTCCATTACTTCCTTGCGGCCGGTTTCCGTACCCATTACCACCACAGTTGTTGTTACCAAAACCCCTCTGGCCACCACGGCCAGTACCAACCCAGCACGTTTCTTTTGAGTGCCCAGCTCTTCCACAAGATTCATACTTCCCTAATCTGCATCGTCCCTCATGATGCAACTGACAAGCGTTACACTTGGGCAAGGTGCCCATATACCCCTTTCCTTTGGCCTTGGCCGACGCGCTTGTCTCACCCTTCTTGTTCGAACTGCTGGTACCTTGCTTAAAGTTGGAGAACTTCCGTTTGTTCTCTCCCGAGGACTCCACATGTGATTCTTTCTTCTTCAGATCAGAAATTGAAAACTTGTTTACCCTGATGGCTTCCTTTGTAAGTGCCACGCTGAGATCAATGGCTTCGGTAATTGTTGGAGGCTTGGACGTTGTTACCATGCTCATGATCTGGGGTGCCAATCCCCAGATGAAACGCTCCACGCGTTTAAATTCAGGTGTAACCATGTATGGTACCACATGAGACAGATCATGGAATCGTTGCACATACTTGGCGATTTTCGGGCCGTCCATTTTAAGATTCCAAAATTCAGTTTCCAGCTTGTGAATCTCGGCCCGTGAGCAGTATTTCTTCCGCATAAGCTCCTTCAGCTTAGCCCATTTTAGTGCATATGCCGCCGCCTCCCCCAGGGTCTGGACCTGAAAGTTCCACCAGGATAAAGCACCATCAAGAAAAAGCCCTGAGATGTATGTAACTTGATGTTCAGGAGCACACTTGCTCATCCTTAAAACGGAATCCGTCTTTTCTGCCCATCTAACGAAAGCAACAGCACCCCCGGTGCCGTCAAAATTTAAGGGCTTACAATCCAGGAATTGTTTGTAGGTACAGCCTGTACAGGCAATAACATTAACAGAAAGCATTAGCGAATGTGCAAGGAATACCCGGACGTAATGTATTGTGTCTCAAGCGACTTGAACATTGCCATTGGGTGGGTTATTGTTGTTGTTTGAGGTATTCCTGCTTGTTTCGGCTCGTGAGGCCTCATAATCTGCTATCGCTTTTGAAATACGTTCCTGTAATTCCGCCTCAGTAGTAGGCAAGCGTGTGTCTCGTCGTGGTGGCATCTTCTAAAAGAAGATTATATCGATCAGGTCATAGTAAGTATGGTACATACATCACATGTATTGTAATAACATTCATCAATGGAAGAAATCATATAACATCCCATGTCATAACACAACTAGTAATCCAACAATGCATGTAGTAAGAACGTTGCCATTGAGCTTTCATTTAATCATGACCACAATATAGTTTTACATGTTTCACAGTACATCATACATCAAAATAAGATCGTAGGGTTACATCACCCCAAAATACAAGTCAGTCTACACAAATCATATACAAAAACGTGGTCTTCCAAAACTCTTCATATGTTGGCCCAATTGCGACTCTCACACCAAAACAATCTACCTGCACCAAACCAAAAACATAGCTACGCTGATGGTGGTGGAGGAGGAGGAGGAATAAAAAGCAGACGGCGCAGATGCACCAAATCCTCCTCGAGTGCATGGACAACGCGCAGCAGGTAAGAAATCTATTGCTCCGGAGTGAGGAAGCGGACATCAGGATCCAGGTGTAGTGGGAGAGGAGCTGGTGGTGTAGCAAAAGGAGACTGACAATGACAAGGGGGAGGACGCGGAGTCCTCTCCAGCTCCTGTACTCGTCGGCTCAACGCATCCTGTTGTAACAGCAAGGATATAAGTATGTCGTCCGTGGTTTATCCAACATGGAAAGGATGATATGGGTCTAACAAAGGCATGACATTGGGCGAAGACCACATAAATGGCTCACCCATGGGTGCTGAAGAAGCAAAAGTAGTGTGTGCAGCTGGTGCAAAAGGGGGTATAAACGGAAAAGCTGCTGTCGTAGGTGGCATGTGATCGTGCTGCTGTGAGGAAGGTCCTTCCCCTGGACGGGGAGGAGGAATGTCTTGGAGAAATGTGATAGGTAAATCCATGCGGTGGACATCAGATACGTGAGGGTGAAACTGGGGAACATCAAGCGGTGCAAAAACAGGTGCAGTAGGGGGTGTGACTGGTAGAACAAAAGGAAGATAATCATCATCATCCTCAATCCACCCGTTATGGGTGTCGGCATATCTAGGATCCACCTGTGTGGCAAATGGTGCACGGTCAACAAACGTAGGGGCCGGGTCGGGCAGTGGTGCAACAACAACAGGAACATCAACCACTGGTGGTACAACGACTGGTAAGTCAATGTGATTAGGCTCAGGTAAAGGATCAGGAAAAAGTACAATAGCTGGAACATCAATAGGGTCGTGAGCATGAACCGGCTCTGGTGCAATATCCGGCTCTAGGTCATCTAGAGCGGGCTCATGATCAACGGGCAAGGCAAGAAACTGATCATCAGGAAGAGCAGGAGCCTCAGCAGGCTGCTCCTCGGGAATAAACTCGACCTCCTGGTCTGGATCGTGATCGATTGGAAAAATAGGGTCAAACTCGTCCTCAAACTTGACATCCTGATCATCGTCAAAGTCAGGGATGAAACTGAATCCCAACTGTGGAACGGGCGCCTCACACATAGCAGTATCTGAATCGGAGTCTGTGGGATACCGCTGTAATCCCAGCGCATGGAGAGTAGAAGACGATACTGACTCAAAAGAGTCTGCACCAGAAGAATCAGAAGGAACCTCCATAACCGGAACCTCAATGACAGGAATAACGACATCATCATCAAGTGGCAGATCCTCAACAAGAACTGCAGCAAGGGGAACGGGATCAGGGATCTCAGTAAGAGGTAGATCCCTGACTAGAATACCATCAGCGAGCTGAACATCGTCTCCGTAATCCAGCAAAGCAAAAGGCTGGAAATCTTCCTCGTCAGTACTCGTAGTGTCCGATGTATAGACCTCATCCTCAGGGACAATCTCGTCGTCCGATACAATCGCCATAGGATCCAGTGTGTCTGACACTCCGGTAGCAGAAGAAGATGGCATGGTGTCTGTAACACAACCACACATATGCACATATATCATCATGTAATCAAATAAGCATGTAAGTCGCAATCAATGTAAGCAAGCAGTCATCTTAGTCTTCCCCAGACTATCCCACCTAGTCTCTTAGATTGAACTCTCTAGTCTCTCAGACTAATTCCCTGGCCTCTAAGACCAAACCTTCCCAGTCTCTAAGACTAACTCCCTGGTCTCTAAGACGAACTCCCAGTCTCAAAGACTAATCTCCTGGTCTCTAAGACGAACTCCCTGGTCTCTAAGACCAAACCTCCCAGTCTCTAAGACTATTCCCTGGTCTCTAAGACCAACTCCCAGTCTCTAAGACAAATCCCCTGGTCTCTAAGACCTACTCCCTGGTCTCTAAGACCAAACCTCCCAGTCTCTAAGACTGAATTTTCCCCAATCTCTAAGATTGAACCACTCAGTCTCTAAGACTGAACTTCCCCAGCCTCTAAGGCTGAACCTCCCTCAGTCCCTAAGGCTGAATATAAATTTTGAAATGTGTATTTGTGTCTTTTTGTTTGTAAAAATGTTTGTTCCCTGGATCTATGTAGGATCATGTTTCGACCCGAACGAGTCGTTCAGAGGAGTTTTCGTCAATTACAGGTGCAGAAAACAAGTAATCAACGTAGAAACAGCTAGCAAATCTCTTTAAACACCTTTCTGTATTGATTTATAACAATTTACATCCAAATCTCGATCCGGCAGCACTTCGGTACGAGTTACAAGGTCTTTTTCTTATGGTTCGCTTATGTGCACCTATTTATAGGTGATGAGGTTCCCTTCAACGGACATGTCCGAATAAGCGGACCTGACAAATAAGCGGACCTGACACATAAGCTAACCTGACAAATAAGCGGACCTCCTATGTCCATATAAGCAGATCTATCAGTTTAGACCTATATGCTATCCTATTTTCTCGTAAAACGTGCCCTGATCTAACAATCTAAATAAGACTCGATACAAGACGAAGTCGACAGATGTAGTGCACTAACAGACTCCCCCTCAAATGTTGACGAGTTGTAGTGTCGAGTCTTTGACAATGTCATGTCTTCACATCTTCAGTCTTGATCTGTCTCTGGGCTTCTCTCTCTCAATCTTTTCTTGTAGGTCTTCAGACTCCCCCTTGCGATATGCAGGCATTTCTTCAGTTCATCAGCATCGTCAGCTTTAGGATCGTTGTCTAGCTTTCTCCAATCAAAATCCTCAGGTATTAGAACCTGGCTCTCATCTAACTCAGATCTCGGAAACGAATAATCTGACTCATCTTGATCTGCATAAACTCTACCTCAAAGTAAATTTCTCTCACATACATATTTCAATCATAAACTTGCACTAACTCAGACTTACCTTCAAAACAAACACAGATTTTAATGAACCACTTGAAAGGTTAGATTATGAAAACATTTAATTCCAAACATACACTCCCCCTCAAATATTGCTCATCATGTTTAGCACTCGGAATTTTGAAAATCTGTTTTTCAATACCAGTTGTCAAAAATCTTTTTGGATTTTTTTTTCAAAATTTAAGCTAAAACACATTGAAAATCTTTTTGGAATTTTTGAATAGAATGAAAAGCAATAAAGAAATATTTACACACAATATTTTTGTGAGTTTGTGCAAGAGGATCATATCAGTTTTTGACAAGTCACAAGTACCGTTGAGCTTAGTTACACATTAAGAATTAAACAATTCACTTAGATTGTCGATATACTGATCCACTTAAATTCTCACACAAATTTCAACTGATTCAGGATATGAGTTAGATGTTTTAAGCACTTAAACTCATTCATGTGTCCCACCTCTTGAATATACTCCCGTATCCAGATCCCAATATTCAGTCTTACAGGTGAGTATACCACAGATGATATCTGTAAGGGGTGAAAATGCGAGGGCCGTGAGAGCTCAGGTCGATCTTTCGATACGCAGAGAGATGACGGCTTCGACTTTTGGTGGGTCCCCTTTAGAGGATCTTTTGAATTACAACAGCAATGACTATCAATTTTATTGTTTCATCAATTTGCTGAGGGCGGCGCTATATTTCAAGCATAAGCAGAAAGTATTATGCGGGGACTAGGTCAGAAATTTCTTTCAGCAGAAGTCCCGGGATAATACCCCAGATATCACTGAGCATAAAGACCTAGTATCTCAGAAAGAGGGACCTTTCAAACGAGATTTCAGGGGTTACCTATATATCCAAGTAGTGTTCCCCACGAAATAAGCAAGTTTGAATTTATGTTTATATCCCTAAAAAGTTTACTAAATGTATGAAAACCTATCGGCATATCATCAGTGAGACTGTTTAACGCTATTTAAACATTACATTTCTTTAGCATACTGTGACCGTCTACTGATATACTATCATTTCCTCTTCTTTGACACCAAAACTCATTTTTGATTTTATCATGTTTTTGTCTTTTTCAAATTTTCTAATGTTTTTGGATTTTCAGAAATTTTTACTCCCCCTAAAATGCAAACACATTTTAGGAAATTTGAAAAACAAACTGTACAGAAAGTGACAACCGATATCAAATCACCTCAATTCGCCATCCACTTGGCATAAACAATCAGAACTCCCCCTTTCACAAAACTATTTTCTCATTATGATTTCAAAACACTTAAGTTTGTTTTAACCAAAATGATTTTTCCGGAAAATAAGTTTTGTTGGTTTTACCACTTGTAAAGTTAGGGGTTCATCACATTGTTTTACATTCAACCACTTGTAGCAAATCAAGTACAACTTAATGTCCCTGATTTACCACTTGCATGTATGCAACCTCTGTACTTCTTGTGAAAATATTCACAACATTCAAGCCTATGTAGGAATAAACCTCTACACAAACCATTTTACCAATCAAGATGCCGATTCCTGCTTCTCACTTACCAACCTGGAAGCTCCGGCAATTCCTCAATCTGTAAATTTTAACAAACTTTAAGATTCAATCACACAATCAATTACTAAGAAAGATGCCGATTCCTGATCCGCAATTACAAACTTGGGATCTCCGGCAATTCAGGTTTTTCAATGAAAGAAAATATCCACCCAAGCCTGACCAGCCTTGGGAGTATTCAATTCAGAAGCAGTTGGGGTGTAAGTTGCTTTCTTTGTAGCATAAAACTCCTTTACCCCTTTCACCTTTCCATCAACCATTTTTCCAAAAATCTTCTTAACTTTCCCATTAAACGCTTTCTCAACATCAAAGTTATCCTTCTCAGAATAACCCTGATTTGAGATTTTAGACTTTCCAGTTTTCTTTTTAAAATTTTCAGTCCTCAATGGTGGAAAGTTCTCATCATCCATTGAAGGAACTGAGTTTTCATCACTCTCATCAAACTGTGGCTCCTCTGATTTTGTGGAATCAGATTCATCACCAGGTTTTACTTCTGATTTCTTAACAACCCATTTTTGGTTGTCAAGTTTCACACTTCGCTTGTAAAATCTCTTCGAACATTCGCCAACTTCAAATGTTGAATTTTTGAAAACTTTAAATTTTTCAGTTGATGGTTCGGTTTTATCAACAACAACTTCTTTCAGTTTTCCAGAAACTCCCTGTTTTGTATTGGTCGTTTTTGGACAGTTCCATGCAATATGACCAACTTCATTGCATCTGTAACAGGTTCTTGTTTCTTTCCTTTGATAAGCTCCATTCTTCATCTTTTCAGCAAGAAACTCCTGGTTTGACTGTTTCCAGAATGAGCTCGTTGCTTCTTCTTCATGGCTAGTTCCTGCAACATATGTCATTTTTGATTTAAAATCTCGAACATATTTTTCATTTTTATAGTTTTTAGGTGGAATAAAACCAAGTCCTTTCTTTTTGTAGCTACGATTGTGGTTTGGTTTCTTTTGAAAACCAGAACCAGAATTGTAACCCTTTTTCTTGTTCAAACGTTGTTGAACTCTTGAGGTGTAAGGTTTAGGTTTTACATTAAGATTTTCATCTTTTATTTCAGAAATATTAATTTCTGTTAGTTTGAAATCCTTTTTTATCAAATCAGTTTTGACACCTCTTATTGGAAATTATTTATCAAAATATAATTTGTCAGAACCATTCAAAGTATATGCAACTTCAAATGTTTCGTCATTCAAATTAGATTTTGACAACAAAAATTCTTTACTATAAATCCGTTTTCCCGACGACTTTGAACTCTTTTCAGACGAACTCGAACTTCCGACAGACTGACACGAACTTTCGGACTCGGATTTTGACTCTGACTCCTCATCCTTATCCAACACCTGATCAACCACTCTTTTTATCAGTTCTGACTCATGATCTGTGTCGGACGCTGTGAATGTGACGTCAATATTGTCAGGTAAAACATCTGTTATCTCGGACTCCAACTTTATATTGACTGCCTTTTTTAGTTCTTCCTCGTTAGGTTTTCTAGACGAGTACCCTTCCCAAATCGGAGGCGGACACTTATTATAACAGACACCCTGTTTCTTACCAGTATCCTTCTTCTTCTTTGGCTTTGTTTCTTCATCTTTAAACGCTTCAAATCCTTCAACTGTTGGATAAATTCTATCAATTATGTAGTCACAACCTTTGTAACTTTGCAACAATCTTCTGATTCTTTCATTCTCAGTTGCTTCACTATCCAACTCTTTCTTCCACTTTGCACACTCTTCTATGTACAAGTTGATCTCTTTCTGCTTTGTCATCATGGTAGCATTCAACATCTTCAAAGCTTTCTCTCTTTCAGAGTTAGTCTTTTCCAGACTATTCACAGTTCTGTTCAATACATCATATGACTGTTTCAAATTTTTTACATCAAACAACAACTTTTCTTTCAACTTTTCTAACTCACTAAACCTCTCATCTTTCTCTATACATTGTTTTCAAGACTCTAAACATGTAAGACAAGGTTTTGTGATTTCAACGATCTTCTCGACTTCAACTATCTTTTCAACTTCCACAATCTTCTCAATCACTTTGACTTTTTTTAAATCTTTTGCAGCTTTCCTTTCTTTCAGTTTCTTCAATTTTTCTGCAAAATAAAATTCAAAACTGTCAGAAGATAAATGAGATTTTCCAATGTTTATCTGTTCAACTTCTTCATCATCATCACTGCTTTCAGAAGAAACATATTTTCCATCTTGACTCTCCTCATTATCCGACATCACATCCATCCACTCTTTCATCAACTCTGGCTTTTGCACAATCTGAGCAATAAAAGCTTTAACATTTGGATCAGCTGGAATGTACTTGTCCCAGCTAAAACCATCAGCCACTTTCTCGTCATCTTGATATCTTGATCCATGATGCCATAGTAAGCCTTCTTGTTTGCATCCTCGATCATTCTTCCATGTGCCGTTTGAGCTTCTTTTTGTTGATGCGGTTGATGAGTGATTTGCTGATAAATGGATTTCCTATAATAATCATCTTTCCCAGATGACTCCTTTGTTCCTCTCGGCTCCTAATTCTTGCATTCTCTTTTAAAGTGGCCTTTCTCCCTGCAACGAAAACAGACAACTTTAGATTTATCAAATCCTAGATTAGAAAGGTTTGCATCCAAGAAATCATTTCTTCCTGTAACTAATCTAAATTTTTCTGCTCTCCTTAAAACACTAGCTAAGGCCCATTTAATATCCATCAGTTCCAGCTCCTCTGCATCGATTTGGTCATAATCTTCCTTTGTGAGCATCGGATTACCAATTCTTCCGGCAATCAACCCTTCATAAGACTCTAATGCAGTGACCAATAATCCCATATGATTCTTTACAATCTCTTCAGAATAATTTTGTCCATTTTGAAGATGTAAAGCCACATTGCACTGAATTAGATGACCATTTCCAGCAGATGAACTTTGAACACTTGGAGGATTCACCGTTGAGAAACCACTAGTGTTGACTGATCCTTGACTGCTTAGTGTAGATTGATTTCCAGCACTAAATGCAGTTTGTATCTTTGGACTTTCTTCAGTAGTTTGAACATTTCCTTTATAGTACAATTTAATATCTTGTTGATGAGTAGAACTGTTCATTCTAGCAATTTTCTGCTGCTCCAGATCCTGTGCCTCCAACTTCTCTATAAACTGTGCAATCGATAACCTTCTAAACTGTTCGAAATTTTTGAATATCATCAGATATGTACCCCATTCATTTTGCGGTAACGCGTCAGCAAGCTTTTCAACCCATTCTGCTGGAGTTTTTGTAATCTTCAACTGTGACATGGAGCGTACAAGATGACAGTATCTTTCAATAAGAGTCTTTGTTGTTTCACCAGGCATGCATGCAAATAGTTCAAACTCCTTTTTCAGCAATGCTGCTTTACTCTGAAGCATTTCATTACTTCCTTTGAATTTCTTTTTAAGAGCTTCCCAGATAGAGTAAGCATTGTCATCATGTTGAAGCAACACAAATATATCCTCCTTTACTGCTTGTTGTAACAGATTGATCAGCATTTTCTCTCCTTTATAACTATCTCTTTCTTGCTCTGTGAATTCTGAAATGATTTTATCGACTCCCCCTGAATTCTTTGGCCTCTCATATTCAGTTTTAATGCTCTCCCAAGCTTTTAGATGATTCGCCTGAACCCAATTCTCAAACCGTTTCTTCCATCCGTGATAATCTTCAATTCCCATAAGTTTCGGGGGTTTTTGCATTATTCCGGTTTCATTCTCCATGTTCATGTTCTTAGCAATGTCACCCGGAGTAGTCGGAGATGTTGCGAATGCGTTGTAAAAATCTTCACTCATTATTCGATATTGAAGAATTTCTCAAACTAGCTTTCAAACGAACTGGTTCACCTCGTGAAACACCTGTCGACACAAACAAACAACAATCACTTTAAAAATTTATCAATTAACAAAATAAGACTGGTACTCAAACTGATGATTATTTTATGCAAACTGAAGATAGACAGACTGTGCCAACTGAAGATTGACACACTGTGCAAACTGAAGATTGACACACTGTGTGGACTGCTTTGACCTTTTCCAATGACCTGGCTAAAACACACGACCTTGAACTAATCTGAATTCAAACTGACTGAACCACCTTTTGAGAACTGATTTGATATGATCTTTCAATTGAACTTTGGATGTGAACTGACCACTTGATTGTAATTACTTTACGACAAAAACAACTTTGAAACTTGGGCCGAGACTTTCATATATCCTCAAACATTCATCATGGGCTAACAACTTAACACAACTATGATTGGACCTTAACCTACTAGTCACATGCACATTGTTACCCTTTTCAACTTAGTCGACAACATTTCTGAACTTGCAATCTTGAACCAATAATTTGCTTTGACCACACTTTGTTTCTTTAATCAACACAATATTATCAATTTTTATGATTGGGCCGTAACTTTTCAATTTTTATCCAAAACTTGGGCTGACAAAGTTTACTTATTTAATTTTGTTTAAGCCTCTATGTGTAACACATGGACCTGATTAACTCTTGCTGACACAAACTCACATGGACAACTGACACAATCACAATATCCCACTAACTTTTTAAGTGAACCTCACATGCAACATTGAACGGACCAACTCGATGCACTTTATTACATGCAATTCTTGAATAACTCGTGATTTCTAGTCCCAAAGTACTGACACCTTTAAAACTTTCACATGCAAACTAAAATGGTTCTGATCACCTCTCAAATCTCAGTAAACGACAACAATGCATGAGCCGACAGCTGATTAATTGTTTAACACAACCATATGAAATCACGTGATGATACTTGACCGTCAAACCAATATCACATGCAATGACACCTGATTCTGATCATCTCGTGCAAACTGACACAATAAGCGAAATAGTTGATGTATTTAAAAGCGAAACTATGATTATCGGAGTCACAAAAGCGGAACCAGATGTTGGGTTGACATAAAAGCGAATCTAGATGTCTTAGATGGTCACAAAAACGGACCTAGGTGTTGAATTGACATAAAAGCGAACCTAGGTGTCTAATGAGCGGACCATGATGTCAAATGAGCGAACCATTGGAGCGGACTTGAACTGTTCAAATGAGCGGATCTACCAAATGTTCAAATAAGCGGAACCTAGTTCGAAGGTGTTTTTGTCCATTTTTAGTTCGAATTTCAAACTCAAACTCTCTGGGATTTATCAATGATCAATTATCTACAAACTGTGAAATTTTGAGCGAATTTCGACCGTAAAATCTCGTTCTGATGAAGAAAGAAGGTGTAGAAATAAGAATTTTAGATGAAATTCAGCAAATCTCTATAGAACTCCTCCTCCTGAAGCTCTGATACCACTTGTAGGATCGTGTTTCGACCCGAACGAGTCGTTCAGAGGAGTTTTCGTCAATTACAGGTGCGGAAAACAAGTAATCGACGTAGAAACAGCTAGCAAATCTCTTTAAACACCTTTCTGTATTGATTTATAACAATTTACATCCAAATCTCGATCCGGCAGCACTTCGGTACGAGTTACAAGGTCTTTTTCTTATGGTTCGCTTATGTGCACCTATTTATAGGTGATGAGGTTCCCTTCAAAGGACATGTCCGAATAAGCGGACCTGACAAATAAGCGGACCTGACACATAAGCTAACCTGACAAATAAGCTAACCTGACAAATAAGCGGACCTCCTATGTCCATATAAGCGGATCTATCAGTTTAGACCTATATGCTATCCTATTTTCTCGTAAAACGTGCCCTGATCTAACAATCTAAAACTAAGACTCGATACAAGACGAAGTCGACAGATGTAGTGCACTAACAATCTGGACGTTTAGTGCATGCAATGTAAGAAAAAATGTTTTCGTGAGAGCCCTGATGATCATAGTCTAGACTCAAGAAAGAACCCTAGTTCGCTATGATTGAGGCTCTGATACCATGTTGTCACACCCTGGCTTTTACGGAAGCATGGATTATTTTGGTGTGACTTCTTAATACCATAGCAACAATCATAACAATGCTATATGATAAAATATGAGATGTTCATCCATTAATATAGTTTAGGAAATACCATAACATGCTTGCCTTGAAACATCAACCCAAAATAAGTTACAACCATGACTTGTTTAAAATGAGTTCACAAGGACTCAACAAAAACTTTAAATAAAACGAGGTTTGGAGACGTGTGACCCGTCCAGGTAAGGGTTACACCTCCCAAACCCTACCACCTGGGATGACATCTTTATTTAGTACGCAGCTTAACAAGTATCACCTGCCGGATCCGATCAATTCCCTGAAATACATGTAGTTTGAAAAATCAACAAAAGTTGAGCGAGTTCATGTGTAAGTGAGTATGTATAAACCTTTGTTACAATGTATGTATGTATGTAAGTCCCGGTGTGATTGCAAACAAGGAAAGATCACCACTAGCTTGCAAGGCCACAGATATGTGTGACGGTGTAGGAAGACTCAAACCTAGCAAAGTTGTACCGGGCTCCCGGCTGGAAGACATAGTTCACCTCTATGGGCCGCCCCGGCCTCATGGGTGTGGGGTCGCTACACCCAAATAGATCTATCACTCATGCCCCTCGGTCCTGGTCTTGATACGAGGATTAATGTTCCCAAGTATCCGTCTACCCTATCACATGATCTATGGTTCTTTCCTAGGCTAATCATACCAATAGTATTGTAAGTATCCCTTTGTAACATGTATTTCACCCTCGAAGTAAGTAAACAAAACAGTTTAAGGAAAAAGGGGGGGACATGAACTCACAGTATTGCGTCTTCAGTCTGTGTAACCCAAGTCTCCTCCGCAAACACGACTACCTACAGCGTACTAATGTCTATTAGACGAACGGGCCGTGCCTTTGCTTAGTATGAGGGTTTTTGAGTTACGCGTTCTTGTGTTTCTCAGTGTTATTCCAAGTATAATTATTTGTCAAAATAATAGTTATTTTAACTTTAAATTATATTTGGCGTTGGAATAATTACTTAACCAATCTTTTTGTATTAATACTTCTCAAGTATTTTAGTTCTGTATTTCCTTTCCAAGGATGGGGGTATTTATACATGTATTTTGTAGTTTCGAATAATATATTTTTAAGTCCCACTCAGAAAATATATTTAACATATTTGTCAAAAATAATGTATTCCCAAAATATATATTTTTCCAAAAAATAATATATTTTCACTCCTTGTATCCAAAATAATATTTAACCAAAAATATATTTGTAAAAGTGCTTTCCGGAAAACCTCATAGGTTACGTTTTAGCGTTCGGTTTCACACTACCAAGTATGTAACTTAAGTATTTATTCCTTGTAATCTTTGGTATTATTCTGGAGTTATAAACGTGATGGTGTTTTGGTAAGTTATTTTATTTTGCCCTGAACTAATATAACTAGTTCACAAATCAAACAAATATTCACGCAAGCGTTTTAGTATAAAATATATATTCTAAATATATATTTATCTTCTTTTATTTACGAAAACCAACATCCGACACTTTGAAATTTTGTAACAAAACTTATGGCGAAGTTTATTTTGAAAGACAATGTTTAAAACATATATGTAAACACTTGTTAGAAAATAATTTCTAAGTCTTGGGATTTTTAGGAAATTTCGCCATAGTTTCCCCTAAAAACGGAGGTGTCCATGCTATTAAGCATATCATTTTCTTTTCAAAATCAATCAACAATCAATCCTTAAACAATTTTACATCACCAAGAGCAAAAACTATATGCGTTTCATATTAATCATGAACTTGATATATCACAAAAACGCGTAGTAACTTAGTAAAGCGTTTAGTGGCCTTAGTTACCTTCCAAAGTGCATTCACTTCTTTAAAAATCATTTTCTTAAAAGAGTTAAGTGTTTACAACTTGTAAACAGTTTTTACAAAAATTTATCCTTTGAACTCTTCTTGTAAATAAAGTGTTCTTACAATTATTTTACCACTAAAAATGGTGTAAGTGCAAGTAAAGGTCATAATCTTTTAAAAATCGATTCTTAAACTTGGTTTGTTTAGAAGAGTCTTTTGTAACTCTTGGATTTACATGATCACCAACTCATTTTGTTCACTATATTTCAAGGATCATTTTTATCAAGTTCATATTTAACTAGAAGATGATTATTTCATGTATCACATAATCACCTCCTAATCTTGTTAAATCATGTTTCTAATCACCATTTAACAAGTTCCATATGGTGATTAACACCACATAACCAAGAATCAATAAGAAATCAACAATATATTCACAACAACATCATACTACAACATTTCATCATGTTTTCCCCTTTATGTAAGCTTTATGTTCATGTTTCTTGTTTAAACCTTTTAGTGTTCTTGATATAATTAACATACTACAACTTTTAACCACAAAAGAGAAGTAACAAGGGTTAACCAAGGAACTTACAACTAGCACAAAGGCTAGGGAAGATCTCTAGTGAAAAAGATGATGAAAATGGTGTGAGAAAGCAAGTATGAAGTTCCTTCAAGTTCTTCAAGCTTCCACCTTCACAAGGCACCTTCTTATACTTGAATCAAGCTTGAAAATGGATGAAGATGGTGGTATTAAGGTGGTGGTGGTGGCGGTTATGGTGAGCCGAGAGGGAGAGAAGAGATGTGAGGGAGTGGGGTGAAGTTGGGAAGGTGAAATGATGTTGTGAAATTATGGACCATACTTATAATCTCACCTCCAAATATTATGTTCACCATATCAAGTAAGATCAAGTAAAATATTAGGTAAAATCTTGGAAGTCATGGTGTGAAGTATGGTGGTGATGGTGGCGGCCTAGGCTAGGGGGGAGGGGGTCTAGATGTAATTTTGTAACTAGTTGGTAAATGTAAGTTCAAATCCAAGTATATGATTTCATATGTTAGTTAGTGGGTATTTTAGTGGGTGTTATGGTGAACGGGGATCATAACTAGCCAAGAAATAATTAAACAATGTGTTTGGCAAAATTTTGGTGTTCCGGGTAATGTCCGGTTGTTCGGTTAGATACCGTTCCGTTAAAGTGCTTAATTATTCCATATAATGCCTTTTATATATCTTTTTGTAACACTTTTAATTCCCGGCACTTAGGAAAGCGTACAGGACCATTCTGCCATATTTTTGGTACATTACTAGCAAATTAAATGCTGAATTTCTGATAAATAATGCAGCATTCTGTATTATTAGTGGGTTTTAGGCACTTTCCAGTACTTTAACTATCACCTAGTGACGCAGTTTTATGGTCCTCACTTCCCTACACTCCATACTAGCGTAGTACCTGTCTCTGGCTCATACTGGCCTTAAAACATTGTCTGTCTATGTGCTGGCATTGTCAGCATGTTTATGGGTTATCCGCTCAGTGTGCTAACTGTGCTTTGTGCATCAAGTATGTCACTAGAGTTTGTGTGTAATAAATGGAGTGACAGTATGATATATGATGCATATGTATGTATGATACAAAAATCATAAGGCAGTTTAATCATCAGTTGTAATCAAGCACAGTCATTAAGCACGTAATTAAAATTAATTAATGGTACAGATACCTGTGATTGTGAGGGTTGTCACAATCCATCTTTTTTACAAAGACCCAAATTTAAGAATAGGCATCATGGATCTAAAAGCACCCACTTGAACAAACGGGTTTGCTACAATGCTAAATTGCCATCAAATTTTAAGATGGCAAACATCCTTAGAAACCAAATGTAAGCATTTTGAAGTAATTGTTAAATCTAGTCGGAGGGAATTTACCTAATGACGTGTGTTTACGATGGCGAAAACATGAACGGCATCCCAAATTTTCCACTAGTGTGTCAAAATGTGTGAGTATGAAACCACCACAGTATAGATTAACTAAAAAACAAACTGGACGACTCCCGTACACAAAACTCACTTTATTTTAAAAACACATTTTGTAGTAAAAAAAAGTCCAATATTTCTCGATCAAACACATATTTGGATTACTAATCAATGAAGCTACCTCATACACAGTAACCAAACCACTCATTCACAATCAAATCAAGAGAAAAGGGAGTATTTAATACCAAAATCAGTTTAGGTAAAATATGCACATGATAATCAAAATTAGGGCAAAATCAAACCTGAAGATCTAGAACGGGTTTCACTTTCTCGACATATGGATACCGGACGCTGCTGCAATCCAAGCTCAGTACTCAAACAAAAACAAAATAATCAAATTAACAATCACCAAGCAATCGATTTCCAAACCAAAATAAAAAATCATACATGTTGCCTTCAAATTTAACCAGATTAAGTTTAAACATCAGCATGTGGAACCTGATAGTCTCCATGTATCTCCTGTCACCCTCATCTCCTAAACTGTAAAATTTGAAAGGACAAAAGGAACACCAGACGATTGATGATTGGGGAGGCGTACATCTCGAAAGAATAGACAATATAGAGAGGGCTGAGAGAAGACAGATCACGGACAGGCAACATAAGCAACCCAAAAATTAGCATTCTAAAGAAAAAACAAAAAATAACCCAAATATCTACATTCAATCATTTGTATTCGACCTACAACCACCATGGTTTATAATTTCTCCCAAATTACACAGGGTGGTGTATTTAGATGTTACAAAATTAATTACTTTGTTTCAGATATAAATTTCGTGAGTGAAGAAGTATAGATTCTCTAGGGTTAACTAAAACAGATGAACCAACAATATCTCTATTCACCTGTGGTCTATTAAAAGATGCAAAACTTAATTACCCACCAAAAGTACTAATGCCACCAGAAGATATTGCATTGTACCATTAGTTCACAGATTGTTGAGGCTAACTCATGTTCCAGGCAATGATGGAACTCCTTGGAGATTTGTGTTTACCATATTGTAACTCATGTTTATTTGAGGATTCTTGACGCTGTTTGAATTCGTCGAATAACCCCTAAGGTTTGCAAGAGTTTCATGTAACCCTTGTGCAAGAGACTAATGAAAATATCTAGCAAGGAATCAAAAGCATCTTCACCAATGTTTCCTTTTCATGTTTATTTGAGGATTCTTGACGCTGTTCTAATTTGGCAAATGTGATGGACATATCTAGCAAGGAATCAAAAGCATCTTCACCAATGTTTCCTTCAAGAATAGTAAGGCCGCCGGGTAGTGATATTCCTCTAAAAAAAGCGCTATCAGCAGAGATAGGCACGTTGCCCTTTTCATTTGTTCTGCTATTACCCATCATCAGATTACTATGACAAAGATTCTCTATAAGTTAGCACAAATAATCACCACATATTAACGGAAGTATTCAATAATGCTCACATAACAAAAATCTCAGACTCGTGACAGATTAATCAAAATTTCCAACTGACAGTGAACAATAATGGCTTAGTTATTCAATACTTCAAACTCAACTTAAACTCTACACAATTTTCCCCAAATATACCTTTGAATTAGAGGATTTCAATGACAGTTTTACCAGTTAATCTAAGTAATTCAATTCAAGTTTTAGTCTAACCGAATTGAAAATTATTGAATAAATTTAATAATAAAGTGAAACCGACCAGTTACAATAAAAAAGACAAATCAACAATCAGCTGCAATGAGGAATTAAAAATCAACAAATCAAATTAAAACAAAAACAAAACAACTTACGACATCGAGAGATTGGAGAGCATCAGCCATGGCGACATTGGTGATGTAATCAGGGATCTTGTTCAGTTTGCAGAGAGATTGAAGCTCTGTTCTGGTAAGGCTGTGGAAATCTATGAGATCTGAAAATTAGGGTTTGTTGAAGCAACGGGGGCAATTCGCAAGCAAGAAAGACCCTAATCTGCGCTTGACTGGGGTTCTATATGAACATGAGGGAGCGACGCTTGGTTGGGTGGGATGGAAACGCACGAATGCTTTAGTTTCAGCATTCAATCACCTGCAATAATGTGGAAGAGAAGCGTATGTGTTGAAATACCAACATTACCCCCTTTGGCGTCTTAAACTTGAATGGAAATTCCAAATTCCATGGCTTTAAGCACCTTGTACATGTTGCTTTAAAATTGATACGCGTGGCAAAATTACCATCTTGTACATCACTTTTCCTTTTTAATATATTATAGATTATCTATACTATAACTAGTGTTAATACACGCAAACTTCGAGGTTTTAAGAAATAATATGTTTTTTATTGTTTGACATAAAAAAATTTACGTTCATACATATTATAAAGAAATTGTATGCAAGAAATTATTATGGAAATCTGAAGTTCACGATGAAAATACAACAAACCAACGTACCATAGATATAAAATGGGTGAGGGTGTTGGCACATCCCTACTTTTTAAGTGCACATCCCCCCCAAAGGTGGCATATAGGGCGATAAGGGCAGTATATAGTGTGAAAGCAATTAATGTGCCAGAAAAAGGGTTTTGATAAGCCTCTCATTGCCTTATGAGAGGCGTATAAGGTTGTGGTAGGTGGAGCATTAATCCCTATACGCCTCTCATTGAGCAATGAGAGGCTTATCGGCACGACTTTTGATGAATTTAAGGTATAATTACTGACATGAAAGGAGTTCAGTCTGAAAAAGTGTGAAAGTGACCCGTATGACCCTTATCGACCTATACGACCCTTATCGACCAAAAAAGTTTATTTGCCCAAGCTTACAGGATTTATTTGATTCAAAACTTTTCAAATTCACAAAATATTGATAAAACTGGTAATATTTTTGGCGAAGAAATTCTCAAATAAAAACATTGGTTGAGACCGTGAAGCATAAAAATGTCGTTTTGGGGCATTGGTAATATTTTTGGCGAAGATTCGAACCAGTCGTACGTCTTTGAAAGCGTTTGGTTATCCGGCATTGATCGAGGTGAAGAGGAGGTTGTGTCTGTGCCTCGTTGTGATGACGGGGGTGTGCGACCCGTGTTACCTGACTTGAACCAGGTGTTTGTAGATGAGGGGGAACCATCTTACATTGCCCAAAGTTATCCGCGACACGAATACGGGACTTACCATTCGTATACGGAAAACCAACAAAAATTAGAGTATGAGGAAGGTGCTAAGGAGTATGAGGAAAATGATAACGAAGTTGAAGAAGGTGCTAACGACTTTGAGGAATGTGCTAAGGACTTTGAGGAAAATGATAACGAAATCGAGGAAGGTGTAATGCACTTTGAGGAGGGTGTTGACGACGAAGAACCTGCTAACGAGGAAGGTGTTTACGATGACGAACGTGCTAACGAGGAACGTGCTAACGAGGAAGGTGCTAATGACGAGAATAAAACAAAAAAGGTATGACATAACCGTCAATTACGTGTTATTCGTGTTATATAATGTTGATATAATTTTAGAGTGAAAAAAATGATTTTGTATACGTGTTATTCGTTATATATAATTTTTATTAGGTAGGAGAAATCTAGAAAATGTTTGACCCGTCCCGACCTTAACCCGAACCCGACCCTAAAATTGTGTCATACATATTAACCCGATTTCGTTATGATTTTGGTGAAATATTATAGTTATATATAATTTTTATTAGGTAGGAGAAATCTAGAAAATGTTTGACCCGTCCCGACCTTAACCCGAACCCGAACCCGAACCCGACCCGAAAATTGTGTCACACATATTAACCCGATTTCGTTATCATTTTGGTGAAATATTATATATGTTCTAGTGAAATATTTTGTTAAAAATAGATTACTTAGGCTTGTAAATGAACCGAACGAACACGAACGAGGCATGTATACCGATTAAAAATAGAAAATGTATGACATGAAATTTCATACAATGTGTCATACATATTAACCCGAAACCGATGTTGAACCCGAGTTTTTTTATTGTTTTTTCGACAAATGAATATATTAATTTCATTTATGTGGATTTCTAATGAACCTTTTTTTTGAGCTATTTGGGTCACTTGAAGAATTGGGTATACAAAAGAGAAGTTGCGAAAGGTTACGTCATTGTGACCCAACGAACGATAACCAAAGGCGAAGGTGCGTCAGCAAGGACAGTGAAGATATGGTTGCAATGCGATCGTGGCGGCGACCCCAAAAGTAAAGCATCAGTTCGGCGTTGCGGTAGCAAAAAGGTTGGCTGTCCTTTTAGTCTGATAGGGAAACTAGACTCAAGTAGTGGTAATTGGAGACTTGTGGAGAAGAAAAACATTCACAACCATGAGCCTGCTGAATTTCTCGAGGGCCACGCGTTTGCTAGAAGGCTGACCCAGACGAAGAATCACTAGTGGAGAGACTTTATCTGCAAAACATGGAGCCTACAAATATACATTTAACCATAAGAAAACAGTACCCACATAGCGTGTGCATTCTACAAGACGTACAAAACATTATTAAAAAGATTAAATGCAAAATGTACGGCGATCGAACTCCAATGCAGATATTGGAGAGCATGTTGCAAGAAGAAAGGTACGTTTATTTCACCAGAGAGAATCCCTCCACAAACGCGGCCGAGGAGGTTTTTTTCGTTCATCCGGACTCATACAACATGTGGCGTGCATTCCCACATGTGTTGATGATTGATGCTACCTACAAGACGAATGAGTATAAGCTTCCGTTTATTCAAGTTGTGGGTGTGACATCGACACACAAGTCTTTTTGTGTGGCTTATGCGTTTGTCTCTAAAGAAAAAAAAGATAACTTCTTATGGGTCCTGGAGAAGCTCAAAGAATTGTTGGTAGATTGCATGGAGCCACGTGTAATGGTAACAGATAGGGATCAAGCTTTGATGAATGCTTGCGATAAAGTATTCCCAAAAGCTTCCAAATCGCTATGTAGGTGGCACATCTCACAGAATATTCTAAAACACTATCAAGCAAAATTTACGGATGAAGACTGGAAAATATTCAAGCTTTCTTGGTCTCGACTGTGTAGTTCTCCCACTCTGACGCTATACAATTATAACTTTCAGCTGCTTTTCACGCAACTATTTAACGACGAACGATCAGGTACATATTATATTAGTTTACATACATTCATCCATACATATATACATACAAACATTACAAATCATTGTATTCAATTTTTTTTCAGATGTTCTGGATTATTTGTATGATGTGTGGCTGAAAGATTATAAAGAGTTGAAAGTCAGCATTCTAAGTTTAAGAGATACATTAAAGGGACAAACAACTCGCTCCATAGACTTGTGTGTCTTGCTGGCAAAGTTGTAGAGTCACAAAAAATACAAATAAAACTTAGTTTTCAAGAGAGCAGGTCCGTGCAAATGGGGGACCATAGATTTCCATTTTTTGACAACCTACGCGGTAATGTTTCCCAAAAAGCCTTAGAGTTATTGGTTGTCGAGAGGAAGAAGCTACATGCGTTGAGGGTAGGAGGGGGGACTTGTGGCCACCAGCTTTCTACGGGTTATGGGTTGACATGTGCTTGTCAGATGGAGTGGTGGGAAAATACAGGTAACATAACAACCATAACATATGCTTAGATCCATAGAATATAATCATCATTATACTTCATGTTTTAACAATGATTCTTGAAAAACAGGTTGCAAAATTCCACTTGCCGCGATAGACAAATTCTGGACAAAACTTGATTTTTCGACAGAAAAACTTAATTAAGACGAGTGTAATATTCAGCCGAAAATGGATAGACTCACACAGCAACTACAGACGCAGCCACCTCTAGTGTTAAAATGTATGTTGTCGAAGATGAAAGCGGTGTTGAATCCAAGTATGACTGACCATCAACCGCTTGAGGTACAACAAGATACCCGGGGCCGCCCAACTACGAAAGCAAAACAACAAAAGAATGAAGACCTTGCGAGACGTAAAGATAAACAACCCGAATCACAGAGGAATGACTACACTAAAAAGCCAAATGTGCGATGTAGTCGTTCAAAGAAAAGCAAAGAAGAAAAAAATACACTTCCAATTATAGATAAAGACTTTCCACTGTTGGCCGGGCACAGGTACATATGTATATACATACATATATTTAGAATTCTTTTTCAATTTTTTATTTTTAATATTTTTTAGTTTTTTATTTTTTTGCCAATTATAGGTACAAAAACATGATCGAGCGTTTTAAGGATTGGCTTCCATCTAGCTATCGGAGATATATAACACATATCGAAGATGCCCAGCCGGACGGTAATTGTGGGTTTCGATCCATAGCTATGGGTTTGGGGTATGACCAGAAACAATGGAAGTGGGTCCGCCAAGAGCTACTCGACGAGATGTTCATTAACAAAAAGCGTTGGGGGCATATACTCGAATCATTGGACAAGGGATGTTACGAAAATGTGTATAGATCGATAAATTGGTTAAATGTTAAACCTGCACCTATGGCATGCTGGATGTTGTTGCCCTACACAGGGTTGTTGGTGGCTCAAAAATTTGGGGTGATTGTTCAACATTTAAGCAACGGTGTATGTTAAACTTACTTCCCGATGTTCGATGGACCGCAGGTTTACCCGAACCATTCCATTTTAACGATTGCTTATGTCGAAGATAGCCATTTCATTATGGTTAAGTTAGCGGATGATAGCCCGATGCTAGTACCAAATGGACTTTGGAATATATACCGAAGTATGGAAGCTATGGAATGGGAGACAATGTACATGTCTCGTATTGCACAGGGTAGGGCGTTACTACGTAGTAATAGAACTCGGCAAAAAGAAGTTATTGACTTGTGTTAGGTGTAGCATCCGTGAAACATAGTGTACGCAACAAAGTTATTAATGTTTTTCTTTAATATAAAATAAATATATTGTAACATCCGTCAAATATAGTGTACGCAACAATTTTTTTATAATTTTTTTTAATTAAAGTGCTTCATATAAAAGAAAGGAGTACAAAATAAAAGAAAACTATTGTTTAAAGGGATTTAAAATTGTTGACTCAAACTAAAAATGAAATCTGTTTTTTTTAATAAAAGGAATTAATTTTAATATAAATAAATGAATAATAAAAAATGTCAAAAATGCAAAAAACCGGCCATAAACCAGTTTCAACGCGGCTCGAACTCGTGACCTCCCAGTCAAATGCACATGTCCCTTCCACTGGGACAAGTGTCTCACCCATTGATTATCCCGATTCGTTTTTCTCTTATACTAAGTTTCATAGATTCAAAATTCAAAAAGGAAAGTACAACTCCTATACGCCGCTCATTGAACCATACGGGTCTCGTTGAACACAAACACTTTCCCAACTTCAATAAAGGGGTAAAATAGATCTAAAATTTGAAAACTCACACACTAAAACACCAAGAACACACACACAAACGCTCTGGACCGCACGATTTTCACAAGACAAACTCTGGACCACACAATGACGGTTAGTTTGTATTCCAAATTTTATTGCTTAATCTTCAACCTTTTTTTATTTTTTGGTTTTATTTCCGCCGTTTGTGGTGGTGTTGGGTTTGACGGTGGTGGGGGATTGACGGCGGTGGGGGATTGGTGGCGGTGGGGATTGACGGCGGTGGGGGATTGACTGTGGTGGGGAATGACGGCGGTGGTGATTGACGGCAGTGGTGGTGGTGGTGGTGGTGGTGGCTGTGGTGGTGGCTGTGGTGGTGGTGGTTGTGGTGGTGGTGGTGGTGGGGATTGACGGCTGTGGTGGTGGTGGTTGTGGTGGTGGGGATTGACGGCTATGGTGGTGGTGGTTGTTGTGGTGATGGTTAGGCGGGTGTGGTGGTGGCTGTGGTGGTGGTGGTGGTGGTGGTTGTGGTGGTGGTGGTGGTTAGGCGGGTGTGGTGGTGGCTGTGGTGGTGGTGGTGGTTATGGTGGTGGTTAGGCGGGTGTGGTGGTGGCTGTGGTGGTGGTGGTAGCGTAACTGATGTGCGTAAAGTGTGATATAAATTTAAGTATATTTTAAGCCCTTTTTACACGTTAGTCAAGTTTAAAATTTATAAAACACGATATTTTACTAACACCAAACACACATATGGGCAAGTGCACCCATTGTGAGCGTAGCATAGTGTTGGCAAGATACCGAGGTCGTCCAAGGACACAAGAGCTTTTAGTACCGGTTTATCCTCAACGTCTAATCAAATCAAAAGTTTAGAAAAAAGGTTTTTAAACAAGAAAAATAAAAACTAACTAAAATGCTAAAAAATAAAAATAAAAGAAAAACAGATAGACAAGATGAATCACTTGGCTCCAACTCGTGTTTAGTGTAACCTTTGATTATTTCCGCACTTTTGCAGTATTTAAGAGATTATCTTAGTTATTGTAGTAGGCCCCTCTTTTGAAGGTGACGTTACCCTCAACCCAGTAGTTTGAGTCAGCAAGGATACAATCCTAAAGGGTCGGATTATTGAAAGATAATTAATTAAGTTATTAATGCATATTATGGTAGGCCCCTCTTTTGAAGGTGACGTTACCCTCGGCTAAGTAGTCTGAGTCAGCAGGGATACATTCCTAAGTAGCCGGGTTAAAGTATTAATAGTAGCTTACATATGGGGGGATCAAAGAGTTTGGACCCCCGCCATCCAATACCGGTGGGTATTGAAGGAGGTCCTACTAAATTTGACCCAGGTCCTTGCAGGATCTATACACTGAACAAGGCAAGACTCTTACAAACTGTTCCCTTAACCCCCGACCAGGTAGCCAACATACCTCCATATAGACCCTGGAGATATGAATTGTGAAAATCTTTTATTTTATATAGACAGTAAAATAATGCCAAGACACCAAGGACAAACGAAAAGGAAGAATCACCTTTAACATAAGAAACTAGTTATTAAAGTCATTAATACATAACCAAGTAAAAAGTGCGAAAAGATTAAAAATAAAAAGTATTACACTAGACACTTGTCTTCACCAAGTGATGTAAGAGACTTAGGCAAATATGGCCTTTGATTGTCATGAACTCTTACGATCAATCTTGGATCCCGAGACGACTCACACACTCTATGATGGACAATGGATGATGGTTGTGGATGATGGTGTTGTGATGGTGGTGGGTGGTGGGTGAAGTGTGAGAGAGGTGGTGTGCCAAGGGATGGTTTGCAAATGAGCCAAGCACCCCTATTTATAACCTGAACAGTAGCTCGGGCACGGCCCTGTGTCCAGTGGGCACGGCTCCGTGTCCATCCTTCTTCTCTGTCTTCATTGATTGCTTTTGTCTGCATTAGTTGACCACGGCCCCGTGTCCGCTGGGCACGACCCCGTGTGCAGAAGCATATCTGTACTATCAAAATTTGTCTGGATTCTTCGAATCTTATAGTTGACCACGGCCCCATGTCCACTGAGCACGGCCCCGTGATGGGCGATGGAAGCTTCTACAACTTTGTCTTTTATGCTGACACTTGGGCACGCCCCCGTGTTCACTGAGCACGGGGCGTGTTCAGCCTTGTGTTCTCTTGTTTTGCTTGGGAAGATGCTTTCGGGGAGGTCGGGCATGCCACGTTTGTTCCCTTTCTTGTATTTATGTTAGATTTAGCTGCCTTTTTGCTTATTTTCTTAATTTGAGCTCATTTAATCCTGAAAATACAAAAGGAAGACAAAAGCACACTTTTTCCAACATTAGTACTAAAAAAGGATTAGTTTTATGCCACAATTGATGTAATTTATATATTGCATTTTGCACACATCAAATACCCCCACACTTGAATCTTTGCTTGTCCTCAAGCAAAACTCTTTATAATGTGGCTTTACACTCCCAAATGGAATGGGTAGAAGAGAAGGTTTTTGGGCTTGTCATAGAGTGTCGGGATTTCCAAGATTCTTTATTAAGTTTTATTTTTATTTATTTACAATCCTATTCATCGTGATTTATTTAAAACTTTTCATAAGATAAATTACTTATTAGGGCATAACATGCCTCTTTAAAATTCTATTTATATACAAGTTCACATACCTCACGGGGGATCACTCAACACTCGGCCGAAGATGTATTTTAGTGAATCACTCGAGAGCGGCATGAAACTTACTCCTACCATAGGCTTGCCAAGCAATCAATCCTCCTCCTTTTTAACTATATACCTTTGTAAATATCAAGAGAAATTTTGGGTGAAGGTTTAGGCTTGGGTTAAAGGTAGGTGGTTGGGTTAGTGGTTAGTAGAAAAAGGGCGAAAAGCGTAAAAAGCGTCGGTTTTCGAAAGACTTTTTATTTTTGTAATTTTTATTTTGATGAAGCCATGATTCAAACAAAGTTATTTTTAATGAACTTGCTTGTTTATTTCTTTTGCTTCATCATCAACATATTTTATTTAATTTTATTTATTTATTTATTTTTTTTAAAGTCATACGAAAAACCGAGCTTGTTACTAAAACAAAGGGTTAAAAAAAAAAAAAAGGTTTTGGTAGGTGAAAGGGTGTTTGGTTTGGGTTAAGAAATGAAAAGGTTTAGACTCAAAGGGGTTAACTAGGGGGATTTTGGGTAGGTGGTAAAAAAAAATAATAATAATGGTGTAGAAATAAAAAGGGTTACTCCTAATGCCTCCATCATTTACTTACTCGGGTTTAAGTTGGTAAGGACTGGGAATGTATCGTCGTGGCAAGTTCTAAAGTTGTAAGAACTAAGCGCTATTCACACAAGAAACGAAAAATGAGCATTTAGTTTAAAGATATGAATTTGTATGCTCAATAAAGGCTCAAAACTCATTTTTGTGGGAATGTGTTTTTATGTGATCAAGTATATATAATTAAATTTTAACTAAGCTTGTCATACCTTTTCATAATTTTCTTATGTTGGTTCTTTTTATCACGACGCTATCGATTGTAAATTTGTAAAAATATAACCTTTTTAGAATTTGAAATTCCCAAGTTAAACCTAGACAAGTAAAAAAAAATGAAAATTTTTGAAAAAATTTGGGGTGATTAGCGGTTCCAATAGAGTTTTGTGTAAGGCTTGTAATTAGGATTTGCAAGATTCAGAGTTTTAGCATCCCCCCCCCCCCCCACACTTAAATTACACATTGTCCTCAATGTGTCCCAAAAATAAGTTTATAGGTTGATTGAATGTGTAAAAGGTGTGAAAAAGCAAAATTTTATGCTACTGGGCGCCTGGACACGGCCCCGTGGTGTCCGGGCACGGCCCCGTGTTCAGGTGTCAGTAACAAAAAGTTGAACAAAAGAAACAGAAGCTTGGACACAGGGGCGTGTTGGGTGAACACGGCCCGTGTCCAGTTTACCTGAACTGGGTATTTTCTGCAGACTATGCAGCACGGGGCCGTGTTGGGCGGGCACGGCCCGTGCTGAACCTGCTGTAATGAAGAAAGTTTTGTCGGATGGCCCTGTTTTCGTGCATGGGGTGCTAGTCCAAGTTTCCCTTGTTATCCTTCACCATCCCGAGTGTGTTTTACTCATCATCCAAACACCAAATTAGCTAAAACCATCATTCATTAAGTCATAGAGAGAATTACAAAATAATCCTAAAAGTAAAAAAAAAAAACTAGATAGTTAGGTCAAAGAAACACAAGAAATCTAAACCAAGAAGTTCTAGCCTACTACTTATTCTATTAGCAAAATTTCCGAAAAGATAAATCCCTCGGTTAGATGTGGCTTGAAAAACTTCTTTCTCCGGGCATGCATTCCTCACACGTCAGCGAGCCATTCTTCTATCTCCCTAGGGAGAAGAAAGGCAGGCTCATTGGCATTGGTTTGAGGAGGTGCAATCTCCACCGGGACTTCTTGTAGATCTTCAAGAGGAGGTTCCGCTGGAATGTCGTCCCAACCGGTAGGATTGTTGATTCCAAGTGCTAGGTTCCAATCCTCTTGAGGGAGGATTGGTTCCATGGGAGGTGTTACAAGAATGTTTAACCTCTGGTGCAAGAGGTTTATTTCTTGAAAACTGTTTTCCAACCCCACCGTAAGATAATTTATATGGTCTATTAGGACCTCCTCTACCGAAGTCATCTGTCAAGAGCTTCACGTAATGCCATCACGTAACGTACGAGAGTCGCTTCGATTGATGACCTTCTCTCCCTTCGACTGTTTCTGCAGTGCCCAGAAATAGTTCATTTTAAATGAAACAGTACATCGGACATGGCCCCGTGCTCAATGAGCACGGCCCCGTGTTCAACTTTCTGCAGATTTCTGGAACAAGGAATCTTGGAGTTTTAAATTATTTTTCCAACTTATGAAGCATTTTTGAACAGAAATAACTTAAAACAATGTTGCACAACTTATTTTTAGCAAGATTCCTTGGACAAAAATCTAATAATCAACACAATAAAGCTTGAGAGTAAGCTTCAATGGAGGTGTTTGAGACAAGAAAGATGAAGAAGAAGGCAATGGATAAAAGAGGAAATGACAAGATGTTTGTTAGAACCTTCTTTTAGAAAATACCTAGGATGGTAGGTGAGAAGATCCTCTCAAATCTCTATCCCTGGATGGTCCAAATGTGCACGATTCTTGGCTGCATTTATAGAAAACGATAGCAAGCTGGACCCGGCCCCGTGTGCAGGCAAGATCCTGACACATTTTGTTCGTATTCTGACTAAAAGTCAGAAAGGAATCTTTTGGTGGACCGGGAGCGTGTTGACCTGGACACGGCCCCGTGTCTAGAGGCTGTCTTATGGAGTTTGTTTATTTCTAAGGAACTTTTCCGGATCGGGCGGTTCCTTACTGGATGGAACAACCCCAAAGTGCCTAAGATACCTTAATTGCTCTAGATTGAGATGAGAACGCAAGAGGTTGTCGGTGAGGGTGAGTCCTATGCTATATGTAGGTGGACAAGTCCAACCCTTTTCCGGGCTCTTGTTAAAGAAGGTGTATGCCGAATCGCTCATGTCTATGTATGCATCGAACGAAGTCGATGGGGAGTCCTTCACGGCATAATCGACACAGGGACGACTATCGCTCAAGTCCTCACTAGAGTTAGAGGTAACGTTGGTAACAATGAAGTTGTTTTTATGCGATCCAAACAATTCTTCTTGGTTATCGTCTTGAGATAAATTATTGAAATCTATCCTAAGTTCTTCTAATCAATTAAGAATTAGATCTTCCATTTGAAATAGTTCATCAAGAAGCATTTCTCCTAGAAGATCCGGTTGAGAGCATTCGAGGGAAAGATAAGGATTATTTTTACTTTCGCCCCTCATAAGGCTACATGAAAACAATGGGTCTATATAGTGAGGCTTATAATTTAGAATATAACATTCTAATTCTTTATGAGAGCCACCACATATTTGACACCACTTACCATAAGAGTGCCGGAAGTAAAAAATATCATTATCACTCATGTTTGTGTCAGAAATTACCAACCGTCAGGATCTTACGGTTCTGTTTTCAGTAACTGAATCTTCGACACGGGGCGTGTTGGGTGGGCACGGCCCCGTGTTCAGCTTACTGTTTGACTTAAAACAGGATTGCCTGTTCCAATGATTGGGCACGGGGCGTGTTCAGCGGGCACGGCCCGTGCTGAGTTCTGCAGAAGCTGAAAAACTAAGAAAAATCATAAAAAAACAGAAAAAATAAGAAAAAAGATTAGGCCGTTGATTCCCAACTTTCATAAAATCCTTGTGTCCCCGGCAACGGCGCCAAAAACTTGATGTGCATAAAGTGTGATATAAATTTAAGTATATTTTAAGCCCTTTTTACACGTTAGTCAAGTTTTAAATTTGTAAAACACGATATTTTACAAACACCAAACACACATATGGGCAAGTGCACCCATCGTGAGCGTAGCATAGTGTTGGCAAGTGCACCCAGTAGTTTGAGTCAGCAAGGATACAATCCTAAAGGGTCGGATTATTGAAAGATAATTAATTAAGTTATTAATGCATATTATGGTAGGCCCCTCTTTTGAAGGTGATGTTACCCTTGGCTAAGTAGTCTGAGTCAGCAGGGATACAATCCTAAGTAGCCGGGTTAAAGTATTAATAGTAGCTTAGATATGAGGGGATCAAAGAGTTTGGACCCCGCCATCCAATACCGGTGGGTATTGAAGGAGGTCCTACTAAATTTGACCTAGGTCCTTGCAGGATCTATACACTGAACAAGGCAAGACTCTTACCAAACCGTTCCCTTAACCCCTGACCAGGTAGCCAACATACCTCCATATAGACCGTGGAGATATGAATGGTGAAAATCTTTTATTTTATATAGACAGTAAAATAATGCCAAGACACCAAGGACAAACGATAAGGAAAAATCACCTTCAACATAAGAAACTAGTTATTTCATTAATACATAACCAAGTAAAAAAGTACGAAAAGATTAAAAATAAAAAGTATTACACTAGACACTTCTCTTCACCAAGTGATGTAAGAGACTTAGGCAAACATGCCCTTTGATTGTCAAGAACTCTTACGATCAATCTTGGATCCCGAGACGACTCACACACTCTATGATGGACAATGGATGATCGTGGTGGATGATGGTGTTGTGATGGTGGTGGGTGGTGGGTGAAGTGTGAGAGAGGTGGTGTGCCAAGGGATGGTTTGCAAATGAGCCAAGCACCCCTATTTATAGCCTGAGCAGTAGCTCGGGCACGGCCCCGTGTGCATCCTTCTTCTCTGTTTTCATTAATTGCTTTTGTCTGCATTAGTTGACCACGGCCCCGTGTCTGCTGGGCACGACCTCGTGTGCAGAAGCATATCTGTACTATCAAGATTTGCCTGGATTCTGCGAATCTTATAGTTGGCCACGGCCCCGTGTCCGCTGAGCATGGCCCCGTGATGGGCGATGGAAGCTTCTACAGCTTTGTCTTTTATGCTGACACTTGGGCACGCCCCCGTGTTCACTGAGCACGGGGCGTGTTCAGCCTTCTGTTCTCTTGTTTTGCTTGGGAAGATGCTTTCGGAGAGGTCGGGAATGCCACGTTTGTTCCTTTTCTTGTATTTATGTTAGATTTAGCTGCCTTTTTGCTTCATTTGTTAATTTGAGCTCATTTAATCCTGAAAATACAAAAGGAAGACAAAAGCACACTTTTTCCAACATTAGTACTAAAAAAGGGTTAGTTTTATGCCACAAATGATGTAATTTATATGTTGCATTTTGCACACATCAGTAACCCTACCCGACCCCCGGCTCGACACGTTTGCCGGGTCTAGACTTATATCATCATTTTTTTAAATATACATATGTTATTTTTATTATTATATTTATCATTTTTAACAATATATTTCGGATGTCGCGTCGGGTCTAATGCTATAATTGTATGTTTTATTAACAGGATATCGAAAGTCGGTGTTTTGATTGCGGTGGTAGCGTAATCCTTATGGAGAAGTACACTGCGTTCATATTTCAGATTCAAATGCTTAACCGTGTTCGTATACCAGATTCATGCACCGGAACGCCCACCAATGACAATGCTTCTGCACCCACAGTCTGTGAGGGTGGAAGTAGATATTTACCGGTGACTGTGAGGGTGAACTGGAATGTCCTGGAACCTCCACCAACGACAATGCTTCTTCGTCAGCAACCTCGAGGGAGAACTCCTTCTGTATGGATTGGTTATTCATGTTGTGGAACCGGCTCCTGAGATTTCTTCTGCAACAACGAGGGAGCGCCAGATCAGGTCGGAGGTTCTTCATGTGGTAATGGGGAAGCGGAAAGCACGTTTACCGTGGAACGCATCCTTAAACTTGATAGCAACAATATGGTGACCGAATAGAGATCTGAATAACCGATACATTTTGCAAGAATTTAAGAATGTGTAACAGTTAGCGATTTAGGGTTTAGGGTTTAGTCGTTACATTTTGTATTAAAATGACATGTTTTGTGTATTAATATAAAACGATGTTTCGTGTATTTATTGCGTTATGGTTAATAAATGACAAGTGAAAAATAATTAAAGACATAATAATAATTGATAAATAAAAAATTTGACATTTTATAATACACAAAATTCATTTCATAAAATATCGTCATGGGTCAAAGACCCTACCCGACCCCCGGCCCGACCCGTTTGCGGGGACTAGATATAACATCGTTTTTTTTTTTAAATGTGCATATGTTTATTATTATTATTATTATTTGTTATTATTATTATTATTTATTATTATTATTGTTATTATTATTATTATTGGTCAATGAGTAACTCAATATGTGCATATGCTTTATTATTATTATTACTATTATTATTAATATTATTATTATTATTATTATTATTATTATTATTATTATTATTATTATTATTATTATTATTATTATACGATACGTCGGGCCAAAACGTATTTAAGTAATGGTGTTTGTCAAATTTACTTCCCGTTGGTTCGATGGTCCGGAGGTTTACCCGAACCATTCCATTTTATCGATCACTTATGTCAAAGGTGTCTATTTCATCATTGCTAAGTTAACGGGATGATTGCCCGATGTCGGTACGAAATGGACTTTGAAATACCTCACCAACGTATAGAAGCTATGGAATGGGTGACAATGTACATGTATCGTATTACACATGGTAGGGCGTTAGTAGATAGTAATAGAACTTCACGAAAAAGAATTTGTTAACTTGGCAAAGGTGTAACAGTCGTGAAATATAGTGTATGCAACAATTTAAAAAAAAAATATTAATTAGGGTGTTTTATAACATAAAAACCCTTAATTACCACATAATTTTTTTTTTTAAAATTAATTTCATATGAGTCGTATAGGGCAATGCGACCCATATACAACTCCTATAATGTGCTCATTGACCAATAAGCCTCCCCTGATGGACACCTTATGAGTGTCTCATTGACCAATAAGCCTCCCCTGGTGGTTTTCACTTTTATCAAAGGTGGAATAGTTCAACCAGCGGAGGCTTATTGGTCAATGAGACACTCATAAGATGTCTACTAGGGGAGGCTTATTGGTCAATGAGCACCTTGTAGGAGTTGTAAATGGGTCTCATTGCCCTATACGACTCATATGCAATTAATTTTTTAAAAAATTTTGTGTGGTAATTATGGGTTTTTATGTGATAAAACACCCTAATTAATACTTTTTTTTTATAAAAAATTGTTGCATACACTATAATTCACCACGTATGTTACACCTTTGCCAAGTTAACAAATTCTTTTTCGTGAAGTTCTATTACTATCTACTAATGCCCTACCCTGTGTAATACGATACATCTACTAACACCTTTGCCAAGTTAACAAATTCTTTTTCGTGAAATTCTTTATTGTTGTTATTATTATTATTATTATTTATTATTATTATTGTTATTGTTATTGTTATTATTATTATTTATTATTATTATTATTAATATTATTATTATTATAATTATTATTATTATTATTTTTATTACTATTATTTATTATTATTATTATTGTTATTATTATTATTTATTATTATTATTGTTGTTGTTATTGTTATTATTGTTATTATTATTATTATAATTATTATTATTATTATTATAATTATTATAATTTATTATTATTATTGTTATTATTTATTGTTGTTATTATTTATTATTATTATTGTTATTGTTATTGTTATTGTTATTATTTATTGTTGTTATTATTTATTATTATTATTGTTATTATTATTATTATTATTTATTATTATTATTATTATTATTATTTATTAATATTATTTGTTATTATTATTATTATTATTATTATTATTTATTATTAGTATTATTATTTATTATTATTATTATTTATTATTATTATTGTTATTATTATTATTATTTATTATTATTATTTATTATTATTATTGTTGTTATTTTTATTATTTTTATTTATTATTAATTTAATAAATTTTCAGTTATAATTAATTAAATAAATTTTTCGGTTTTAATTAATTTAATAAATTTTCTGTTATAATCAATTTAATAAATTTTTGGTTTTAATTAATTTAATAAATTTTCTGTTATATTTAATTTAATAAATTTTTCAGTTTTAATTAATTTAATAAATTTTCTGTTATAATTAATTTAATAAATTTTTTGGTTTTAATTAATTTAATAAATTTTCTGTTATAATTAATTTAATAAATTTTTGGTTTTAATTAATTTAATAAATTTTCTGTTATAATTAATTTAATAAATTTTTTGGTTTTAATTAATTTAATAAGTTTTCTTTTATAATTTAATTTAATTAATTTTTCTGTTTTAATTAAGATTAAAAAAGAAAAAAATCCAAAAAAATGCAAAAAATCGCTTCTAAACCCGGATCGAACTCGTGACCTTTCCCTTAAATGCACCCGTCCCTTCCACTGGGACAAGTGTCTCACCCATTAATCTTTCCAATTATTAATTTTCTTATGCTTAGTTCCAGAGATTAAAAAAGAAAAAAAATCTATCCGCCCCTTATTGCCCTATACGCCCCTCATTGATTCAAAAACTACTTTTCAACTTTGACCAAATAGAGAACAGATCTAAAAGTGAACCCCACACACACACTAAAACACCAAGAGAACACACACTGTCTCTCTCGTATCGCTCGATCCGAACGTATCAACCTATACGGTGCATATTTTCATAAAAGGTTAGTGTATTATTTCATGTTTCCTTTGTCTATTTTTGTTTTTTTTTTTAAATTTTGGCCGGTGGTGGGTTGTAAAGGTTGACCGGATAAGTTGGGGATGGTGATAAAGGTGTCACTGGAATAGTTGGGGATGGTGATAAAGGTGTAACCAGAATAGTTTTTATAGAAAGTCCTTCTTGTCCTTCACTTTTTAAAACTTTTGCCGGAATCTCGCCGGTAAAGCAGTTTTGAAACTTTTGCCGGAATCTCGCCGGAATAGTTGGGGATGGTGATAAAGGTGTCACCGGAATAGTTTTTTTTTTTAATTTTGGCCGGAATCTCGCCGGTAAAGCAGTTTTGGCCGGTAAAATCCTTCTTGTCCTTCACTTTTTTAAACTTTATTTAGTACAAAATATTAAATTTATACATTAAAATTGTAAAAAGTTTTTATAGAAATTATTTTGTTTTCTAAATTTATTTAATATTTCTGTAAAAAAAATGTAAGTTATAAAAAAATTAACTCGGAAGGTTTATTGAAAAATAATGTGTTACAAATAAAATAAACGATTAGTTATTTAGTTATGTCTTATTTGGCGTGAAGTGTTGATTATTCGGGTGTTATTTGTTATTGTTTGTCGATTATTTAGATGTTAATTTGTTAGAAACTTTGTCGGATGTGGTGGTGGTGGTGGGTCGGCTATACAATTCGTTACTAAAATTATTACAAGTTTATAAAAACTGTAAAAAGTTTATAATATGACACGTATTATATATTAATTTTTACAGATATGTCGTCAGACGAGGAGGAGTTTCGTGCGGCACAGGTGCCTGGATTCGATGAGATGGCCGGGGGTGATTGTTTGGGTTTTCCCTATATGGACTACACGAACAATTTTAGGGTGTATAAAAGTTTTAACAGGTTGCGACAAATGAAGTTGGGTCGGCAGAGGGCGTTGTCATGGGAGGCTTTACGAGAGGTCGGGGAGGAGGAGAGTGCCCGGGGTTTGATCAGGGAGAATTCCCCGTGGGATCGCATGTTTTCGGTGGCGGCTGGACCGTCTTATAGGACCATGATGGTGGAGTTTCTGTCAACATTCGTGTTTCGTCCACGGCCGGCTGACCGGCCCAATTCGGATATGGACGATCCGAACGTGGAAGCACCGCCTCCCGAAGTATCTTTCTGTTTGTTCGGGCAACGAAAAAATTGGTCGCTGTGTCAGTTTGCTGTTGCCACCGGGTTCTATACCGATGATGAGTTGGTTCGGGACATCTATACCACCGCGATTTGGGCTATGCCTGATGATCAGTTGTTTGCTTGGTGGCCCACTCTATGTCCTGGACCCTTCGGTAGGAAGGCCCGAGTTTCTGCGATTCCTGACCCACTCGTTCGCTACATACACCGCTGCATTGTCACGTCGATCTCCGCGCCTGGCAAAAGCAATGAGTGGGTCACGAAGGTGGATCTGTTCTTTCTGTACTACTTAAATACGGGCACACCGTGCACCCTCCATCGCTTTCTGGCGGAGTATTTCGCCTCGTACGGCAAACGGCATTGGAGTATCCGTTTGATTGGAGGGGCGTTTATCACGTGTATTGCCCAGCATTGCGGTCTGTATTACCCATTCCTTGAGGATATGCCGGCCCCAGCACCACACGAGCCCTTAGATCTTAGGACGATGAGAGGGATGAAGATTGCGGTGAACTTTCCAGATATCGGGCATCGGTTTGTTGACGATCACCAATAGATTTATGAACCCCAACCGATAGTCCACCAGGCACTGCTTGAGGCTGGGGAGGTGGAGATGCCGCATATTGCTGTCGTGCCGGCTATGGATGGAGACATGGAGCCTCAGGTTGACCAGGGGCATCCGCAGGAGCCGCCATAGATTCCACAATGCGTTTATCATGAAGTGCGGTTGCCTCACTCCACCTAACGTCTCCTTGAGAGGCTGGTGGCGGGTCAGGATGGTATGATGGCGAGCTGGACACAGTAGTTTCAGCGGATGGACAGGCGGATGGACCGGATGGAGGATTTGATAGAGTGGGTAATGGCTAGTGAGGCCGAGAGACGTACCCAGGCGAGGTTGCCGGTTCGACCCCCACCACATCCACGAGTGTATCCGGGTTTCAACATGGAGGCAGGTCCGTCCAGGACGCAGGCAGGCGGTGGGGATGATTCTGACGACAGCGATGAGGACATGGAGGATTAGTATTTGTATTTGTTGGGTGAATTTTATTTTGTTAAACATTTGTGGGCATGTATGAACAAATATTTATTTCTTTTTGTTTATTTTGGTATGTTTAAACATTTGTAACTTGATGAATGTTTGTTCGTTTTGTTATTTATGCTTAGTTATTTATGCTTAGTCGACTTATTATAAAAAAACAACATTTAAAAAAAAAAACTTAGTATATATAATAACAATGAAAAATAACAAGACAAACGACACAATATTCGATTACATTTTATAACTAATATTCGATTACATGTCTTGCATAAAGTTACATACTAACAATGAAAAATAACAAGATAAACAACACAAAAAAAAAAAAAAAAAAACCAACTGATTATCAACCAACGTTCCCTCTTACGAACAACCCTTGAATGAATATCTTCAAATTCCGCTTCTTGCAATTTATAAATTCGAACCTCCTCTCTCAAATACTTGACTTCGTTTTGAAGCACAGCCTTCATATCCATCAGTTCTTTGATGACCACACATGCCTGACGACACATGAGAGGATCAACCCACACAAAGAAGTTGCACTTAGAACGCTTACTTGAAAAAAAGAGTCACTAATATACAAGGGTTAATGGAAAAAAATACATTAAAAACATACCATATTGTGACAAGTGTAAAATTGACGTCCGGGATTAGCTTCAGTCCAAGATGTTCTTAGTGCAGCTATCCTACCACATTTGCAAATCACTATTTTGAATTTGTGATTGTGAAGATGGTGTATATTTCTGTAGCAAGTAAGGATGACAAAAATACCCGACATTTGCAACCAACATATACAAGCTTTAAAAAAAGCAAACCAATATGCCGCTCATAGGCCCATACGCGCGTATGGTGGGTACGGAGGCTGACAACTTTTCAGCCTATATGCCTTGTATAGCCCGATGAGACCCATATCCACCTACCTTTTGGTTGACAGGACATTTATGACACCCCACTTGCATATGACTCTCATCGACCCATACGGGTCTCATTGAAGTTCAGTTTCACCTTCTTTTTATAGTTTAACCGAGAACAAGTACATATCCAAAAGTTATTTTTTGGATGAGTTCTGGACCACACGATGACAATCCGGAAGGGGACCACATGCGTCTCTCGTATAGTTTTCGCTCTCGTATCGGTCTATACGGTCGGAATATTCAAGGTTTGTTTACCCTTGTTTTTTTGTGGTTTTATTTTGGCGGTTTGTGGTGGTGTTGGGGTTATGGTTGTGGTGGTGGTGGTGGTGGGGTTGTGGTTGTGGTTATGGTGGTGGTGGTGGTGTTGGGGTTGTGGTTGGGGTTGTGGTTGTGGTTGTGGTGGTGGTGGTGTTGGGGTTGTGGTTATGGTTGTGGTGGTGGTGTTGGGGTTGTGGTTGTGGTTGTGGTGGTGGTGGGCAGGCTGTGGTGGTGGTGGTGGGTCGGCTGGGGTGGTGGTGGTGGGGGTGGGGGTGGGGGTGGGTCGGCTGGGGTGGTGGTGGGTCGGCTGTGTTGGTGGTGGTGGTGGTGGGTCGGCTATGTTAGTGGTAGTGGTGGTGGTGGGTCAGCTGTGGTGTTGGTGGAGGTGGTGCGTCGGCTATAGTGGTGGTGGTGGTGATGGTGGTGGGTCGGCTGTGGTGGTGGTGGTGGTGTGTCGGCTGTGGTGGTGGTGGTGGTGGGTCGGCTGTGGTGGTGGCGGTGGTGGGTCGGCTGTGGTGGTGGCGGTGGTGGGTCGGCTGTAGTGGTGTTTTCTTTTTTTTAATTTTTACAATATATTTTCGAATGCCGAGTCTAATGCTAAATTGTATTTTTTATTAACAGGATATCGAAAGTCGGTGTTTTGACGGTGGTGGTAGCGTATTACTTATGGAGAAACTACGTTCGTATTTCAGATTCATGCACTAGAACGCCGATCTAGGATTACGTGTTATCGGAGTAGCCTGTTGCCTCATCAGCTCCCAGTGACGCTAGCCAACGCGGTCTGCCCTGTAACATGTCCTTCCAAGAGAGGAGTTCATTAGTGTTCTCAAGAGCCTTCCACCAACGGGAATGCCACTTCGCTCACCATCTTGAAAAGACGCGGAAGGCTGGACGGTGGTTGATAAACGAAATGCCGACTCCCGTTGGAAGGTAGGGTTCGGTATGCAATTTCAAGACAGCTGGGTTGTCTTTATATTGTGTATGCTGCACCCATCGTTTTCCTGTACAGGAATTCAAAAATATGTAACAATTAGCGATCTAGGATTTAGGGTTTAGTCGTTACATTCTGTATCAAAGTTACATGTTTTGTGTATTAATATAAAACGTTGTTTAATTATATTTTGAATTACGTTTCTTGTTGCGTTATGGTTAATAAACGACAATTGAAAAACAATTAAAGACTTTCAGAAGTTGACATTTTTTATCATACACATTGTGTTATGGAAACAATTAAACACATAACAATAATTGATAAATAGAAAAGATGACATTTAATAAAATGTTATTGTTTTGGTCAAAAATTACCGAAGTAATTAAGTGATCAAATTAGTTAAGTGAGGTAGTGTGCTAGAAATGAGTGTCGAAAATATGTTAATCAAGTTAATTTGTAAAAACAGTTTCAGGATACGGCTCAGGATATAGAGCTGTATCTATGATCAAACAATGAGCAAAAGTAAAGTAAATGACACGAGATGTACGAGGAAAGCCCTTGATCAATCTAGATCGCCGGCATAAAACCTCGGGAGCTGACAATCGTAGCTGCCTAGTTCTTCTATTGCTTCAAAAATCAGGATACAGTGCAAGATGTGGTACGGATCGACTAAGTGTTACAACGAAACTTGGATACAAGTGTGGTGTTTGCGATGAGCTAGAGAGTGTAAGTGTATGAGAGTGTTAGTGAAAAATCGTGTGTTCTAAGCTGATCCGCCCCCATCTATTTATAGTAAAGATAAAATAACAAACTAGCCTAAACTTGCGGGATCCACCGAATATTCCTTCTTCGAACGTTGCAGACCTGGTCTTTCGGGCTCAACGTCTCTTCCTCAACAAATTCGTCCGAGTCTTAAGGAGAAGAAGTCCTCTTGACCGTTAGCAAGTCTTAGCCCTTAACCTGCACGTGGTTAATTCAATAAGCCTCAGGATATCGCCCAAGATGTTAGCAATATCCTCTTCCAGCATCCTGGTCACAAATGAACAAACATAGGCAGGATATTGGTCAGGATATATACGTTAAGAAAATGAGCCATAACAATTGTCCCCAAATATATCGGTTGGGATACCAATCCAACGGATATATTTCAAAAATCTTATCCCACAACTCAAGGCATTTAAAACGAAGTGACGGTCAAGATCACATCGTAACTTCCAACGCTTTTTTTACTCAATGGAGATCCACGATGCCCCTATATCTTCTCTTTTCTTGTTTGAAAAGCAGATATCTTCAACAGACCCTTCAGGTAATTCTCCATTTCTGATTTTCTTCCTGTCAATTTACTTCATCTTTCTAGCAATGGCCGCCGAGACCTTCACCCAGCAGAATCTTCTTAAAAATCCCGAGAAGGAGATCTGCGCTTTTGACAACGCAGACATTGCAGCTTTAAGAGCCTCCGGCGCTTTCCCCGACAGCACAGTCTTTAGGCCATTTGATCGGTCAATCCGGTCGGACGTTTCTTCTACCGAATGGATCTGTTTTCCAGCATATCCTTTTTCACTAGGTCTTCGATACCCTTTTCCTGAATTCATGATGCAATTCTTTCGTATTACTGGCATCTCTTTTGCTCAAACCATGCCCATGGTTTGGAGAGTACTAATTGTACTCAACCAAATAAAAAACCTCCATTGCTCTGACCTCTGCATCGAGGATTTACCTATTGCTTATCGCCTCCGATCCCACGGCTCTAGCCGGTTCTTGCTTTTTTCAACCTCTAGCAAACCCCTGATTCTCAAAGCCACCAAAAACGAAGACGGATGGCAACGCAAATTCTTCTTTGTCAAACGAGATTCCATTGCTGAGGGTGCCAACCTTCCGGTGGAGTGGTTAACCACCGGTAGGATCATAAATATCCTCATAGACAATTTGATTGTTATCCTCTATTAATATTCTTCTTTTTGATCTTTATGCAGTGAACTTCAAGGAAGTTGCTCCTCCTACCGCTGAGTCAGAAGAGAGAATCAATACCGTTTACCGGTTACCTGCAATAGACAGGACTTTTACCACACACGTCCCGAGTTCAAGTCAGTACTCATCATCCGAGATGTCTGGTAAGAATTCCTTTCAAAATAATTAGTCAAAACAATATAATGATAAAGAGTAAAAGTTTTCCCTTTATGCAGCACCAGCTAAGATCCCTGAAGTCTTTGATCTTGACGAACTGGATAGCTATTCTGACCAGATCCAGGTCAAGAAAGAACCTGGCTCCAAGACCACTGCTACATCCAAACCCAGCAGCTCCAAAGCCATCATCATTCCTAAACCTTCACCGGCTACCAAGCCCCGGAGTTCAAGTTCCCGCAAAAGGAAAGAACCCGATTCCCCTGTCATTTCTGACACCTTTCCTTATGAAAAGCACGGGTTCATTGAAGCCAGTGGTTTTATGACTTCTTTTCTTAACCAGGTTAGTATCTTCATATCATATCCTACAATTTAGACTATTTTCAAAGATTTAATAACATTAATCCTTGTCCTCTTACCTTTGTAGGGTCTTGAGCGTTTGGTTCACTTATATCAAGAATCCTACAAGCTCAACAAAACACTTGAATCTAAGCTAAAGGAAGCAGAAATCACAATCTCTGACCAAGGTATGATCGCGGCCGCCAAGTCTCGTCATTACGAGGAGAAATACAAATCTATGACCCAAGAACACCAAGTTGCTCTCAACAAAGCTACTCTTCAAGCCCAGGCCGATCTGGAAGCTGCCCATGTGCAGTACGAACGGGATATGGTCAGTTACCGAGAAAGCCTCAAAAGTTCCGTCGTCATTTCTCTTCTCCAGGCTAGGTTGAAGATGGCTCACGAAGCCAAAACATTAGGCTTCGAATGCCCTTCTTGGGACGTTGGTGCTTGGGAGACCAAGCTAAAGAATCTTGGCGGTACCTCTTCCAAATCAACTGTCGATGAACCTTCTAAAGCAGTTGAAAAGGCAATCGATGCTGACAAGGATGCTGAGGCGGATCCCAAGATGGATGTTGCTGAAACCGCCATGGACCAAGAAGGCACTACCCCCTAGAGCTTATTTTCATTCGAACAATTTTATGTCTTTATGAACAATTTTCATTTCTGTCTCTAAACAATTTGATAACCAAAGGCGGATGGGTCCTGTGTTTCAGGATGAAACCTTCGGTTATCAACCAGTATTGATTGCTTCAAGAATAATTTCATCTGTTGACTTATTTTCTGTTACCTTGCATTACTTATTGTGAGTCTTATTTTTGTAAAGATTTTATATTGGTATCTTATAGAATATCCTGATCAGTATGCTCAGCAACATACTGCAAAAGCCTTTTATTAGATAGATTTTCCAAACGTTCCTTCAACTTTGTAAAAATTTCTTTAGGAAGTAAAAAATAGTTTATCTTTTCAAAACTAAGTTTTGATAATATTTAAATGATCAGAGTTCCAAACTAATACTGGTTTCAAATATCCTAATCAAATATCCTTAAAAGGACTTTGAGGATATATATCAGGATACTTAACATAATGTCACTAAAAACCTAAACGAGGCTTATAAAGGAAAGATCATACCAGAAATAGGACATAAACCTATTACCAAACTTCAATCCCTTTGCAACTCTTCCAATGAAGATGTCCCCTGTGCAAGGTGCTTAGTGCATTAGTTGCAAACTTCATCCTTTTAGCTTTACACCATCACCTTGGTGGGAATGTCCCCTGTATACAATGCCTTCAAGTATCTTAGAAATCTACTTAATGTCAGTTTCCATTGCATAAGAGATTTTTTACGTCCCAAGGGTAGAACCCAAGGATGTACTGGAGATAAATCCCTTGTATCCTGGGGAAAATCCCAATTTTTCATGCGCTACAGGCGGGAGTGTATAAACTCCAAGACTTAGAAAGGTGAAAACCTTTAAACCTTAGAGAGTATGAAAATACCCTTTCGTGAGAGAGGGTGATCAATCCTCATATACCTTTAGGATTCAGGATATAGCCAACAGTAACGAAATTGTCAGCCACTTTTACATGGACTGGTCCCGCCACCTTGAACTATCCCTGAATAACTTGCGCTCCAGGCGGGGTGTTTAAACCCAATTCCGAAGAAAGGTGAATACCTTTAAACCTGTGAAGGGATCAGTATCCCTTAAACGTAAGAGAGGGGGCCAATCCTCTAATCTTCTGAGTTATCCTGAGTGCATATCTTGGAGCTATATCCTGAAACATATCTTGCAAAACAATTGTAAACTAAGGTGGGTGTTAGCCTGGCTAACACCCCTCCGATGCTTAAGTCAGTATTGAGTTTCAAAGAATTAATTAAACCAAAACATATTTAAAAAAGATAGAATTCATACCATTCTGAGTTAGAAATTGAATTCTAAACTCACTTGAAATAGAGCTTAAGGTGTATAGCATTCCAAGATCTCGGTAGCATATCCCCCTCCATATTCTTGAGTCTGTATGCTCCTTTCCCTGCTTCTGATTCAATTTCATATGGTCCTTCCCATTTTGGAGCCAACTTGCCATCGGCAGGATTAGTAGTATTTTGAAAAGCCTTTCTTAACACCCAATCTCCAACCTTAAATCTTCTGGTTCTAATATTCTTGTTATATGCCCTGGATATTCTCTGTTGATATGCTGCCATCCTTAGCCTTGCCGCATCTCTCTTTTCATCTATAGTGTCTAAATCCTGACTCAAGGCTTCAGGATTCTGCTCAGGATCACTTAAGACAGATCTTGCAGTAGGTATTGTCATTTCCGTTGGAATCATTGCTTCTGCTCCAAACACCAAGGAAAATGGGGTTTGGCCTGTTGCATTCTTTACCGTTGTCCTATCAGCCCATAAAACAAAGGGTAATTCTTCTGCCCATCTTCCTTTTTTGGCTCCAAGCCTTTTCTTTAAGTTATTGACAATTATCTTGTTTGAGGATTCTGCTTGTCCATTTGCTTGAGGATGTACCGGAGTAGATGTGATCATTTTAATTCCCCAACTCTTGCAAAAGTCTGTAGTCCTCCTGCTTATGAACTGAGAACCATTATCGCAGATTATCTCAGCTGGTACTCCGAATCTGGTCAGGATATTCCTCTTTATGAAGGATACTACTTCTTGGTCTCTAACTTGAACAAATGCTTCCGCTTCAACCCACTTAGAGAAATAATCCGTCATTGCTAGCATAAATACTTTTCCTCCCGGAGCTTTCGGTAGCTTTCCCACTATATCCATACACCACTTCATAAATGGCCAAGGGGAAACAATAGGATACAATGGTTCAGCAGGTTGATGCAGTATGTTACTATGTCTTTGACATGCGTCGCATCTTCGAGCATATTCTGCGGCATCTTTTCTCATTGTTGGCCAATAATATCCTGTTCTTAATACTTTTGAGAATAACGACCTGCCCCCAGCATGGTTACGACAATCCCCTTCATGTATATCCTGAAGTACTTCCTTGGCTTCAGGATCCTCCAAGCACCTCAAATACGGTCCTGCAAGAGATTTCTTGTATAAAATATTATCTATAATAGTGAATCGTGATACCTTCATCCTAAATGCCTTAGGATTTTCATTTCCAGGGATGTGTCCTTCTTTGAGATATTTTCTGATTGGAGCCGTCCAGGATTTAGGATCCTCTTCAGGATGTTCTACTCCAGGATCCTGAATACCAGCTACTTCTTTATCCTGAGGATTCGTTGCAGGATATAAGACATGTAATATTGGTATTTGCGTCCCTTCAGGTATCTTGATCGATGATCCCAAATTTGCTAAGGCATCCGCTTCAGCATTATCTTCCCTTGGTACCTGTTCAAGTATAAAAACATCGAAATATCCTGCTAATTTTTTGAGAATATCAAGATATTCGATTAATTTCTCACCCTTAACTGCATAGGATCCATTAAAATGGTTAGTAATTAACAAAGAGTCAACATATACTTGCAACTTTTTGATACTCATGCTCTTAGCCAACTCTAATCCTGCAATTAAAGCCTCATACTCTGCTTCATTATTAGTAGCAGGAAATTCACACCTAATAACCTGGGGTAATATGTCCCCCTGTGGCGATTTTAGTAGTATTCCTAATCCTACTCCTCTTACATTAGATGCACCATCAGTATATAATGTCCAGGATCCTGAGGATTCTCCTAACTGTTGAACTTCTAGGTCTACCTCGTCCTGAATGTCACTACTAAAGTCAGCCACAAAGTCAGCTAAAGCCTGAGATTTTATGGCATTTCTAGGTTCATACACTAAATCATAAGCACTTAACTTTACTGACCACTTGGCCATCCTGCCTGACATCTCTGGTTTCCTAAGCACATTTTTGACAGGATAATTTGTTTTAACATGTATCCTATGTGTCTCGAAATAATGCCTAAGTTTCGTTGATGCCATGACTAATGCTAGTATCAATTTCTCTAAATGAGAATACCTAGTTTCCGCATCTAACAAACTTTTACTAACATAATAAACAGGATATTGCTGACCTTCATGGTCTTTTATAAGAACGGCACTTACAGCATTCCCTGATACAACAAGATACAGGGATAGTGGTTCACCATTTTCCGGCTTCATCAATAGAGGTGCGGTTGAGAGATACCGTTTTAAATCCTGCAGGGCTGCTTCATGCTTTTCCCCCCATTCGAATCTTTTGTTCTTCTTTAGGATATCATAGAAGTCTTTGCATTTCTCTGAGGATCTTGAGATAAACCTGTTTAGAGCTGCTACTCGGCCTGTTAACCTTTGTACGTCCTTCATGTTTGAGGGTGATTTTATATCCAGGATAGCTTTGATCTGCTCTGGGCTTGCTTCTATCCCCCTCTTTGTCACCATATATCCAAGAAACTTTCCTGCCCCCACTCCGAAATGGCATTTAGCAGGATTCAGCTTCATGTTGTACTGATCCAGGATATCAAATGCTCCCTTGATATCCTGGAGGTGATCCTCAGCCTTTTTAGATTTCACCACCATGTCATCGATATATACCTCCATGGTGTCCCCCAGTTTGTCTTTGAACATCATGTTTACCAATCTTTGGTATGTTGCACCTGCATTTTTCAAACCAAAAGGCATAGCTGTATAACAATAAATACCTGTTGGTGTCATGAAGGCAGTATCCTCCTGGTCAGAAGGTTCCATTTGGATCTGTTGAAATCCTGAAGATGCGTCCATGAAGGTTAGCATTTCATGCCCGGCAGTGGCATCTACCATTGCATCAATGTGTGGAAGAGGAAATGGGTCTTTAGGACAAGCTTTGTTCAAGTCTGTGTAGTCCACACAAACTCTCCATTTCCCATTTTTCTTCTGTACTACAACCACGTTTGCTAGCCACCTTGGGAACTTAACCTCCCTGATCATTCTGGATTTTAATAATCTCTCAACTTCCTCCTGGATAATTGTGTTCCGCTCAGGAGCAAATTTCCTTCTTTTTTGCTGCACAGGCTTAAATGATTTATCAATTCCTAGCTTGTGAGTGATAATATCTTTGGATATGCCTGTCATATCCTCATGCTTCCATGCAAACGTAGACATCCTGCATTTCAAAAAGTTAATTAATTGTTCTTCAATATCCTGAGGGATATTGGCCCCTACGAGCACCGAAATATCGGGATTATCCTGGTCCAGGATAATTTTCTTCACATCCTGCTCCGGATCCTCCGCGATATCCTGGGCCCGTGTCTTTAATTGCTATGCTGCACTAGGTTTGGTTGAGGATTTCATCGAGGATGAGTAGCATTCTTTCGCCTCCTGCTGATCACTATCAACTTTGACCACTCCCCAAGGGGTAGGTATCTTGATGCATTGGTGATATGTTGATGGCACGGCCTTCATATCGTGAATCCACGGTCTTCCCAGTATGATGTTATAGCAGGATAGAGAATCCATCACACAGAAACGTTGTATCGAGTTGACTCCTTCAACGTATACTGGCAACTTTATCTCTCCCACTGTGTTTCTAGCCTCTCCACTGAATCCGACAAGCATGGTAGACTTTGAAGTGATATCCATTGGAGATACATTCATTCTCTTCAGAGTTTCTAGTTGGATTATGTTGACGGAGCTGCCATTATCAACCAGTATCCTACGTACAAAATGGTTAGCCACATATAATGTTATTACCAGAGCATCATGGTGAGGATCTTGGACAGTATCCCTATCATCAGCATCAAAAGTGATCACTTTGTCAGTTGTGAGGGTAGTCATCCTGACAGGTTTGTCTCCCCTTTCGGCCTTGGCTTCCTTTGCATGTCTCTTTGCTGCCGAATACGAAGTTCCACAGATGTCGGATCCTCCCGAAATGAAGTTGATTATCTTGGCATCCGCGGGAGGTGATGCTGCTCGTTCAGGATCCTTCTCAGTATCCTGACCCTTATTCTTCTTTCTTCCTAAGAGATCTTTCAGATATCCCTTGCTTAGAAGATAGCTTATTTCTTTCCTTAGAGCAATGCAATCCTCAGTCACATGTCCGAAATCTTCGTTGAAAGAACACCATTTTGACTTATCTTTCCAGTCAGCCTTTTGTTGATTCTTTCGAGGCCACCTAGCCTTGTCCCCTAGACCCTGCATAGCATACATCAATTCAGGAATATTAACAGAAAAGCAATATTCGGACAACTCAGGATACTCTTCAGGATCCTCATCTTCGACAGCGTTTACTCTTTTGTTTTCATTTCTATTATACGGCTTAGGCCGATATGACTTGAACGAGGATTCTGACTTCCTATTAGTTGACTCATAAGTGTTGGATGAGTTCATCCTTTCTTGCATCTTTCTGTCATCTTCCAGACGGATATATCTCAAAGCCCTGTTACGAGCTTCGTCGAGATTCCTGCAGGGATTCATTACAAGATCCTGATAGAACTGAGAATCCTTTTGTAATCCCATCTTGAAAGCTTGCACAGCTGTTGCAACATCAAGATGTGGGATATCCAAGGATTCTCGACTGAATTTGTTCACATAATCCCTCAAGGATTCCTGAGGCCCTTGAGTTATCCTGTAAAGATCACTGGTTAGTTTCTCAAAACTCCGACTACAAGAAAATTGACTGTTAAATAAATTAACCAAATGAGCAAATGAAGTAATTGAGTGAGGAGGAACGTTTAATAGCCATTTTAAGGCCGATCCTGTTAGAGTAGAACCAAATCACTTGCACAAGCACGCTTCCTTGAGCTCCGGAGGGATAGGGTTAATCTCCATTCTTTCCCTATACTGAGCAATATGCTCCTCAGGATCCGTACTCCCATCATAAAGCTTCATGTTGGGAGTTTGGAATCTCTTTGGGATCTCAGCATCACAGATAGGATATGCAAAACGAGATATCTTGTGGCTGTCTTGAGACACTTCCGGGATCGGCTGGACCACCCCAGGTACACTAGATATCATGTCCTTCAACTTCTGAAGTTCCCTAGTAAGCGCTGATGTCACACCTGTATCCTGCAGAGATCCACTATTGTTAGTAGCATGAATATTATTATTATTTGACACGTTACCCGTTGGAGGATTTTGCCCATATCTTGAAGCATATCCTGAGCTCCTCATGGTTGACGTCCTGACCGAGGAGGGTATTTCAGGAGTATGATTCTGAGGAAGGCTGGGCACAATATTCCCCCTGTTATCCTCAGTATACACAGCTGAACTGAAGTTCAAAGTTCTGGGTTGTAATGGAGTGACAATATCCTCAGCAGATCTGCTCGAGCCAGACTTCAGGAGTTGTATTTCCCTTAAAAGCATTTGGTTTGTTTCCTGTTGCTGCCTCATTTGTTCCTGCACACTCCCAAATAAGGTTAAAATTTCATCGTTAGAAGCTAAAACAGGAGCAGACTCCTGAACATTGCGGGTAGGAATAATATCCTGAGGTCGTGAAGAGGCTGGCATTCTTGGAGGAGGTGGTGGAAGCACCGAACCGGTAGTAGCAGAAGTCATAGCAGACACAGTAGAGGAACTCATGTTTGATCTTGAGGCCATTGTGGATAATGTGGCAAAAAGTTTCGAAAATAGAAAACCGATTAGCGATTTGACAAAAATTTTTAGTAAAGAGAGCACCACTTGCCCCACGGTGGGCGCCAAATTGTTTTGGTCAAAAATTACCGAAGTAATTAAGTGATCAAATTAGTTAAGTGAGGTAGTGTGCTAGAAATGAGTGTCGAAAATATGTTAATCAAGTTAATTTGTAAAAACAGTTTCAGGATACGGCTCAGGATATAGAGCTGTATCTATGATCAAACAATGAGCAAAAGTAAAGTAAATGACACGAGATGTACGAGGAAAGCCCTTGATCAATCTAGATCGCCGGCATAAAACCTCGGGAGCTGACAATCGCAGCTGCCTAATTCTTCTATTGCTTCAAAAATCAGGATACAGTGCAAGATGTGGTACGGATCGACTAAGTGTTACAACGAAACTTGGATACAAGTGTGGTGTTTGCGATGAGCTAGAGAGTGTAAGTGTATGAGAGTGTTAGTGAAAAATCGTGTGTTCTAAGCTGATCCGCCCCCATCTATTTATAGTAAAGATAAAATAACAAACTAGCCTAAACTTGCAGGATCCACCTAATATTCCTTCTTCGAACGTTGCAGACCTGGTCTTTCGGGCTCAACGTCTCTTCCTCAACAAATTCGTCCGAGTCTTAAGGAGAAGAAGTCCTCTTGACCGTTAGCAAGTCTCAGCCCTTAACCCGCACGTGGTTAATTCAATAAGCCTCAGGATATCGCCCAAGATGTTAGCAATATCCTCTTCCAGCATCCTGGTCACAAATGAACAAACATAGGCAGGATATTGGTCAGGATATATACGTTAAGAAAATGAGCCATAACAGTTATAATATACCCATTTAATAAAATATGACATTTAAAAGTTTGACAATTAAAGACGTAATAATACTCATTTAGTAATATTAAATAAAAGTCGTTTAATAAAAATTTTTCAGTTAAAAATGTTTGACAATTAAACACATAATAGTAATTCATAAATAAAAAACTATGTTATTATATATACAATTCGTTTTATAAAAAAAAATTGACATTTAATAACACTTATAAAAAATTGGCATTTTATAATATACACAATTCATTTCATAAAAATATGAAGTTTTTATAATACTAACACAATTTTTTATAACAACATTTTATAAAAAAAAATTAATTTTCTTATATTAATATTTCACAACTTCCCCATACAAATACCCTATCAAAAATAAAATTCCTTACACCCCAATCATTGGTAATCATTGGCTGACACCCAATGATTAGCATTAATTAGATGGTAGGGACCATTTTCAAACGTATTGGGCAATGAGGGGCATATGGGTGGGGCCAGTTTGAGGCGTATTGGGCAATGATGGTCACTTAGGGTTAGGGGATGTGTAAATACTTTTGGGGGGATGTGTGGATACCTCCTCCGTATAAAATAACTGAAAGGATATGTAAATGAAGGAAATCCGCTTTTATGGTTTGAAATATAAATTGAAAGCTAATACTTCTGCTTGCTAGAGCTTCGTAACCAATAAATCAAACTTTACCATATATAAGGACCGAGCAAGCACTGGTCATGATTTTTCTTAAATGATATAACCATTTTACATTTTTCAAGCATATGGTTTTTTATTTTTATTTTACATTGCCATTAGGATTTTTCAATGTTAAAGAAAGATTTAATAACTTTTGGGTATCTTTATCTATAATCTATAATCTATAATCTATCTATACTTTCTATAAAAGGAGAAATCCCAATTATATAAGAAAAACTGATGTGTCAGCAGGAGATGCTGTCCAACAATGCTTTTCTTATGTCATTATTACATCATAAAGCCTAATACATAAATCACATTAAAATACATTTAACGGTCTATCAAACTACTGCCTTGTGTATTTTCAAATGTTAAAGGTCTGGCCCACATTCCAAAGGGCAAACCACTGCCCATCTACAAGAAAGTAGCAGCTGGTTCCTTTGGCAAACGTATACTTAGCAGCAGCAATTGTTGTTATCTTCCGTAATGCTTTTAGATCAGCAGATGTTTAACGCTAATTACCGGGAAATTCAAATTCAAATATGCATGGAAATAAGTAATTAGCAATTAGTGCATGTCACTCAGAAACTCTTGTCAATCATCCTTCTTATATAAGGCTTTTCTTCTCATTTCCCTTTTCATTTTTCATCACGCTTTCATCTTCTCTGATTTTGAAATTTTAAATTTAATCACAATCCGAATTCCAAATTAGAAGCATGTCAATATCAGTTGACAGTAATAATCTTAGTTTTGTTAACGATTTGAATCCTGGGAAAGATATGTGGAACATGAAAGCGAGAATTATTCAAAAATGGAATCAGGGTTACAAGATGGATCTCATCTTCATTGATGAGAAGGTAATTTGTATCTCTGCTTTTCCATTTTATTAGAGAATGTAGTGTTGTATGCTAAGAAGATACTTTCTTTAAATGTTCTTCAGGGTGCTAAGATGCAAGCAGGTATTAAGAGTCATCTCATACCTGTTTTTGATGGATAGCTTCAAGAAGATGCTGTTGTGATTCTGTCGAAATTTGGTGTTGGTGAGAACAAAGATTTATATAAAGTAGTAGTGCAGCCTTATAAAATCAACTTTTATAGATGTACAACTGTTACTCCTGTGAGAGATTGGCAAGGTGTTGAGTATGGTTTCAACTTCAGAGCTTATGAAGATATTCTTCAAGGAGAGGCGTTAAAAGCTTTGAGTGTTGGTAGTGTATATTTTTGTAATCATGTCTTGCTTGTATAATATTAGACAGTTTTACTTATATTCTTGTATAATGTAATCATATAGATGTTGCTGGATCTGTGATTTGTTGTGGAGATCTTGAAATCTTTGAACGACCTCCAAAGGAGACTAAGAAGATGAATTTCGATATTGAAGACTTGGAGTAAGTTGTTGTTTACATGTGCAGTCATGTACTGATCATTGTTTGTATTTAATGATGTTAATAAATAAGATGAAGAATGTTGGTATTTAATGTGGGATCATGGTAATGGTAATAAATGAGATCTATAGTGTTTGTATGTAATGCTGAATCATGGTAATAAATGAGATCTACAGTTTATTCTTAGTCAATATGGTAGTTAATTTACGGTTCATTTGCTACTTTAATAAATGTCATATTTTTCCTTTGATTTTCTGTTTTTATTCATTCAATGTTGTTTTGATATTAGAGATTTTTAAAGAAATGGTTATAAATTAGTCTTTAGTATATCGTCATATGAATATTCTTTTCATGTAGGGGTAAGGTTTTGCAGTGTACTGTGTGGAATGATTATGCTCTGCAGATTAAGGACTTCATTTCTAAAATCACACCTCATGAGCATGTGATGGCTGTTATACAGCATGGAAAGTGTAAGGAATGGAAAGGTATTTTTGTTACTTTCTGCAAATCATAAATATACTGTTTATTTCTGGCAATATAAAGACAGGTATACATTAAATATCTATATACTTTTCCATGTATGTGAATATACTGTTCAAAGTGATAAGTTTGCAACACGAATTTTTCTGAATAAAGAAATTGATGAAGTTAATGAGCTAAGGAGGAGGTAATTTGTCAATGTAATTTCTATTGTATATAGATGTTCAAGTCAAATACTTGGTTTCATGCTATTTGTATACTAATTCTAATCATTTGTGGTATTCAAAAGGCTTATACTGAAGTTTGGACAAGAGAGTGGTTCTACTTCTCAAACAATACTATCGTCTAAGAGTGTTTTTCCATTGCATAAAGAATTTGTAACTGATGGTGTGAAGAAACATGTTGACGAGATTAGTGAGATAGAAAAGGTTTCACATCTTTTTATATAGTTTGGTTATTTGTTTGGTTTGTTACCTGCATGTTTTTACAGGAAGTGTCTTGTGTTTTTTCAGGAAATGTCTTGTGTTGTGGTTGCGACAATTAAGATTGTGCAAGAAGAGTATGGTTGGTTTTTTGCTGCCTGCCGTAAGTGTTTCAAGAAGGTGATGGGTAAAAGTGAATACTTGCAGAATGTTGAAAATGTTTCAGATGATATTCTTCGATTGCCTGCGACTTCTTTGGTTTGTATCAAATGTCATACTGAATGTACATCGATCACCACAAAGTAAGCAATGATGATTATTTAGCGTTATATTTATATAAGTAACATTCTAAGACTGATATTTGAATATAGTTTTGCAGTTTACTTAGTTAGTTGTGTATATTTCTGGTTCAAGGTGCAAGTGCGGGTGCAGGATGAGAGTGGTAGTGTTTCTTTTGTTATGTTTGATAGAGATGTTCAGAAGCTTCTTGGATTAGCGGCGAGTGACATAAGAGAGAGGCATGTTAAGGCTAATGATACTGGATTCCCTCATGAGATATTTCGATTGGTTGATAAGAAGGCTGCTTTTAAGATTGATGTTTCAGAGTTCAATCTTAAAAATGACTATCGTGTTTATACTGTGCAAAAAACATGTGATGATCCAGTAATAATTGCTGAGTTGGTTGGTGGAGATGGTAATGGTGATGAAAATACTGATGAGGTAGCATATAAAATTACTCTTTCAATCTATTTATTTTTCTTTTGAGTTTTAAACACTGGATTCTGCACTTTTTTATATGATATCATATATTATGATCCTTTAGGTTACTCAAGAGGTAGCTGACGTTAAAGACATTAACCTTTCAGAATCATCCCAGGTGTCTGCTGAACGAACTTCAAGGGTGAGTATTTATTTTTAAAGTATGTTTAGTATGTTTAAAAAGAGTTCATTATTTTATTAAATGAGATCAATAGTTGTTTTGTGATCTGTTGCAAGGATGTTGTCTCTGTTACGGCCGACACTTCAGCCGTTGAAGTTGAAAAGGATTCTGGATCAAGTCCCAATGGAAAGCGGATGGCTCAAGACGCTGATGTTGTCAACGTTGGTGAGCTATCCACTAATGTGAGAAGAACCCGGAAGAAGCTGACTAAGGTTAACAATTAGATGCTTATGAAAAAACAATTCTTATGAGAGATAAGTAGAAACCACTTGTTTTTTAAGAATCGTTGTGGTTTTTATTTATGTCTGTGAACTATTGTTTTAACAAACTGTGGTTAAAAGTTTGGTTTGTAAGGGCTATGACGATGAATATGGTATGTAATGTCTACGGTTTAAATATCAAGTAAGGTTAACCTTTTGTTTGTTATATAATATTGTTATTATACATTATATACATTTTTGGTGATATTGATGGACTGGATAAGTAGTAGGGTTGTATATTATTGTTAGATTGATCAATGAAAATTTAATCAATTGGTTAGTCGGAGAACTGTTGGAGTTTGAGATACATTAATATCTGTTAGAGGCTAAGCACTGTTATAGCGTGCTAACATCTGTTAACCCCTAAGCACTGTTAAAGATCTGTTAAAGGCTAAGCACTGTTATAGCGTGCTTCAACAGACCTTACAAGCTATTGATCATCATCTGTTAAAGATCTTATATTATAGATTTTCTATTGAATTGTGTAATATCTGTTGGTGCACAGCAGAACTTAGGTTCATCATACATTTTGCTTCATCAGCAGAGGTTCTCTTTAGCAGACCTTTGCTTCAGCAGTCTTTGTCTTAACAGACCTTTTGGTTTATCAGCAGAGTTTGTTTGGCTCATGAGCTGAGGTTGTTTGGTTTAAGTAACAGACTTTTCTTTCAACAGTGGTTGTCTTCAACAAACGTTTTGGTTTGCAAAGTTTAGCAAAACAGATCTTGAGTTTGTCCCTTTAGTAGGACAGTTTTTAAAACACTGTTATTTGTAATTACAAGTTGTATACTATTTTATTAATTTTGAGTCTTATATTTCTTTTTGTTGAGTGACCGGGAAATGTAATGGAAAAGTGTAATGTTTAGATGCAAAATAAAGTAATGTTTAGTTGAAAAATATAAAAAGTTAAAACCACAAAGTTTTGAGAAAGTATATACTTAAGACTACATAAATTCATTGTTAAGTTAGTTTCCAAAGAAGAAATTTGTCCATCAAACATGCCAACTAAAACATAAATTATTAAAGGCTGAAAAGGTGTTCAAAGATCATGTCAACAAACTTCAAAGTGTATTTTATCTCCTCTTACACTTTTTTCTTCGACTATCTCAAACCTCAGCTTTTTCCCCACAGATATTCCCGTTTCATTCATGATACGCTGCCAGTTTGTATGCATCACTAGATGGTTGTTGTCATCAGGTCTTCTAGGATCTCTCCTAACAACCAGCTGTACCCAAAACTTCACATGACCAAATGACACCACAGCTCTACGGTAATCATTTAGCTGGTGTTCTCGAACAAAGTTCCTCGGTATTGCCTGTAAAGGAAAATTCTTTCTTTAGTTATTCATTCAAAACAACATATACTTTAAGTAATAACAAATAGATCCAACATTATAAGTAAAATCAACCATATTAAAAGTAGATATGTAAATACCAAGTTGCGTGTCTCTAAAACATGGTATTCAAACTGTTTTTTATAATGTGGACGCCTTTTGCAGTGTTGGTGATTGGTACGGCTGCAGTGATGTTTTTTCTCCCCGTGAAGTGCAATCCCGTCTTTGTTAAAAACCTTCACAGTGAAGTTAAAGTCGTCTTCAGGAGTACTTCCCATCCATTAAAACAGCAGTTGGCAGCTTTCCTCAATGTCATTTTCGAAGCAAAAAGTTGTCCATCATGGTCCCATAAAACCAGCAGCTAATCCCTTTTTGTTTTCAGGAGAGAAAACATAATGCACATCAACTTTACTACTATGCTTTGATCCATGTACTTTGGCAACCAAGTTATCATTTTTTAATCTCCTTTGCGATAACAGCTTCAGCAAATTGTGTGGTAAATGCTATAATTTTCACATATTTTAGAAATGTCATATTAGATTTTATATAGGATACAAAATATAAATTAGAAGTTTTTCTAACAGTCCAAAAGATACACTGGTAATATATAAAAATAAGTAGCAATTTTTAACCTGCTTGCAGTATGTTTCTTCTTCAGCCTGTATCAAGCAACCATGAACATAATCTCTGTTCGAGCCATCTTTTCTAATCTCCAATCCCTCATTGTTCAAAACATTTATCTCAAATTTTGCTTCCTTCAATTTTTTTAAACACAACTTGTCTATGTTGTTATTTCTATAAGTTTCAACAAACCGAGTCCATTCTGGCCCGTTTATCCTCTTACTTTTATGACCGATGCTCTGTACTGCAATCTTATACTTAAAACCCGTATAATCAACCAACTTTATTACTTCACACTTTCTTGGTAATTGGTTACTCATTATCCTTGGAAGTACCTATGTATATAAAATACACAACATTTAATATATCTTTAATTTTATAAATACAGTTTTTAGCATACAATTGTGATTTGAGCTAATTTGTTCTAAGAATATAGCTTACCAATCCCTCATTTAGGTCTGGCGATTCAGAGACGTTGATAATTATCATAAACTCCATCTGAAAGTAAAAAATACAATAACAGTTAAATACTAAAACATAAAATCAATTGTATCTGAAAAGCATTCTATTTAAGGTATAAAAAAATATCCAACACTCTGTAGGACCAAACTTATATGTTGTGTACTTCAATATGGTCCCTACAACCAACAATATGAATCTAACACTGTGTAAGATCAAATTTTTATTCTTGTATAATAAAAAACTATTATATGGCAATAAAGTTTTCAAATATCCATGTTTGTGTCAACTTCAAACTTCAGTTTTTTTTCAGCAGACAAGGCTATATTTACTTACAAATCAGACATATGAGAACTATAAACTGATTGCAGAATATTTTATCAAAATTAATATTGATAGAACAAATGTATCAACACTACATGGCAGTTCATACAATAATTCTAAAACCATTCTTAAAATTTACAAACAATTATTTATGAAACAATAATATTTCAGATTGTTATTTAGATGGAATGAATCAAAATGTAACTAAATAGATTGATATAAATCTTATTATAAAATAAAGAAAATAAGTTCATATAAGTTTATCTATTTTAACATCAGTAGATTATGATTTTGATGTTTATATAATTTGACATGAGGAAACTGAAAGGAACATGTCAAAGCATACCTATAAAGTACACAAGAGAACAAAAAAAATACCTGATCAAAAACTTTAAACTTCTGATCGTCAAGTCTGAGGAAGAAGAAACTGTAGAGTTTTTTCGCCGGAGAAGAAGAGGTGAGATTGTATTAGGATTGTTGACAATAAGATATTTATCTATTAACTTGTAATTGTTTATTTATTTAACTTATAATAATCTTTAATATCGGGATTTAAAAACTATTTTTAATTATATAAATATAAATATATTAAATTAATAGATAAGTTTTTCGTATTTAACATTTTAAATTTATATTCAAACAATGGTTATTGCTGTGCAAAAATTGAGCTGTTTTAATGTAAAAGAGGGTAAAGTATAAATTTTACAAAATTTAATTTCAACCAACCAATGTAAATGTAACATCTGTATTAACTCCATTTAATATACTTTCATCTCCATTATTGAATATAAGCTCCAGAAAACATTTTCGGAAGTTTTCTCAAATAACTTTCTTATCAAAATCGGCAAGTTTCTATTACATAATATAGATTACACGCTATAAAATCAAGTATTGTTTCTTTGACTTTATTATTTGTATTATATATGTTAGATTAATCATTATTTGATGTTATGAGTATGTGTTTGTCACTGACGGCGTTTCATATTCTCTCTTGAAGCAAATAATAGTTGCTGTAATCCGGTGTATTTTTATTGATTAAGTACTGCATTAACTTAAATGAAGTTGCTGATAGCATTCTCTGTCACAATTTGTGCATGCATCTTCGTGATGTTGTCTTCTACATTACAATTGATAAATCAACCTTAAGTGTGTGATTATACAAATAGTCCGGTTAATATTTGGTACTTTTGTTTTTTAAGTGCTGATTTATTTTAAGGGATGTTAGTGATGTCTATTTTATAATGTTGTTTGTCTATGACTTTTGTTGGATGATGTTCATTTTTATAACTTGTAAGTTTAAATTGTTTATTGCAGATATGAATCTATCCAATCAAACACCATCCTTTTTACAATTCCTTAATGAAGATGATTTTATATTTTTTGTATGTTTTTTTAACTTTCCTTCTACTATTAGGATTCTACGTTAATTTTTGATGTAAGATGTTTGTTAACTACTGTTGTAGAATATACCACTTGATTTTCAGACTCTATTGTGGGGAAAGGAGGTCCCGTATGGGTGAATTGTAGAGTTACTTGATGGTGACAAATCATGGTTAGTACGAGTAAGGAAGAGAGATGATCATTGTATATTTATGGATGGATGGACAAAGTTTGTTAGAGATTGTTGTTTGAAAACGAAAGATGCTATATTGGTGAAAGCTATTGGACGTTTGTCATTCGTTGTCTCATGTTTTAAAGAAAAAGTCTACGAGAACTCTTACATTTCAGTAAATATTAGCCCTGAAGTTGGCATGACTGTAAGTAACGATATATTATTTTGTTACTTACTCTAAATATTTTATGCTAGCTCAACAGCTTGCTAACATCTGTTTGCCCTTTTAACGTCTGTTTCCTTATAATCTTAACATCTGTTGACTAACCTTTTTAACTTCTGTTGACTAAGTCTTTTAACCTCGGTTGACTAACATCTGATATTTAAGATCTGTCCACGTTGCAACCTCTGCTGGACATAATGGATGACAGTTGTTAAGAAAACTCTGTTGGATAGCAAAAGAGGTATGTAATAGTTGATAGCCAAACAGTGGTTAGGTTGTGTGTAAATACTGTAACTACTGTTGACTAACCCAGTTGAGTAATTCTCATTTTAACTTTTGTTGACTAATCTGTTGTAACTTCTGTTGCTCATTAGTTCATATCAAATTTGTAAGTCTACGCTAAACATTCCTTTACTTTTTTCTATAGCTAATTGCTGACAAATTTTGGAAACAATTCTATGGTAAAAATTACGAGTATGTTGTCACACCCCCAAAATACCACCTAGGGAGTGTCCCTGATAGGCGTGTGACGAACTGACAATGAGCCACTAATTACATTGAACCCACAAGTTTCAAAATAAAATCCTCGATCTAATTATAAAATCTCAATCATGAGTTTATATGAAAAACCAATATGTTCGGCGGAAGCGTTAACGAAACCATAATTTAAATATTCTCAAAACAAATATACGAAAATCAATATTCTAATAAGTGTATCTAATCAGCACGAACCATGACCACTCAAGCCACTCCAAGCAGCAAGTTCCACATCCAATAAATCTAACGACCTGCGAGCATGCAACAAGTGTATCAGACAAAGCTCGCGAGTTCACGGTTTCAGAAAACGTTTGTTACCAGATGTATAAAACAGTTCATTAACAAATGTAAGTAATATTGATAACATCTCATTTCTGAACAAGACGACTCCTGATGTATGTTTTGCCCTTTCCCCAGTGCTCCTATCAAAGCAGTGGGCCCGACTGGGTAATTAGTTCACAACCGTCCTCCCCGGTACGGCGTGAGGGTGCCAAACCTAAGTAGCGCTACCAACTAATACCCGTTACCTCCCCGGTAACAATGAATGGGACTTAAGAATGATAGGATGAGAATATTACACAATATATACCCGTTTTACCCAAAAGACTTATCCCTCCACGGGATACCCACTGACTGTCCTAACCACCGGGACGCATGCTCAAAAGTAGTGAACTCACCTTTGATTGCTCGGTAGATTATGTTACTTGTTTAACAGATCAATCACGTCCTAAAAAGTTACTGATAACGGTCAGTTCTACTTACATATCACCCACCACTTTCACATACAAATAGTTCACATATCTATCGATCACGTACAACATATTTACTGTACATACAACACACACATGTAATTGATATCATGGTAATCAATCTGTTCACATTAACTCATCGAGTACTCATGTATCACGTAGTGGTTTCATTTTGCAATACCTAACCCACCTTATAGGTTACATGTCAATGCTTATCAAATGAGTGTGTAACAACATATCTGACCCAAAGTAAATTTCGTAAATACATATACATTCATCTCGGCCCAACAGTTGTATATAATTCGGCCCTATATCAAGCTTGAGATCTAGCATAACCGCACGTATTCACGGTTCATACTTTAACCGAACCATGCCTTTATTTAGCGACTAATTATCAGTGCACATGTTCAAATTATCACATAACAACTCGTCAGGTTCCTATCATGGCATTCCCCACATCAATAACCAATATTAATAACAATTTTTAACAATCTAGATTATATGAAAATATAGCCATCAACTAGTAGTTAACAATAGCTTTAACATGATATCTTATTACTACTTCAATGATCATGCAACTCATCATTCATGCATATAATATTCCTACTGACAACTTCCTTATATGTCCTCCTGATTTGAGTTTGGTCGCACATGGGTCAATATTAATTTCATGTCTAGCCTATTAATCATGTCTAGCCTATCAATCATGCCTACACACAACCGATTGGCATCAATATCAAGGATTGTGCATATAATATGCCTACATATAAACCAATATCAGCCACTAACCTGTAATTTCAATTTCATGTGTATTAATCATGCAATCACATAAACACAAGCATCAAATAAACGTACTAACCCACAAGTTTTGATCGACAAACTGATGTACTCGAAAGGGGGTCTGCTGCTGTTGCCGCACGTACTTAGGGAAGAGGTAGGGTTTGGGTTTGTTCTTGTGATAATGATCGAGATACATGCACGGCCCCCTTAATACAAATCGAAATAATGTGGGCCGAACCCACATGTGCTAATCTATAACTTAAATGGGCTTCTAATACCCATGATTGGCTTAATAACCCAAGTGATGGTTTGGCTTATGCGACTTGTGTGAATTGGTTTCAACACAAGTGTGGACCGAACACAAAAGAGGTAATAAGAGTATATGTGTGTAGCACAAAGTTGCGTTTACGCTCAACCGTTTTAACCTAGCAAGTAACATAAAGGACCAAGAATGGCAATTAACATGAAAGACAAAGAATTAACGAGGAATCAAGATTACCAAACTAACCTTGGAATTTCAGGTTGTCACATCATCCCCAACTTGAAAGAAATTTCGTCCCGAAATTCGACAAGTAACACAGAGAGATGATGCGAGAAATCAAGATTGTTGCGGATTCTGCTCAGGTGTCACATCATCCCCAACTTGAAGAGGAATTTCGTCCTGAAATTCACCAGTTTCACCAGGTTTAGACTTGTCTTTAGGGAAAAGTTGAGGATATTTGAGCTTCATTTGATCCTCACGCTCCCACGTAAACTCCGGTCCACGTCTTGAGTTCCAACGAACTCTAACAATCAGAATACGACTATGTTTACGCACCTTGACCTCTCGATCCATGATTTCTATAGGTTCTTCAACAAACTGTAACTTGTCGTCGATCTTCAACTCTTGGAACGGCACAACCAGTGTTTCATCCGACAAACACTTCTTCAACTGCGAAACGTGGAAGACATCGTGAACATTACCCAGCTCAGCAGGTAACTCAAGCTTGTAAGCGACTTTACCAATCCGCTCTAAGATTTTGAATGGCCCAATGTAACGTGGATTAAGCTTGCCACGCTTCCCGAAGCGTACAACCCCTTTCCACGGTGAAACTTTCAACATAACACGATCACCCACTACAAACTCTAACGGTTTGCTACGCTTGTCAGCGTAGCTCTTCTGACGATCACGTGCTGCTGCCATGCGGTTCCTGATCTGAACAATCATTTCCGAAGTTTCCAGTACAAGCTCAGGACCCGTGATCTGACTGTCACCCACTTCAGCCCAACAGAGAGGAGAACGGCATTTCCACCCGTACAATGCTTTGAACGGAGCTGCCTTGATACTAGTGTGGTAGCTGTTGTTGTAGGAGAATTCTATCAATGGCAAGTGTTTCTCCCATCCTTTCCCTAAATCAATCACACATGCCCGCAGCATGTCTTCAAGTGTCTGTATGGTACGCTCACTCTGACCATCTGTCTGTGGGTGATAAGCAGTACTCATGTCGAGACGTGAACCGAACGATCTGTGCATAGACTGCCATAACTCAGAAGTAAAACGCGGATCTCGATCTAAAATGATAGAAGTTGGCACCACAACCTCCTTAAGGTAGACTGCTGCAAGCTGAGAATACTTATCGGTTTCCTTGATTGCCAGAAAATGTGCTGACTTCGTGAGTCGGTCTACAATCACCCAAATAGTATCGTTTCCAGCCTGAGTCCTCAAGTATCTTGTAACGAAATCCATGGTGATCTGTTCCCACTTCCACATGGGTATCTCTGGCTGCTGAAGTAGACCCGAAGGTTTCTGGTACTCTGCTTTGACTCTAGCACAAGTCAAGCACTTACTCACGTATGTTGCGATGATAGCTTTCATATTGGGCCACCAATACAAAACTTTAAGATCCTGATACATCTTATCCGATCCCGGATGAATAGAGTATCATGACTTGTGCGCTTCATCCATCACAAGTTCTCTGAGATCACCAAACAGAGGAACCCATACTCTTTCCATAATATAATAGATACCATCAGATCTCTGCTCGAGCTGCTTTTTCATACCTCACAAACCCTCAGCTTCAATGTTTTCTTCCTTTAATGCCTCAGTCTGAGCCGTACGAATCTTATCAGGAAGGTTCGAATGAATAGTGAGTTGCAATGCGCGAACCCATTTAGGCTTCGTCTCCTTTCGGCTAAGTGTATCAGCTACTACATTAGCTTTACCCGGATGATACTTGATAGCACACTCATAATCGTTCAAAAGCTCTATCCAACGACGTTGCCGCATATTCAACTCCTTCTGGTCGAAGATATGCTGGAGACTCCTGTGATCGGTGTAAATAGTGCATTTGGTACCATACAGATAATGTCCCCAGATCTTCAACGCAAAAACCACAGCCCCTAACTCCAAGTCATGAGTCGTATAGTCCCTCTCGTGTACCTTCAGCTGACGAGAAGAATAAGCTATCACCTTCTCGCGTTGCATCAACACGCAACCGAGGCCCTAAATCGAAGCATCACAATAAACCACAAAATCCTCGGTACCCTCTGGTAGAGATAGAATCGGCGCGCTGCATAATTTCTGTTTCAAAAGCTGGAAAGCGTCCTCCTGTTTCGTTCCCTAAGAATAAACAACGTTCTTCTGTGTCAAGGAGGTGAGAGATTGAGCAATCCTCGAGAAATCCTGAATAAACCGACGATAGTACCCCGCAAGACCAAGAAATTGTCGCACATCCGAAGGGTTCTTCGGTGCCGCCCAACTCCTAATAACATCGATCTTGGTAGGATCTACATGTATCCCCATCTCGTTGACAATATGCCCAAGAAAGTGTACTTCCCGAATCCAGAAATCACACTTAGAAAGTTTTGCATAAAGCTGCTCCTTCCTCAGGAGTTCCAAAATAAGACGTAGATGCCTCTCGTGATCCTCCTTGGTCTTGGAATAAATCAAAATGTCGTCGATGAAAACAATAACGAAGTCATCAAGATACGCTTGCACACGCGGTTCATGAGATCCATGAAGACCGCTGGTGCATTGGTCAATCCAAACGGCATAACCAAGAACTCATAGTGGCCATACTGTGTTCGAAAAGCCGTTCTGGGAATGTCCTCTTCTCTAACCCGCACCTGATGATAACCCGACCTTAAGTCGATCTTGGAATAGAAACTTGACCCTTGTAGCTGATCAAACAGGTCGTCGATACGGGGCAAAGGATAACAGTTCTTGACCGTCACCTTGTTGAGCTCGCGATAATCTATGCACATCTGAAAAGATCCATCCTTCTTCTTCACAAACAGTACTGGGGCTCCCCAAGGTGAAGAGCTAGGTCGGATAAAACCCCTATCCAACAGCTTTTGGAGTTGGTTTGACAACTCCTGTAACTCCCCTGGCGCAAGACGATAAGGAGCACGAGCAATCGGGGCTGCTCCTGGAGCGAGGTCGATCTGGAATTCCACCTGACGATGTGGAGGTAAACCAGGGAGTTCTTCAGGAAACACATCAGGAAGCTCACGAACAACTGGAAGATCCTCGATCCTCCTCTCATCAGACTGTGAATCAGTAACAAGGGCTAAAATGGCAGGATAGCCCTTTCGCAGGCACTTCTGAGCCTTCATTGCCGAAATAATGCTAACCGGGGTTCCACTACGATGACCCTGAACCGATAGGAATTCTCCACTAGGGAGAGGAACACGCACGATTTTCTCCTTGCAGAGAATTTCTGCGTGATGCTTGGACAACCAGTCCATGCCAATAACCACATCGAAGCTTCCAAGAGTAATAGGGAGTAGGTCAATGTCGAATACCTGACCCATGAGATCGAGTTTGCACCCATCAAGAACGTGTGAAGCTTCAATTGTTTTACCATCAGCTATCTCTACTATGTGTTTGGTTACAAGTGGTGTAGGACTTAATCCTAACTGACGACTGAACCCCAAAGATACGTAACTTCAATTGGCACCAGAGTCAAATAAAATAGAAGCAAATGTACCATTTACCGAAAACGAACCAGTCACTACATTGCCGTCATTCCGTGCCTCCCCAGCTCCAATAGTAAACCTGCGCCCATGCGCACCGTTTCCCCCGTTGTTCCCGTTGTTATTCCCAGCGTTGTTATTCCCATTGTTATTACCACCTGCATTCTGATTCAGCTGAGGGCAGTCTCGCTTGATGTGACCCTCAGCTCCACATTGAAAACAACCCTTCCGAATACCCTGGTTCTGCTGAGGCTGTTGCCTACCCTGCTGCTGTGACGGCTGCTGCTGGTTCGGGAGTGAAACCCTACAATCCCTAGCCATGTGCCCTGCTCTGTTACACCTGTGACAAGCCCGGGCACACTGCCCCCGATGATGATAGTTGTACTTACTGCACAGTGGTAGTTTTCCCGTATAAGAACCCTGCCCCGAATTGTTACCCTGATTTTGATTCACTGAAGACGACTGGCTAAAACTGCGATTGCTGCCGGTGTCTGCCCTCTTCTGTGACTGCACTGAATTGGACGTCTTGTCCACATCGTTCCACTTACGCTTGCTGTCAGTAGTGGGAGTAGTAGCTGTAGTAGCGGCAGTAGTAGTAGTAGCACAAAAACACGTGGTGGTAGTGAATTACTCTCCACCTCCTGATCAACAATCTTGTGAGTTAAACGGACAATCTGAGTTAAGTTATTGAGGTTTGCTGCAGTAACCAAACCCTTCACTCGTGGAGGTAATCCCTTGATGAACAACTCAATTCTTCGAGACATTGGTCGGGATAAATTCGGACACAAGTCAGCCAACTCATACGACCGCTTCACGTATGCTTCAACCTCAGATCCCACCATTTTCAGATCATAATACTCGTTCTCTTGTTTCTGTATCTCATCACGAGGACAGTATTCCTCCCTCATCAACTCTTTAAAGTCGTCCCATGTAGTGGCGTTCGCCGCCTCGATGCCCAACAACTGAACCTGGGCATTCCACCATGTCAGGGAACCATCCTCGAGCGTGCCCGTAGCATACTTCACTCTGTCCCTAACAGGGCAGTTACACATCGCGAATACGGACTCCGCCTTCTCGAACCAACGCAAGAGTCCTACAGCCCCTTCAGTCCCACTAAAGGTCTGCTGCTTACAATCCATGAAGGTTTTGAACGCGCAAACAGGCGGATGGTGCAGATTCTGTTGCACCTGTTGACCTATTGATGAAAGAACATAAAACAAACAAGTAAGACTCAGGCATGCGACACAAGGATAAAGAGTATTTGGTACACATCGTACCAGCCTGATAAGCCGCTAAGGCTTCAGCCACGCGAGTGTTGATGAGATCGGTTAACTCAGCTTGAGTCATAGCAATATGGCCACGTCCACCACCGCGGCCTCCACCACGTCCAACGTTACATCCGCCACGTCCGTTCATGACTCTATATATAAGAAAAGGAAGGATTTAACATGCAAGTAAAAGTAGGAGTCAAGCATTACTATAACCTCCCATAGACTACTGAGTTCTATCATAGCATCAACTAGCAGAGCAGAATCCTTTTTCAAACTTGTCAAGTTTCACTGGGACTCACATGCATCCCACATTATTATTATGTGTGCACCCACAATAATAATCTAATTTGCATGTTCATCTCAGCTCCACCCAATTCGTGTTAGAAAGGTTCCCCGAATTCAAGCATCACAACAAATGACATCACAACATAGAGCATGTAAGTCCAAAAAGTGTTCCACTCTGAAAACATGTAACATGGGTTGGTAACCTAGAAACTCATACTGTAGTGCCAAGTGGGCATTCACGTGTGATGTTGTCTATAAGCAAACACTAGATATACTACGCAATAGTAAATAAGAGACGAACCTTGCAGTCCGGAGCTGAGTGTCATGGTCGATTTCAGATCAGTTCGGTTATAGTCTGGATTTATAGAAATCGTTTTAAAACGAAGTTCACTATAACCAGTGGCTCTGATACCAAACTGTCACACCCCCAAAATACCACCTAGGGAGTGTCCCTGATAGGCGTGTGACGAACTGACAATGAGCCACTAATTACATTGAACCCACAAGTTTCAAAATAAAATCCTCGATCTAATTATAAAATCTCAATCATGAGTTTATACGAAAAACCAATATGTTCAGCGGAAGCGTTAACGAAACCATAATTTAAATATTCTCAAAACAAATATACAAAAATCAATATTCCAATAAGTGTATCTAATCAGCACGAACCATGACCACTCAAGCCGCTCCAAACAGCAAGTTCCACATCCAATAAATCTAACGACCTGCGAGAATGCAACAAGTGTATCAGACAAAGCTGGCGAGTTCACGGTTTTAGAAAACGTTTGTTACCAGATGTATAAAACAGTTCATTAACAAATGCAAGTAATATTGATAATATCTCATTTCTGAACAAGACGGCTCCTGATGTATGTTTTGCCCTTTCCCCAGTGCTTCTATCAAAGCAGTGGGCCCGACAGGGTAATTAGTTCACAACCGTCCTCCCCGGTACGGCGTGAGGGTGCCAAACCTATGTAGCGCTACCAACTAATACCCGTTACCTCCCTGGTAACAATGAATGGGACTTAAGAATGATTGAATGAGAATATTACACAATATATACCCGTTTTACCCAAAAGACTTATCCCTCCACGGGATACCCATTGACTGTCCCAACCACCGGGACGCATGCTCAAAAGTAGTGAACTCACCTTTGATTGCTCGGTAGATTATGTTACTTGTTTAACAGATCAATCACGTCCTAAAAAGTTACCGATAACGCTCAGTTCTACTTGCATATCACCCACCACTTTCACATACAAATAGTTCACATATCTATCGATCACGTACAACATATTTACTGTACATATAACACACACATGTAATTGATATCATGGTAATCAATCTGTTCACATTAAGTCATCGAGTACTCATGTATCACTTAGTGGTTTCATTTTGCAATACCTAACCCACCTTATAGGTTACATGTCAATGCTTATCAAATGAGTGTGTAACAACATATCTGACCCAAAGTAAATTTCGTAAATACATATACATTCATCTCGGCCCAACAGTTGTATATAATTCGGCCCTATATCAAGCTTGAGATCTAGCATAACCGCACGTATTCTCGGTTCATACTTTAACCGAACCATGCCTTTATTTAGCGACTAATTATCAGTGCACATGTTCAAATTATCACATAACAACTCGTCAGGTTCGTATCATGGCATTCCCCACATCAATAACCAATGTTAATAACAATTTTTAACAATCCAGATTATATGAAAATATAGCCATCAACTAGTAGTTAACAATAGCTTTAACATGATATCTTATTACTACTTCAATGATCATGCAACTCATCATTCATGCATATAATATGCCTACTGACAACTTCATTATATGTCCTCCTGATTTGAGTTTAGTCGAACATGGGTCAATATTAATTTCATGTCTAGCCTATTAATCATGTCTAGCCTATCAATCATGACTACACACAACCGATTGGCATCAATATTAAGGATTGTGCATATAATATGCCTACACACAAACCAATATCAGCCGCTAACATGTAATTTCAATTTCATGTGAATTAATCATGCAATCACATAAACACAAGCATCAAAGAAACGTACTAACCCACAAGTTTTGATCGACAAACTGATGTACTCGAAAGGGGGTCTGCTACTGTTGCCGCACGTACTTAGGGAAGAGGTAGGGTTTGGGGTTGTTCTTGTGATAATGATCGAGATACATGCACGGCCCCCTTAATACAAATCGAAATAATGTGGGCCGAACCCACATGTGCTAATCTATAACTTAAATGGGCTTCTAATACCCATGATTGGCTTAATAACCCAAGTGATGGTTTGGCTTATGCGACTTGTGTGAATTGGTTTCAACACAAGTGTGGACCGAACACAAAAGAGGTAATAAGAGTATATGTGTGTAGCACAAAGTTGCGTTTACGCTCAACCGTTTTAACCTAGCAAGTAACATAAAGGACCAAGAATGGCAATTAACATGAAAGACAAAGAATTAACGAGGAATCAAGATTACCAAACTAACCTTGGAATTTCGGGTTGTCACATATGTGATGGCAACTATTTATGTGGGCGAAAGGTTTTGGAATGTGATGATGAAAGGATGGACTGATGGATGCGGATTTACTGATGGATGGTCAAAATTGATTGAAGTAGTTCCCATACTAGTTGAATCTTGGTTGGTTTTCACCATGATTGCATCTAAAACGTTTGAGCTTTCCGTTTTCCATTCCGAGACTGGAACTGAGGTTTCCTTCAAGAGAGTTGATGTAGTTGTTTTGGATGATTCAGTTTATGGAGATGATGGGTTTGATTTATTGGCTGCGGTATAAAATATTGATTATAAAATACATTGTTTGATAACATGACGATGATAAGTAACTTTTATTATATTATAATAATAACTTTTGAAATCTCATTTTCTAGGCTAAACACAAACAGCTTCTGGATTCTGGGGAAGTTGCTTTGGATGATGAGGATACTGGAGCTTCGGTTGGTAATTCTAAGCAGTTTACGAGTTTTGAAGATATTTTTAACGTATATATACACATGTAATATTTATATTTTATTAAGATTTAAAATATGGTTTCTTATATATGATTCTTCTTATAAATATAGTTTGCTGATGGTGGGCTGTTTGATTCAAAGATTGCGCGTCTGGTTGATGAGTCAGATGTTAAAAATGCTGTAAATTTATAATTTTCTATGCATATATTTTATCGTATAATAAGTATAAGAAGTTTTTTTTTTTTTTTTTTAATTTTGTTGTAGCCTGAAGATCATTCTGTAAAAATAGCGGATGATGTTAACGATCCTCAACTACAGTCTAAAGATTTTCTTGTTCGTGACATTTCTGCCTCTTCAGGTGTTGTATCTAATGTAAGTGTTTATTAGTTTTATACTGTCTATTTTATTATTGTCTCAATATATTGATATTCTTCTGTACTCATAAGTCATAAACTTCAAAGCTGAGTTGAGAAGATAGTTTGTGTTGATAAATAAAGTTATAAAATTTCAAGAATTTAGAGTTGTTATATTCTAAATTAATTTACTTAGGTTGAAAAAATGCACAAACTTCATGGCAAGACAATTGTAGAGGATAATGAAGCTGTTGATAGACCGTGTAAAGTTCGAAAGGTTCGTTTAGTATCATCCACTTCAAAATCAGTCTTACACTACACCACACATGCTGAAGACAGACTTGTAAGATTTTGCATTTGTTTCTTTGTTTCGTTATTTCAACAATTTCAGTTATATATCAATATTTTATAAAATTCACTATTCAATTTTTTTGTTTTTTAGCATCTGCCATCAGATGTATCTTCTGCGTTGGATCTGCATACTAATAATCCTAAGCCTATCAAGATCCAGAATCTCAAATGTGAAGTCCAGGAACTGTTTACAACATCTCAAAAAACCAATACTGGATTCAACTACGCTGTTGTTGGATGGTCTTCTTATCTGAGATCTTGCAATATTGCTTTTGGTGATGAACTTTCGTTAGAGTTTCACAAGTCTACTCAATTGCTGAAATTAAAAAAAGTTCTGCATACGGTGACAAAGATAAAGTCCTCTTAGTTTTATGTCATGATTGTTTGTGGTTGTACATTTGGTTTGTTGGTGGTACTAATTTTGCTTCTTAGACATGTTCTATATGTACTTATGTCTATAAACAGGTTTCATTGTCAATGGGTGGGTGCTATTTTTTTTGTGGATAGCACAACGGAAATACACATATGTATCTTATATATTAACTGATGATGCATGTCTATAGCTGTCTTTTAGCTATAATAGATATCACGTTTTGGTACAATATCTATACGCATATGTATATGTTCTATCAATATGTGTTATGCATGGTTTTCTAAGAAACGACCCGTGTTTGCACACAGTGGTTGACTTTAGTCAAACAGAGTTTTAGATACTTCAAACAAATGATACACTCTTTTGAAACCTAAAATCTGTTTATTAATCAGAGGTTTGGTTTTTGAAAACAATGGTTAAATGTCTGTTCACTTATGGTCAATCAGATGTTTGTTTTTCCCTTTATAATCTCTGTTTTTGAAACAGAGGTTAGGATTTCAAACAGTGGGATGACAAATATATGTTTGAAACCTCTGTTTGGTTATAAACAAAGTCTTCAGAAACAGTGATTTGGCGAAACAGAGGCTACCCTTTACAAACAGTGGTTGACTTTAGTCAAACAGACTTTTAGATACCTCAAACAAATGAGCAGGTTCTTAAGAAGGAATTCCCAAAAGGCGTTGATATCGTTTATGAATCTGTCGGTGGTGATATGTTTGATATTTGCATAGTTTTCTAAGAAACGACCCGTGTTTGCACACGGGTCTTACCGCTAGTAATATATAATAAAAGAAACCATTAAGTGGACACTTATCATCATATTAGGCCATGTAAAATATTATCCTAAAATTTAAATTGTTAATTTAAGATATTTTTAAATAAAACAAATCATTTATCACGAAAATCAAACTTTGTATTAATATATTAGTTATTTTTATTTTCATTACTAAAAAAATTATTATATCAATTTTTATTACATAATTTGTAAATCAATTTGTCGTAATTGGTACCAACATTTTATCACTCAAATGGCTGCTGATTTGCTTCTTGAATAACGTATCTTCTTTTCAAGAACCATCTTCACAGTCACCCTATCCATCGCGTATCGAGTATTATCCATTAGTATATTGAAAGATATCACTTTTTAAATATTTGGTATATAAAATTAAATTTATTATGTTTATTATTTACTATACAAAACTACATTTATTCGACCCGTGTAATACATGAGGTTTTTAAGATATAACTTTTTATTATTTGATATATAAAATTAGATTTATTCAATTCGTATAATACACGGGGTTAAAGATATATATTTTTTTATTAGTTAGTATAGAAAGTTATATTTATTCAACCCGTGTAGTACACATATTTTTAATGATGTAACCTTTTTATTATTCGGTATATAAAATTACATTTATTCAACCCGTGTAATAAATGTGGTTTTTAAAGATGTATTATTTTATTATTTCGTAAACAATATTACATTTATTCAACCCGTGTAATACACGTGGTTTTAAAGATATAACATTTTCATTTGGTATGTAAAATTACATTTATTCACCCGTACAATATAGTTCTTATAGATATAACTTTTTTATTATTTAATATATAAAATTATATTTATTCAACTCATGCAATAAATGAGGTTTTTAAAGATATATTGTTTTATTATTTAGTATATAAAATTCATTTATTCAACCTATCTAATACACGGGGTTATAACCTTGTATATAATAAAAGAAACCATTCATCGGACATTTGTCATCATATTAGGCAAAGTATATTTTGATTTTCCCTCCAATCTCTTATGGATAATTGTCATTTTATATAACCCTCCTACTAAATATTAATAAGCTTAATCTCTTATGGATAATTATTATTTAGTTTAATCTCTTCTAATTAATTATAGATAACTCTCCTACTAAATATTATTTAGTTTAATCTCTTCTACATAGTTATAGATAATTATTATTTAGTTTAAATTTAATGTATACTTCTCACTTAAATATTATTTATTTGATTTTCTATATCATGTTATTTTCATTGTTTATATTACTTGACGTGTGGATACAATTTTTAGTTTCCTTTTACCCAAATTATTACTTCTTTTTATAGACACATACTTTTTATTTGTAATATACAAATTTACTCTTATTCTTTTCGATGATGTAATTATCTCTAATACACGTTAAACTTTTACCATAGTATATATAATGCTAGACATATAATCGAAAAACATTTTGGATGGAATCAATAACTTAAGACACAATATAATTATATGTATAATATTCACCTTTTAAGAAAATAATACCAAACATAATTACAAATATAAAATCATTGATTTTACTAATAATAACAAAGTATTAATTTAAAAAAAATCAAAAAATATATAACTAAAAACATATGACATTATAATAAAGTTAACCGATTTAACATCATACAATCTCCCAACTATTCAATCATATTTTTTTCTATCCTACTTTAAATGTTGAATAAAATACTTCTATTTTTCAAATAAAATATTTTCCTTAAATTTAAATTGTTAATTTAAGATATTTTTAAATAACCAAATTATTTATCACCAACACAAAACTTTGTATTAATCTATTATTTATTTTTATTTTCATTATTAAAAAAATATTATATCAATTTTATTACATAATTTTTAAACAAATTGTATATAACTTTCAATATTACTTTATATATATAATTAGATGTATTACGGGTTTTTTTAAATATAATCTATATTTTATCACTTAAATGGCTGCTTATTTGCTTCTTGAATAACATGTTTGATGACTGTATCTTGTTTTCAATAATCATCTCCGCAATCACCATATCTATCGCATACCGAGTATATCCATTAGTTTTTAAAAAAATATATTTTTCTTATTATTCGGTATGTAAAATCATATTTATTCAACCCGTGTAATACACGGGTGTTTTTAAATATATAACTTTTTTTATTCTTTAGTAAGCAATATTACATTTATTCAACCCGTGTAATAAACATGATTTTAAAGATATAATTTTTTATTATTTAATATCTAAAATTACATTTATTCAACCTATGCAATACATATGGTTCTTATAGATATAACTTTTTATTATTTAACATATAAAATTACATTTATTCTACTCGTGCAATAAATGAGATTTTTAAAGAGATATTGTTTTATTATTTAGTACATAAAATTCATTTATTCAACCCGTGTAACACTTGGGGTTATAACCTAGTTACCACATATAGTAATCTATAATGGTTTAAGTAGGTTTTTAAATTATTAATGTTCTTCATCTTTCTATTTAATTAGTTTTTTAATTAATTTTTATAAATAAGGTAAATCAATTTTGGAGTAATTTATTATGGAATTTATTTAAAATTAAATGATTCATTACACAATTTAGGAAATATACATTATTAATCAAAAGGGTTTCTAATATACAACTTTTAAACATTCCAATCTTGAATGGAAATGTAAAATGTTAAAGATTATATCATTTATATATATTAATAAATGAGAAGATTTGGGCCGTGTGGTATGTGATGGTGGAGCTTTTTTGCTGACGTGGCATCTTATGGTGTAGGTATAAGGTGATTTTGGGGGGAATCCATTCTATTAACTCTAGACGTGGGATACGTTTTTACAATGGGTGACCCGATATCAAATGGATCATATATGTTTTTTTTAACAAACCCTAAAGCTTCACAACCACATTTCTCTCAAACCCTAAATTCCCGTTTGCGATTCTTCATGTTCTTCACCGATTATTCATGATTGATCATAGGTATGTTATTGTTCTTTCATCATAGGTATGTTATTGTTCTTTCCGTCTTTATTTTTATTCTTAATCCGCTGCTTCATTCTTCTCTTCCACTCTTACAAGATCCCCTTTCTGATGTTCATCCTTTTCGTCTCAATTATTGGTATCATCACCTACCGACATCTTCACTTTTCTCTCTCATTCTCCCTCTCAAAATTCTTCTGCATATGCTTGATTTTAGCAATTAATCGAACAAGATCAAAGGTAAATCTAAAAAATCAAAGCTAAATCTGGTTTGTTTATGTTATTCGATTATATAGCATGTTGATTTTATAAAGATTCATTCGAATGCTATTAACATCATCATTTTTCTTATTTTTTTAGATCCGATCATAAAATTTGCAGATATGTATTTTTGTTGTGTTGTTTATCTTTTTTTTTTATTTGCTACAATCTTTAAACCAACTCTAATCGATTATTCTTGAAACCCTAACGTTGATTTAACATATATCTATTCATCTAAGAGTGATACAATTCAAAGGTGAACCGGGCTTTAATGTGTTTATCTTATGCGTTTTGTTATGTTTTAAGTGATTATATGCATTGAAGGTGATAAGTATGAGAGATTGTGGTTTTGCAGGATAATCACTTAAATCGGTAAAGTTAGAGTGCTCGGTGATGAGGCGGAACAACCAAGGATGATAATCAAGTAATGTACGTTGATCGGGAGTTGTTTCAGGTAGAAAAATAGTTTGGAAATGCGAGAGATGTGAAAGATTAAAGTCCAGGGGCTTAAAGCGTCATGTTGAGAAGTTACAATGTGAAGAAATGAGATGGACTATACTCAACGTAAGCTATGGTTCTTATACCGTAACCTACGCTTCAGGTGGTTAGTTAAAAAGACATCAGAGGTCATCGTTCGTAGCCTATGGCTACCATGCGTAACCTACGGCCAAGTTACAAGAAAACAGCCATGATGGACCGTAACCTACGGCGCAGAGCCGTAGGCTACGGTGGAAAAGAAAAGGGCATGTGCATGTTGACTTATTTGGTGGTATTAAAAGGGTTTTCAAACCCTAACTCGAAGGAGGCAGCAACATACATATTTTGTGAGACAAGAATACACTTTTGAGCAGCTCTTCACCCTAGAATCACCATAATTATCATTCCACCAACACACTTGAAGATGAACCCAATGAAGATTCAAGCATTCAACGTTCGTTGCACCACGATGAGCAGCTAAACCACCCGTGATCATCTCCGGGACTAGGTTTTATGTTAGGAACTGGGTCGAGTTCTGTTTATGAACCTTTGGATTGAGATTATACTAATCATTCGGTTAGTTTATCTTTATTGTTTATTTGTTTTTTTATAAAACAGTGTTGGATTATCATTTGCATAATTATTCATCAATTATTTTGTTTTGTCATCAACAATTGGGATTAAATGCTAAGTTGTCATTGTTCTTTAACCTTTAACCATTGAACTTGTTTGTGTTTATGAAATCTAGGATTGGTAATTAACTAGGTTACTTTTCAGTTGCATCAATCTTTCGGTTTCGATCGTGGATCATTGCAATCAAATATATTATCTGTTAATTATTTATCACAACAAGTATTTAGCAAATCATGTTTATGCGATTTCTAATTGGTAGTAATTAGGTTACCCGCATTTCTACACAACCTGAAAACCCGGAGATTGGTCCTTTTTCTCATAATTGTTTACAACTACAAATTAAATTCGTTTTTAGTAATCATTCTCTCAATCAACAAAAACCAATTAGTTTAGAATTAGATAATCATTACAAACAATGAACTTTAACACTTTCCACTAATTCCCTGTGGATTCGACACCCTACTTACTCTTAACTAGTAAAGGTGATTAGGACACTTTTAATTATATTTTTGACCGAATCTACGACATCGATAATGTAGCAAGATTAAACTTATTTCTCTGCCGTCAATCAATGTTGGAGGCATAGTGTTTTCTTTGAATATCCCAAGGAAACATGGTATATACCATAAGAGAATTTCCTCGAAAGTGGCGCCATAGAACCTTTCATGCCCGACCAACTCTTCATGTAACAACATCAAATCTAACGCTTCTAGGCAACTTTCAACAATCATGTCATTTTCAATGACATCCTCCTCGTCTTGGGAAAGAACCACCGCCCTTTTACATAACTCCTCTCGATATTGCAACGGATTATCCTTTATACCCTCGTAGTAAATCATGAACTCGACTTTTGCTTTCTTCGAGTAGACGATCTCTTTTTTTTAGTACCCGAAGTGCCTTTACCATTCATCTTTCTATTTTTCTCTCTTTCCTTCTTGAATTCTTTCTCGTAATACCCCATATTCCTTGAGTTTTTCTTTTTCTTTACGGTGCCCATTTTCAACATCTAGACCCTTATAAAATGTCTAGATACTCCTCTTCGAATCTGGATCCTAGGAATCTTCAAGGAACACCTGAGTTCTTGAAAGAGATCATGATGCTTTCCTGGTACAAGCATGAAAATTTTATCTCTCTTCTTGGATTTTGTTACGAAAGGTATGAGATGATCCTGGTGTACGAGCATGCATCTATTGGAAGCCTTGAAAACTATTTAAACTCCCCTCATCTGACATGGACACACCTTCTGAAGATATGCTTGATGCCGCGAAGGGACTAAGCTACCTTCATGATCCAAGAGGTACAACACCATCTATGCATTTGAGGTAGTGTTTGACTATGGTAATTACTTAATTTTATTTCATTTTTAGTTAATAAAATGCAATAATTAAAGTGGTGTAGTATATCCTAATTTTTCGCTTCTCTAATATCCTAAATATAGTCATTGTTTTTCATTCAACTAACATTGCAAATCAATCTTCTGTTTTCCTCATTGTTAACCATCTTTTAATTCTCTTATAGAAATTACAAACACCTTTTGTTTTGGTTCTTTAGATATATCCTGTCAAGCTATGCACTTGCAATTGCTTGGAACCCTTTATTTGAATTTAATAATTATTGTGTGATCCACTAATATGGATGCAAAATTACAAACATTCTTGCAGAAGTTTCAACATCTTAAAATCAACATGGAAGATATAACATTAGCCACCAACAATTTCAATGAGAAGAACCGTATTGGACACGATGGTTTTGGGAATGTTTATGAAGGAGAACTATCTCACTCTGGGGGGCCGAAGCATGGTTGCTATTAAGCGTCTAAATCTGGATCCTAGGAGTCTACAAGGAACACCTGAGTTCTTGAAAGAGATCATTATGCTTTCTCGGTACAAGCATGAAAATCTTATCTCTCTTCTTGGATTTTGTTATGAAAGGCATGAGATGATCCTGGTGTACGAACATGTATCTCGTGGAAGCCTCGAAAACTATTTAAACTCCCCTCGTCTGACATGGACACACCGTCTGAAGATATGCCTTGATGCCGCGAAGGGACTAAGCTACCTTCATGATCCAAGAGGGACACATCAGAGACTCTGTTGTGGGGCAAGGAGATCCCGTATGGGCAAATTGTAGAGTTACTTGATGGTGACAAATCATGGTTAGTACGAGTAAGGAAGAGAGATGATCATTGTATATTTACGGATGGATGGAGAAGGTTTGTTAGAGATTGTTGTTTGAAAACGAAAGATGCTGTATTGGTGAAAGCTATTGGACATTTGTCATTCGTTGTCTCATGTTTTAAAGAAAAAAATATACGAGAACTCTTACATTTCAGCAAATATTAGCCCTGAAGTTGGCATGACTGTAAGTTACGATATATTATTTTGTTACTTACTCTAAATATTTTATGCTAGCTCAACAGCTTGCTAACATCTGTTTGCCCTTTTAACGTCTGTTTCCTTATAATCTTAACATCTGTTGACTAACCTTTTTAACTTCTATTGACTAGGTCTTTTAACCTCGGTTGACTAACATCTGATATTTAAGATCTGTCCACGTTGCAACCTCTGCTGGACATATATACACATGTAATATTTATATTTTATTATGATTTAAAATATGGTTTCTTATATATGATTCTTATTATAAATATAGTTTGCTGATGATGGGCTGTTTGATTCAAAGATTGTGTGACACCTGTGTAACTTCAACCATCAAACAAATGCCAAACCAATGAAATACTGTATTTCATACTTGGGATTTGTAAAAATATGTGTATCGTTTGCACATATCAACTCTTGTTCGATTTTAAGCTTTAAATCGCAATCTGGAGGGTTATACGCGCTCTGATGCGTAAATATAACCAGTTTAATCCAACGAACACTCCGGAATAGTGAAATAGGCTTAACATACCTTAAATAACCTTTACATAACTTAGAAATAAGTTTTAAAAGGCTTTGGTATGGCAAGAACAAGCTAATTCGCTTACAGGGACTAAATTCGGCAAACTGCGAAAGTATGACGATTCGTACTGGAACAAACATTCCGGAACATGACCATAAGTTAAACATACCCTAAATATCCTTCACATAGCTTAGAAATAGGCTTTGAGGGGTTCGGTGTGCTAAAATAAACTTTTGGGTCATTCAGGGACTAAAAGTGTCAAAAAGTGCACAAGTTTGCATTTTTGCGCATAACTTACGTTCTGAATACATCCGGACATCCATAAATTTATGTAAGCATGACTATATTATATTTTAGTGTTCGCCATAAGAAAAATCCATTCGTTGCGTCATTTGGATCGTTTTTCGCGCTTGTGCGCATTCCGTCGTAATTAAGCGAACATCGCGTTCGTACGACCAAACGAACCAACACCCGACATATTTTAGAGCATGTTTCATGTCCACAATGTTTAGGCAACATTTTAGGGCCTTAAAGTTGGCTTTACGGGCCTTAGAAGTATCGAAAATGGCTTAAACACGTGCAGGGACTGAAACTGCCATTTTGTAAACTTGTTTCTGATCTGTGCAGGCCAGGCGGCCCGCGTGAGATCCTTGTGTCCTTTACGCGGCCTGCGTCCGACTCCCTGATCAGATTAGATCGAACAGTCAGCATGTTCCAGCTGTTTTAACCATAACCACACACTCACCACTTGCATATTCAGCTGATAAGGATTGTTTTTAGGCACCACAACTTTCCGACACTTGTACGGATACGATTAAGGCACGATATTCGACAAACGATCTTAACGGTTCGGGTATTCCTATAAATACCCAACCCACTTAACTTCAAAAACCACTAGAATCTGATCTAAGTGACTCTAACTTGGAACCATTGTTTCATACCTGAGTTATTTTGATCACGATTAGCATTCGGGGACCCTTCGTAAGTATTCTTTCGTTCTTTTATTGTTTTCGAGTCCGAAAGTCAAACTTTGTTTGACTTTCAGCGTTGACCAGCTTATGGTCAATGCGAAGTTCGTTTGAACTTCGCAACGTGATTGTAATCACGATGGTTATAGTCCCTTGGGACTATGCCTACTGATTACCACGTTGTCTAGGGTCGTAGGGTAAGCGATCTGATAAATCGCTTATACCTTCAAACCCGACCCAGTTTGGTCGATCATTAGGATCTGACCAAATACATTAGGTGACCATAGTGTAGGGAATAACCTTCCAAGGTTATACCTTATGGTCACATCGTTTAAGTAGTTGTATGATAGGTAGTTTATATGCCTTAGGTAAATTACCAGAATACCCTTTTCATGTATAATTGGTAATTAAACATATGTAACTTAACCTTTTGTCACATAACTGATTATGTAACCTGTTTAGGCATATAACACTTGTCATAGGGCTAGTTAGGCGGTCCGAACGCGTTTCACGCGAACGACGCGTTAAAGTAGCATAAGCTACCTAAACGGGTCGTAATGGGTCACAAGCACTTATGTTAGGTTTCATTTAGTATGTAGGCTTTGTAAAACCATATGACACGAGTTTCCATACTCGTTTGGTTTACGAAACCTCATGCTACCCGATCTTCCGATATAGGTCCGGTTTATTAACATAGTTACCTATATTAGGTGCCGTTTGATTCCGAGATCTCTAGCATTACTTGGTGATTATCTTAAGACATCTGAGCAACCTCAAGTGAGTACATAGTTCCCCTCTTTTACTGTTCTCAAACTGTTTTGGGATGAAGCATGTGTACCTATCTGTTATTTTCATGTTTTCCAAAAGTATAACTGATTATACATGTTAGTACTTATCTGTTGACAAACTGAATGACTATCTATGGTTTAAACATTTATTTCTCAAAGAACATAAAATAAAATGTTGAATTGTACTTATTTTATGTTCACCAGACCGGTTGTTAGTATGATATAGTGCTATAGGATTAGACACCCCATTCCTGTTGTCATGGAATGTCTGAAACCAATTTGTTTCTCCATCCAAATAGGGATTTCCTTTGTGGTATCCCTATAGTCTCAAAGGTGTATTTTGATGCACTAGGTCTGAATGAATTCTTAAATCACACTATTAAAGTATAGTTTGATATACTCTCATGTGTGGTATTGTACAAAACCAACATATATTTTGTTAATCATCCAAAACATATTTTGATATGTTATTTACAAAACCAAAACATAGTTTAATATGTTATGTATCGCATCCAAAGCATATTTTTATATGTTATTTATGAAACTAAAACATAGTTTAATATGTTATTTACAAATCCAAAGTATACTTTTAATATGCTACTATAAGGTTATTCGTTTAACCTTACATTTATTTATACATATCATTTTGGTTACACATTACATGATCTACATTGGACACATAAACATTATTGACATTGGTTATACATTTCATGACTTACATCTTGACATAAACATTTTGACACATTATTCAATACGTTTGGCAATTGGTTTAAACATAGACATCTTACATTGTTGGTTTGGTTTGAGTAAGTGATTAAGTAACGAGGCGTGTGTAATAGGATACAAGCATGGTGGATACACCGCTGGTACTTCCTATATATAAGTGTTTGTATGGTATTACATATTGTATCGTTATCTGAATCATTTCAATTTGAGACATATAACATTTTATACAAATAACATACTTTTCCCAAGACATTAATTTACAAACAACATATCTTATACAAACTCATTTTCCATGGTTATTCATTTAACCATACATTATTCTCTTACTTATACATATCATCTGATCTTATTGCTTTTCAAGTGATTTACAAAACAAAACAAATTACAAGGTTCATGACTAAACATTTTTCTTAAACATAAGTCATGAATCTTATTTTCACAAAACCTATGTATCTCACAGGCATTTTTATGCTGACGTACCTATTTTTACACATGTTTCAGGTACTGCTTTGCAATGATTGTTGATACATGCTACATTTAGGATGGACTCGTGCCTTAGCAACTTTAAAACTTGGAAGACTATAGTTATAATTATTTGATTGTATTAGAACAATGAGTTCTTTTATTTCAATAAAACAGAATTTATTTATGCCATGGTTATGAAACAATAATTCTGTTACAACACTCCCCGACGTTTCCGCCACATTTGGTTGTTCCACGTGGTCGGGGTGTGACAGAAAAGATGGTATCAGAGCCAATGGTTATAGGGAATTAGGTTATTAGTAATGCTTTGACCTAGTCTATAACCTTCTTAGGACCCTAACGCGAGTTTACTTGCGTTTAGTCATAAAACAATACCGTCACCTATCCTTAGGCGACAATCACAACAAGAACATAAATTTCGAAACCGCTTTGAAAACTAATCATCTGTTCTAGGATGATTGATTACTAGGTTTTGAACCCTCTATTATAAGGTTTTGAACCCTCTATTGTAAGGTTTTGAACCCTTTGTTATATGGTTTTGAACCCCTTTGAGTTTTCAAAATCTCGTCAAGGTTTTGGGTTTTAAATAATGTGAACACGTGCAAACTGGAAGGGTGAACGCCTGTATTCTGGGTTTTCTGTCTAGGCAAGCACTTCGTATATATCTCATCAGACGCGAGACCAGTTGTGCTTACCTGGGAATTCTCGGGGTGAGTGTTCACTTATAGGCGAGCATGTCTTCGTGATACATTATTTTGACCCATTTACTTTGATTAGTCACTGTGTGTAGTTTGTTTGCTTTGTAGTAACAAACAAATGACCACTATCCTTGCTTTCATCAGATTTGTTTCATCTCATTCTTTCGTCTAAATCTCTCACTCGTTTCCTTTCATGTTCCTCTTTTAGAATGCCTCCTCGATGCGACAATCAGATGGCGAATGCCGAACTGGCGGAAATCATCGCACAACAAATGGCTGTTGCCTTCCCAAATCTTTATGCTCAAATGATGCAAGCCATCAACAACAACAATGCTCCATGCAACTTCAAGAGTTTCAACTCGGCTAAACCGCTCAAGTTTAGTGGTTCCGAGGGAGCAACTGGGCTTCTTCAGTGGTTCGAGAGCATTGAGAATACCTTCCGTCATGTTCAGTGTCCTGAAAATCGCAAGGTCAAGTTTTCTTCAAGTGTGTTCCAGAAGAGGGCTCTTACATGGTGGAACGGGGTCATGAGAGACCGCGGTGCTGAGGTTGCATTAGCACAGACTTGGGCTGAGCTTAGGGCTCTTATGATGAAGGAGTTTTGCCCTCGTCATGAACTGCGAGCTTTGGAGAGGGAGTTTGATGATTTGAAGCAAGACAGTGGTGAACATCGAGCCTATACTGACCGTTTTGAGGAATTGAGCCTGTTGTGTCCTGCTATGGTTACTCCTGTGGATAAGGCGATCGAGAAATATACGGATGGTCTTCCTGACCTAGTTCAGGATATTGTTACTGGCAGTAACCCTACTACTGTCAGACAAGCCATTGAACTGTCTGCCACCCTAACTGAATCCCACATCAGGAAGCGTAAGCTGTTTCGAAAGGGCGACCCAAGACCATCTGACAAGACTGCTCATGTGGAACCAAAGGAAGAAAATGCTGAGGTATCCAAGAAGAAGAAGCGCAAAGCCTCTCAAAATTTCGCTGTAACTGCTCAAGACAAACAGATTGCACCAAACCAACCAGCACAACCTCGCAAAAGGCAAAACTATGTTGGTACCGCACCTTTATGCAACAAGTGCAACCGTCATCATCTAGCGCAAGAGCAGTGTCACAAATGCACCCATTGTGGGCGGTTGGGACATTTGATCAATGTTTGTCGCTATGCAAATCAAGCTGCTGCAAACCCTGCTACTGTTCAATCACGGTTCCCTCCGGGGTCATGTTATAATTGTGGTGACCTTACCCACTACAGGAACAATTGCCCAAGACTTGTTAACATACCTCCAGCACGTGGACGAGTGTTTAACATCAATGAGGCAAACATGAACAACGATGCAGTAGTGAACAATTAGTGTTTGGTTATTTCCTTGGTTGTTATCTTATGATGTTTAAAGACAAGTCAGTTGTTATATAAATAAAAATTCGTCGTTTTTATTTTTGCAAAACTGATACGATTGTGTGAATGTTTGATACAACCTTATGATGTCAACCCAAAGACAAACTATTCGTATGGTTCTGTCATTTTATGATCACTTGTGATCTCCCCAAGAACCTTAAACACTCGTTTCTTTTAAGAAACAAAGCCAAACTCTTATTGAAAATCCTTCTATCTTTATAGATGGATCCTTGGAAATGGTTAATATGCCAAATAAAATCCATTGATGGATTCCTGGTGTGTTTTAAATATCCATGCTCAAAGATAACAAATTAAAGAATCAAGTTAACTAATTTTGTGCTTATGTGTTATCTTACATGTTTTGTGGTTGTATGAGATCCATCCAAATCCTCATGGAATCTTTCATATTTCATACGAGAGATTCATAATAGGATATCCAAAGTTACTATCTTAAATCCTTAATGGACTTCTACGTAGTAGTCAAGTCCTTTGGGTTTTAAAGTACTATCCTATAATCAGACCTCTTGAATGGTCTGGTTAAACAGATTGATTTTGAAAATCTGATTAGAAATATCATGTGATGATATAATTACAAAGATCCCTTAAGTGGTCTATTTAAGGAGATCGTACGACGGTCTAGTTAAGAAGATCATGTGTTGATCTAGTTAAAAAGATCGTTCGTTGATTTAGTTAAAAAGATCCTTTGGTGATCTAGTCGAGTCGCTTCATGTTTATTCAATTGATTTTTTTTTCTTCTACGCATTATGAAATGAACTGTGCGGACTATGCAAGGAATTACGTAATTATGGAGGCCTACATAATTATGGAATTCAGTGCACAGAAACCACAAGAAGTTTTGTCATGTGTTAAGACCAATAGTGACGAGAATAATGATACGGGAGAAGTCTTGGACCTTAACCAATGTCATTTATTCTCACACTCCCCGATACAAGTTTCCTATGATAAGTCTTCATAAGAAACGTTCTTCTGTCCATAGTCCAAAATTCCATGTTTTACTACTACAAGGAATTCACTTTGAGGGATAAACGAATTTGCTAAGGATCCTAATATGGCCCAGAGTTTTACTTAAGGGTTCAATGGATCTATTTGAAGGCAAAACCGTCACAGCTGTCTTCACAAGTTTCCTCTAGAATTAAATTTCAGGACGAAATTTCCTAAAGTAGGGGAGACTGTGACACCTGTGTCACTTCAACCATCAAAAAAATGCCAAACCAATGAAATATTGTATTTCATACTTGGGATTTGTAAAAATATGTGTATCGTTTGCACATATCAACTCTTGTTCGATTTTAAGCTTTAAATCGCATTCTGGAGGGTTATACGCGCTCTGATGCGTAAATATAACCAGTTTAATCCAACGAACACTCCGGAATAGTGAAATAGGCTTAACATACCTTAAATAACCTTTACATAACTTAGAAATAAGTTTTAAAAGGCTTTGGTATGGCAAGAACAAGCTAATTCGCTTACAGGGACTAAATTCGACAAACTGCGAAAGTATGACGATTCGTACTGGAACAGACATTCTGGAACATGACCATAAGTTAAACATACCCTAAATATCCTTCACATAGCTTAGAAATAGGCTTTGAGGGGTTCGGTGTGCTAAAATAAACTTTTGGGTCATTCAGGGACTAAAAGTGTCAAAAAGTGCACAAGTTTGCATTTTCGCGCATAACTTACGTTCTGAATACATCCGGACATCCAAAAATTTATGTAAGCATGACTATATTATATTTTAGTGTTCGCCATAAGAAAAATCCATTCGTTGCGTCATTTGGATCGTTTTTCACGCTTGTGCGCATTCCGTCGTAATTAAGCGAACATCGCGTTCGTACGACCAAACGAACCAACACCCGACATATTTTAGAGCATGTTTCATGTCCACAATGTTTAGGAAACATTTTAGGGCCTTAAAGTTGGCTTTACGGGCCTTAGAAGTGTCGAAAATGGCTTAAACACGTGCAGGGACTGAAACTGCCATTTTGTAAACTTGTTTCTGATCTGTGCAGGCCAGGCGGCTCGCGTGAGATCCTTGTGTCCTTTACGCGGCCCGCGTCCGACTCCCTGATCAGATTAGATCGAACAGTCAGCATCTTCCAGCTGTTTTAACCACAACCACACACTCACCACTTGCATATTCAGCTGATAAGGATTGTTTTTAGGCACCACAACTTTCCGACACTTGTACGGATACGATTAAGGCACGATATTCGACAAACGATCTTAACGGTTCGGGTATTCCTATAAATACCCAACCCACTTAACTTCAAAAACCACTAGAATCTGATCTAAGTGACTCTAAGTTGGAACCATTGTTTCATACCTGAGTTATTTTGATCACGATTAGCATTCGGGGACCCTTCGTAAGTATTCTTTCATTCTTTTATTGTTTTCGAGTCCGAAAGTCAAACTTTGTTTGACTTTCAGCGTTGACCAGCTTATGGTCAATGCGAAGTTCGTTTGAACTTCGCAATGTGATTGTAATCACGATGGTTATAGTCCCTTGGGACTATGCCTACTGATTACCACGTTGTCTAGGGTCGTAGGGTAAGCGATCTGATAAATCGCTTATACCTTCGAACCCGACCCATTTTGGTCGATCATTAGGATCCGACCAAATACATTAGGTGACCATAGTGTAGGGAATAACCTTCCGAGGTTATACCTTATGGTCACATCGTTTAAGTAGTTGTATGATAGGTAGTTTATATGCCTTAGGTAAATTACCAGAATACCCTTTTCATGTATAATTGGTAATTAAACATATGTAACTTAACCTTTTGTCACATAACTGATTATGTAACCTGTTTAGGCATATAACACTTGTCATAGGGCTAGTTAGGCGGTCCGAACGCGTTTCACGCGAACGACGCGTTAAAGTAGCATAAGCTACCTAAACGGGTCGTAATGGGTCACAAGCACTTATGTTAGGTTTCATTTAGTATGTAGGCTTTGTAAAACCATATGACACGAGATTCCATACTCGTTTGGTTTACGAAACCTCATGCTACCCGATCTTCCGATATAGGTCCGGTTTATTAACATAGTTACCTATATTAGGTGCCGTTTGATTCCGAGATCTCTAGCATTACTTGGTGATTATCTTAAGACATCTGAGCAACCTCAAGTGAGTACATAGTTCCCCTCTTTTACTGTTCTCAAACTGTTTTGGGGTGAAGCATGTGTACCTATCTGTTATTTTCATGTTTTCCAAAAGTATAACTGATTATACATGTTAGTACTTATCTGTTGACAAACTGAATGACTATCTATGGTTTAAACATTTATTTCTCAAAGAACATAAAATAAAATGTTGAATTGTACTTATTTTATGTTCACCAGACCGGTTGTTAGTATGATATAGCGCTATAGGATTAGACACCCCATTCCTGTTGTCATGGAATGTCTGAAACCAATTTGTTTCTCCATCCAAATAGGGATTTCCTTTGTGGTATCCCTATAGTCTCAAAGGTGTATTTTGATGCACTAGGTCTGAATGAATTCTTAAATCACACTATTAAAGTATAGTTTGATATACTCTCATGTGTGGTATTGTACAAAACCAACATATATTTTGTTAATCATCCAAAACATATTTTGATATGTTATTTACAAAACCAAAACATAGTTTAATATGTTATGTATCGCATCCAAAGCATATTTTTATATGTTATTTATGAAACTAAAACATAGTTTAATATGTTATTTACAAATCCAAAGTATACTTTTAATATGCTACTATAAGGTTATTCGTTTAACCTTACATTTATTTATACATATCATTTTGGTTACACATTACATGATCTACATTGGACACATAAACATTATTGACATTGGTTATACATTTCATGACTTACATCTTGACATAAACATTTTGACACATTATTCAATACGTTTGGCAATTGGTTTAAACATAGACATCTTACATTGTTGGTTTGGTTTGAGTAAGTGATTAAGTAACGAGGCGTGTGTAATAGGATACAAGCATGGTGGATACGCCGCTGATACTTCCTATATATAAGTGTTTGTATGGTATTACATATTGTATCGTTATCTGAATCATTTCAATTTGAGACATATAACATTTTATACAAATAACATACTTTTCCCAAGACATTAATTTACAAACAACATATCTTATACAAACTCATTTTCCATGGTTATTCATTTAACCATACATTATTCTCTTACTTATCCATATCATCTGATCTTATTGCTTTTCAAGTGATTTACAAAACAAAACAAATTACAAGGTTCATGACTAAACATTTTTCTTAAACATAAGTCTTGAATCTTATTTTCACAAAACCTATGTATCTCACAGGCATTTTTATGCTGACGTACCTATTTTTACACATGTTTCAGGTACTGCTTTGCAATGATTGTTGATACATGCTACATTTAGGATGGACTCGTGCCTTAGCAACTTTAAAACTTGGAAGACTATAGTTGTAATTATTTGATTGTATTAGAACAATGAGTTCTTTTATTTCAATAAAACAGAATTTATTTATGCCATGGTTATGAAACAATAATTCTGTTACAACACTCCCCGACGTTTCCGCCACGTTTGGTTGTTCCACGTGGTCGGGGTGTGACAGATTGCGCGTTTGGTTGATGAGTCAGATGTTAAAAATGCTGTAAATTTATAATTTTCTACGCACATATTTTATTGTATAATAAGTATAAGAAGTTTTTTTTTAAATTTTGTTGTAGCCTGAAGATCATTCTGTAAAAATAGCTGATGATGTTAACGATCCTCAACTACAGTCTAAAGATTTTCCTGTTCGTGACATTTCTGCCTCTTCAGGTGTTGTATCTAATGTAAGTGTTTATTAGTTTTATACTGTCTATTTTATTATTGTCTCAATATATTGATATTCTTCTGTATGATTGAGTCTTAAACTTCAAAGCTGAGTTGAGAAGATAGTTTGTGTTGATAAAGAAAGTTATAAAATTTCAAGAATTTAGAGTTGTTATATTCTACGCTGTTGTTGGATGGTCTTCTTATCTAAGATCTTGCAATATTGCTTTTAGTGATGAACTTTCGTTAGAGTTTCACAAGTCTACTCAATTGCTGAAGTTAAAAAATGTTGTGCATACGGTGACAAAGATAAAGTCCTCTTAGTTTCATGTCATGATTGTTTGTGGTTGTACATTTGGTTCGTTGGTGGTACTAATTTTGCTTCTTAGACATGTTCTATATGTAGTTATGTCTATAAACAGGTTTCATTGTCAATGGGTGGGTGCTATTTTTTTTTATGGATAGCACAACGGAAATACACATATGTATCTTATATATTAACTGATGATGCATGTCTATAGTTGTCTTTTAGCTATAATAGATAACATGTTTTGGTACAATATCTATACACATATGTATATGTTCGATTATGCATGGTTTTCTAAGAAACGACCCGTGTTTGCGCACAGTGGTTGACTTTAGTCAAACAGAGTTTTAGATACTTCAAACAAATGATACAATCTTTTGAAACCTAAAATCTGTTTATTAATCAGAGGTTTGGTTTTTGAAAACAAAGGTTAAATGTCTGTTCACTTTTGGTCAATCAGATGTTTGTTTTTCCTTTTGTAATCTCTGTTTTTGAAACAGAGGTTAGGATTTCAAACAGTGGTATGACAGACATATGTTTGAAACCTCAGTTTGGTTATAAATAGAGTCTTCAGGAACAGTGATTTGGCGAAACAGAGGTTACCCTTTACAAACAGTGGTTGACTTTAGTCAAACAGACTTTTAGATACCTCAAACAAATGACCAGGTTCTTAAGAAGGAATTCCCAAAAGGTGTTGATATCGTTTATGAATCTGTCGGTGGTGATATGTTTGATATTTGCATGGTTTTCTAAGAAATGACCCGTGTTTGCACACGAGTCTTTCCGCTAGTACTATATAATTAAAGAAACCATTAAGGGGACACTTATCATCATATTAGGCCATGTAAAATATTATCCTAAAATTTAAATTGTTAATTTAAGATTTTTTTAAATAAAACTAATCATTTATCACGAAAATCAAACTTTGTATTAATATATTAAATATTTTTATTTTCATTACCAAAAAAATTATTATATCAATTTGTATTACATAATTTGTAAATCAATTTGTCAGAATTGGTACCAACATTTTATCACTCAAATGGCTGCTGATTTGCTTCTTGAAAAACGTATCTTCTTTTCAAGAACCATCTTCACAGTCATCCTATCCATCACGTATCGAGTATTATCCATTAATATATTGAAATATATCACTTTTTAAATATTTGGTATATAAAATTAGATTTATTATGTTTATTATTTACTATACAAAACTACATTTATTCGACCCATGTAATACATGAGGTTTTTAAGATATAACTTTTTATTATTTGATATATAAAATTATATTTATTCAATTCGTATAATACACAGGGTTAAAGATATATATTTTTTTATTATTTAGTATAGAAAATTATATTTATTCAACCCGTGTAGTACTCATATTTTTAATGATGTAACCTTTTTATTATTTGGTATATAAAATTACATTTATTCAACCCGTGTAATAAATGTGGTTTTTAAAGATGTATTATTTTATTATTTCGTAAACAATATTACATTTATTCAACCCGTGTAATACACGTGATTTTAAAGATATAACATTTTCATTTGGTATGTAAAATTATATTTATTCACCCGTACAATATTGTTCTTATAGATATAACTTTTTTATTATTTAATATATAAAATTATATTTATTCAACTCGTGCTATAAATGAGGTTTTTAAAGATATATTGTTTTATTATTTAGTATATAAAATTCATTTATTCAACCTGTGTAATACACGGGGTTATAACCTAGTATAAAAGAAACCATTCATCGGACATTTGTCATCATACTAGGCAAAATATATTTTAATTTTCCCTCCAATCTCTTATGGATAATTGTCATTTATATATAATCCTCCTCCTAAATATTATTTAGCTTAATCTCTTATGAATAATTATTATTTAGTTTAATCTCTTCTAATTAATTATAGATAACTCTCCTACTAAATAAGATTTAGTTTAATCTCTTCTACTTAGTTATAGATAATTATTATTTAGTTTAAATTTAATGTATACTTCTCATTTAAATATTATTTATTTGATTTTCTATATCATGTTATTTTCATTGTTTATATTACTTGACGTGAGGATACAATTTTTAGTTTCCTTTTACCCAAATTATTACTTCTTTTTTATAGACACATACTTTTTATTTGTAATATACCAATTTACTCTTATTCTTTTCGATGATGTAATTATCTCTAATAAACTTTAAACTTTTACTATAGTATATATAATGCTAGACATAAAATCGAAAAATATTTTGGATGGAATCAATAACTTAAGACACAATATAATTATATGTATAATATTCACTTTTTAATAAAATAATACCAAACATAATAACAAATATAAAATCATTGATTTTACTAATAATGACAAAGTCTTTATTTAAAAAAAATAAAAAATATATAACTAAAAACATATCACATTATAATAAAGTTAACCGATTTAACACATAGGATATCTTTTCTTACTTGAGAACGATTCTTAAGTTTTGATATTAATCCATGAAGTGTTATGATTGAGACGATCCTTGTCAAGGATTGTTCTTAGTGATAGGTTACTGACGGTTTGGGTAATATTGTTAGCGGCCATCTACAAAATTTTACAAGGTTCAATTTTAGTATTTTCGATATTATTATATTTTAATCATTAATACCATTTTATGTCTCATAGACAATTAATAATTAAAATCTAGAATCCAACTTTACAGTTAAATATTGGTTAGGTGACCTTTATCCCATTAATTAAATTAACAAGGTAGTCAACGTTTGACAATTGCAACCCTTTGCAACTTCTAGCCATTTGGGATCGGTTAAACATCTTTATGTTTAGTTGGCATGTTTAATCCCATCAACACCTTTGTTCCCCATGCTTCGGTGATCCTATGTTCATGGTTTCCAAATCAAGTCGTCCAACTTACACACACATGTGAGTTTACACATATAAGTGGTTAGGTGACCTTTATCCCACAAACTTGGTAACCCCACCTCAAATATACAAGTTTCCTCAAATGTGGTTAGGTGACCTTTATCCCACAAAGAGTTCCCAAGTGATTCGAGTGTTGTATAAAAGGATGGTGTTTGACTTGTTTTATAAAAGGGATTTTGAGTTTTTCAAAATTCTAGTTTAGAAAACTTTATGTACCATACATTTGCATGCATTCAAATCCTTGGTACTTTTGTGAAAACAAATTTTCAAGGTTCTTTTAATAAAACCCATTTTATTATAAAATCATTAATTTTTAATAACCATTTATTAACCTCTTTAATGATTTTGTTAAGAACCAATTTTAAGCTTGTTACGAATTATTAGTTGTTAAGCATGCATATCCAAATATCATCCAAACAACCATAAATAAAATAACCATACAAGCACAACACATATATCAAAAAGGTGCATAACCATAACCAACTATTTTGACCACACTTGTTAGCCGAAACAAGTGTGTCAAAAGGTCCTTCCTAAAGGGTGAATATAGACATAAATAATGTGTCGTTGAACTCCCACTTGATCCCGCATCCAAATGCTTCAAGTCTTCTTCTTGTGTTGTGATTTCTTCATATTCTTTGTGCTTCCAAATGTCTTTTATATTCAGCTCCAAACTCCTTTGGACTTCAAAAATGTGTTTTGGTTATCGGGCTAAAATCTCGTTAAGAACTATGAAGTCCTTTATGCCCGAAATTGGCAAAAACCAAAACCGAATTTTTATGTGCATCTTCTTTTACAAAAGGTATCCTAATACATTTTTCTAGTAAAATAAAATGCACCTAATCTATTTATTTACATACCAAATGAAAATAAATAAATTACATATTTTTACAAATGGAAGAACAAAAATAATAATTATTACAACCCTTTGAAATAATTAAATACAAATCACAAACACAATCATTCAACATATTCACACAAGGTCATGGCTAGGTTATGAACACCAAAATATATATATCCAAATATATATAAAATTCAAGAGCAAAATGGTTTCCTTTTACAACCTACATTTTTCGGCCAAGAATGAAAAACCGAAAAAGTGGGTTTTTGTTCAAACAAAAAACAATCATCCATATGACATAATTTTTTCAAGATTCCTTTATACATGTAAGAAATACATCTTGAAAAAACAAAAGGAGAACCATGGATAAAATTTTGGCCATAGGGTTTCTCCAAACCCGAAAACCCGAAAATTTTAAATCCGATGAAGCATGCACTCATATAAGCGGCTCTAGATGCCATTGTTGGGTTTTTTCACATGTTTATCAAAGTAATTTTATCCAAATAAAATTAAAATGCAGCGGAATATATATTTAAAACATGTTACTTTCTTGATATAAAACCCATTTTATATGAAAACCCAATAACCGGATCCATATATGACATGCATGCTATCAAAATACAACCATGGGGTGTTTAGAATACTACCATTCAAAGAGCAAGGTGATATGAAGAAGATGATATTCTTGAATGGAAATCTTCAAAGGAGAAGACCTCAAGCTTGCATACCCCAAGCCTCCAACGAACACCTTATGTTGCTAGGATTTCTACACTCGTAAACTCACTTGAAAAATCCTTCCAACAACCACCCCTTGGCCGAAATAATATGTAGAGGGAAAAATGAGTTCTTTGCAACTTGAATTTTTGTCTCAAAAATTATGAGTGTAAGATGTGAGAGAATAAGTATATGATTATATTCTTGAACCAATCATGTATGATCTTTCATAAAAGACTTGCATGAAATTTGATTGGACCAACCAACTTGGGAAGACCCAAAGTGGCGGCCATAGGGCCTCCATTTTGACCAATCAAAATTTTCTATTTTCAAATTTAAGTCTTGTATTATATTTATAACTTTTATAAATATAATATCATATATTTGTAAGACTTTTATGCAACAAATCATAACTTTTATAATGTTATTTAACCTATTAAATAACAAGATAAAATATTCTCTCAAAATAAATTATCCATATAATTTATTAGTTTCTCAAGTGCAATTATTTAGAAAACCAATTTCTAAATTATTTAGAAAACCAATTTCTAAATTATTTAGAAAACCAATTTCTAAATTATTTAGAAAACCAATTTCTAAATTATTTAGAAAACCAATTTCTAAATTATTTAGAAAACCAATTTCTAAATATTGTAAGTGTTAATATTTATTTGTTTGATCATATCATAAATAAATATTATAGGTGTTTGTCTAGCTTGTTATTGGGTATGACCCGACTTAGATCATAACGTACTAGCCACATCAATTTAATATGTGTCTTGGGCATACAGAGTCCAACACAATCTTCTTCCTTATGTCCTGGTATCTTGCAGAAATTGCAGTAAGTGGAGCATTTTCCTGAATGTTTCTTCTAGCAAGCTTTACAGTACGGTGTAGAGGTAGAACCTATATTTTTCCCACGGTTGGAATTTCCATAACGAAATTCTTGGGTAAGCCTTTGAGCTAAGTTTCTCCTCTGATCCTCTTCTCGTGTACGCACTAATTCATCAGTCAAGGTGTTTGCTAGTTCTACAGCTTCTTCTATGGTTTGAGGTCTAGCTGCCTTGACTACATGCCTAATTTCACTGATTAATCCCCAGATGTAACGAAAGATTAATACTGGCTCATGTGATGCAAGGGTTGGCATTATTCTAGCATATTCAAAGAATAACGTAGTGTACCCCTTACTATCCACTCCAGTCATCCTATGGTTTAGGAACTTATTTGCTATCTGTTCCTTTTCATTGGGAGGGCAGAATTTTCTTTCTTCAATATTCTTAAATTCCACCCATTCCATATTGTAAACCCCATCACTTCCCCTAGACTAGAGGATAGTGTTCCACCATTCTAGTGCTGAGTTCTTAAACAGATTGGAAGCAAACATTATCTTATCCTCCTCTGCGTACTTGCTTATTTTTAAGACTGCTTTAGTCTTTTCTATCCAGCGTAGAGCTGCAACGGCCCCTTCATTGCTCGAGAAATCCATTAGTTTACAAGACCAGAATTCTTTATAAGAACAACCACAAGACATGGTTCTTCTTCTTTTGGGAATGGGCGCTTGAATTATGGGTCCGTTGTTTATGCTGTGTTCAGGTTCCGTTGGTCGTTTACTATCACGTTTACTTTTATTATCTGCTTCCTTAACCGTTTTGATAATATATCGCATCGCATCTATTATCCGTTGTGCCACTATGTGTTGCATGAAACTGTTATCCACTGGGTTTCCATTATTGTTGTTGTTCAGGTTATCGTTATCCGGGTTATTGTTACTCTGGTTATCATTATTCTGGTTTTCCTGGTTCACTTCGTTGTCCATCTGAATTTTAAACATTTGCCACTTATTAATATCACAAAATAATATTTAATATAACCAATCACACAACACACATATTGATCAAAAACGCCGAGCATTGCGACTTACTCTTTCTTATATATTATGCATCTAATACAAACTGGAACTGGAATCTAAAATTACAATACTAATATGCATCACTAACCACAAAGTGGTCTATACTACAACATATATTATTATTATTATTATTACACACACACACACACACACACACACACACACACACACACACACACACACACACACATATATATATATATATATATTATTGTTATTATCACCACCATCACTGATATGGGTTCATCCAAAACTCTATATTACGCTTGTCGTACTTCCAGACGAGTTATTCTCCAACTTCCCTCATCCTCTCGCTACTTTCTAAAATCTCTTCTCCGAAAGTTCGGAGCTCTTGCACATTTTCTGCACTCATTGGGGGTTCAGGTGCTGGTACTGGATCTGGGTACTGTGGCATGGGTTCTTCCTGAGGGTATGGATTCTCTAGGATTTCCCTAATGTATTCATCATTATCATAATAGGGATCTAGAGGGTCCAGACCAGGGTGAGCTGCTAAGTTTGGCATGGGTTCTTCTGATATGTGGTAACGTTGCTGATAATCCCTATGATCATCGAACCACGGATCGTAGTCTGGGTTTAAGGGATTGGGTGTTGGTATCCTAGGTATCTCTTCTGGGATAAAATCATGCATTTGGATTTGGTTTTATGGGTTGTTTTCTATTTCCATTAGCTGAGTGGGAAACAAGGGTAATGGTTGAGGGGCTATGAGTTGCTCTAGGTTTGGGTCGGCAGCTTTGGTTGCTAAGATATGGAAGTTTGCTAAACTCCTATTGAGCATGTCTTGGGTGTGGGCATCTGTGTCTCTCTTAGCGGCTGCTAGAACTCGCTGCTGTTGTAACTTTTTCATTCTCTTCCTACGCTCATGTACTCCCCTACTGAACCATCCTCTCTTTTTAGGAGGGAATGGCTCTTCAGACTGAGCCTTAAACACGAATATCCCATCTTCATTGTCAGCTGAATACCCTGAGAGGGCAGGATGTGAAGAGGTTCCTTCGCTTCTAGGTGACCCGGACAACTGACGATAGGCGTCGGAGGGTCCTTGATCGCTAATACTGAAGACTAATAAATAGTTAAATAACACACAACAATAGAATACAGATATGCACATATTTCCGTAATTAATTTCCAAACATATAATATTTTGGTGTCAGAAGAACACTTCTGTGGCTGAATCAGTGGCTTAGCTCTGATACCACCTTCTGTCGCAACCCCCGTCCCCTAGCAACCTGGGAACGGGCGGCCGTGGCAAGTTTCGGTAGTATCCAGGTGTTTATCATTTTGGCAGCGGAAATTACATCAGGATCGTAGTTAGGAAATATTTTATCAGAGTAAAATACCACACTTTTAATATATTAAAACATGGGAAAATCCCAAGTTTCAAGTACACACATTTTTATAGGGTTAAACCGTATATTATTGTAAATAAAACATCTCTTTATTTTAGGTAACTTTATAGCCACTTTTCCAAGCCTTCAGTGCTGTCCAGCTGGCTTCTATTTGGCTTTCACATTTTGTTACCTGAAACGCGTTTAAAAATATTTTGTCAGTGGGAAATACTGGTGAGTGAATCCCAGTTTAATCAACTTAAGTAAAAACCAATGTACAGTATTGAGGGCGGTCGCACAATTACATTTGTTTCAATCTACTTTAATTACCACCCACGGTACTGTCAACCCGACTTGTGGTCATGTTACTCCTCGCATGGTAGTAACAAATTTTGTATACAAAACCCCAACATACCGACGATAATTGTAGAATACAAATACTCAATCACTGTTTAATATACTGTTAATTAATTGAGGTTTTGTAAAAACAGTTTACAAGATTACTCACATTGCTGTCTTAGGGTTTTCCTTAAGGATTTCCTGGTGATTATCTATTAAATACACAAATGCACATGTGTTAGTATAATAACCCAATATTTATATTAGTAATTCCCTCCTGAGACGGCATTCCAACGACTACGTCGGGCAGAACCACGAAAGCCGTTACGGAACCCTGGATCAATCGGGCAGCGTATCTAATACATAACCGGGGTTATGATACTTACAACGAAGCAGAACTTCATTATTTAGGGGGGTATTATACCCGAGAATAGTGCCTATACTAGAGAATTTCGAGAGAGAAAAGTTTTGGTGCTAGTTAGGACTGAAGGCCTAAGCTCCCAATTTATAGGGATGATTTCTAAGTCCCTCGCAGCCCGCAAAGACCAAAGGGTCGTCTTACGCGGCCCGCGACATAGGGTAAGTAGGCTCTAGCCTTGATTTGTCACCGGTCTAGCTTCGCCACGTGTTGACACGTGGCAGCTTCCGGGTGTCACCTCCTAGCTGGTCTGTCGCGCCCCGCGTAGAAGGTAGCCAAGGGCTACGCGGCCCGCGAGTTCCCTATTTTCTGGTTTTTATTTTATTTTTGCAAATTTAAAGGTATTTTGAGCTCGGTTTTCACATACGGGGTATATATTGAGACATATAAGGGCATTTTAATTATTATCAGGGTGTCAGAAATATTTTGGAGGGTTGTTATATTCTTAAACCGAATTAATAGACCCGTTATGGGTATTTATGTCAAAACTATAATTTTATCAACTCTTATTAAAAAAAACTCTTATTCCTTCAACCGTAATCCAGGTTATGGTTGGTACATGTACCCTTCACGAGAGTATTTGCCACTCCCCGACTCGCAGCAGAAGAAAAAACGTGGGATGCAACAGACACCTCTGGTATATGCACATTGTTTATAAAGACACTACACTTTATTAATTACAGAATGTTGATTACATACTACATATATGCCACAACTGCGTGTTCCCATGAACCACATAAGTCTTCAAAGTCGCATGCGTCTATCTCAATATTTGCCAATAAACACGTCTTGAACAACATACACGGATCACATCAGTCTTAAGTTACCTGAAATGCATGTTAGTTTTAAAAGGGGTCAACTAAACGCTGCTGGTGAGTTCCACTGTTTTAGTTTGTATTAAATAGATGTAATTATAGTTCAAGTTGGCACATCTGATTGCATATATATATATATATATATATTCTGAGCCCACAACTGAAGCCTTGACGGTCACCTAAACCCCATGGTCAACCACCACGGCACTGCCCCTGTCTAGCTATGGCTAGTACCCCATAGCCTATGCTCAAACATGTACAATTGCGTATGTATCATATGGCATTCCTGGCCATCGCAATTGGGTTTGTCGTACCAATAGTACTATTTACACATTCACCGGCCTACGGTTAATCACTTGGGTCTGTGGGGACTTTTCATGTACTAGTGTTTACTCAGATAATTCACATTATATGATGTATATATGTGCATGTATAAACGTATGTAACATGCATTTCACCCCATGTAAAACAGAAAACAGTTTGAAAATGGGGAACTAAAACTCACAATGTATGTAGTAGTTTCACACAGGATGTAAACAAGCAACTGGGTCAACTTCTAGCGATTCCTTCGAGTCCGAGTGTTTTTCTTGAGTCCAGAAGTATGTATGGACTATATTCAGTACCTATACATCAAGTACAATCCAAATGTGCTAGAACTTTGATCAATCAAGCTTTGATTCATTGTTTTTCAGTTAATCGAATAGTTACGCGATTTTTGTCGAATTAGTGTTGATTAGGGAATCATAACCCAAAGATTTGTAACCATGGCTGCCATATAACACCAGGGAATTCTCATGGTGTTCATATTCAGCCCATAAACTTATTTAAAACTCAAAATTTCATGGATTAAAATGGTTGTTCATGTTCTAAATCAAGTCTACTCAAGAAACTAGACTTAAAACCATAAAAAATAAGGTTGATACCTTTGATTTGTGACTTGTTCTTGATAAATCAGTTGGTTTTAGTAGCAAGAAGCAGGGAATGTGGAGTATTTTTGTGTGGGAATTAAAGAAAAAAATGAGAAGAAGATATATATAATTAGGGGGTGTTGGCGGTTTGGGGTGGGCCCCCTAGGGCCACCTCATGCCTCGTAAAACGCGCTAAAAGCTAATGTTTATCCTTCGCGGAGTGTTTAGGTTCGTTTACGGGTCCCGGGTGTGTTCTCGATTTGCGTGACGGACTCCGATTTGCCCGTAATTAGTGTCAAAAGACTCGGTTTTAAAAATCATAAATAACCGTCTTGAAACCCGAACCCAGTTATGTTTTAATCATAAAAGACTCGTATTAGTGTGGTTTAAGTTTTTTAAAGCTTGATCGATCGTTCCTTGCACGTTTGATTGCCTTATGTTATTCCTGAAACGAGAGCGTTTCCCTAACCGGGAAGCTGCTTCGTTTTGCGTGCCCAATCTCAGATTGGCTTCAAATCCTATGTCACAATCTATGGTACAAAATTAAGATGTTCCTGGAACTCGGAATCTTAAATAATGCTACAGATAACCTAATAATCAACGTCAAAGGTTTAAACCGCTGTTAAACGGAAAGCTCCGGTTTAACACGTGTTTAAAGTGTAAGGACACCAACTTCGCATTGTTGGCCCTTACTAGTGTCATGCCAGTCATAAAGTGTTCTCGGATTCCTCCGAGACATAACAGATATCATTCAATCAAGCATATAAGTCACCTATGTTTTTAGGGTTTTCACACAATTAAAGTGTTAAGTAGTCTTTACGGTTTTGGATCGTGTAGGGTGTACCTGGTTTCATCATGGTTGTCACAGTCTCCCCTGGTTTAGAAATTTCATCCCCGAAATTCACTTTGTCTTGTTAGGGAAGAGATCTTGGTATTTTCTACAGAACTCATCCTTCCGTTCCCAGGTATACTCAGGTCCTTGCTTCGAGTTCCACCGGATTTTTACCAGCGAGATTTTGTTATAACGTAGTTGTTTGGTCTTCCTGTCTACTATTTCTACCAGTTCCTCCACAATATGGAGTTTGTCATCAATGTGCACCTCTTCTAACGGTATAATAGTTGCTTCATCCGAGAGACATTTCTTTAAGTTGGATACGTGGAAGACATCGTGAATTATGCTCAGTTCATCTTGTAGTTTCAGTCGGTACGCTATAGATCCAACCTTAGCAATAATTTCATATGGCCCAATGTATCTCGGAGCCAACTTTCTTGTCTTGCCAAACCTGATCACTCCTTTCCACGGTGACACTTTTAATAGTACTTTGTCACGTACTTCAAACGACAACGGTTTTCCTGTGAACATCCGCGTAACCTTTCTGCTGATCTCGGGCCGCTTTCAGTCTAAGTTGGATCTTATGCACCTTGTTTGGCGTCTCTTGAATTAGCTCAAACCCCGTGAGTTGAGTATCGCCCACTTCAGCCCAACAAAGTGGCGATCTGCACTTCCGGCCATATAGTGCTTCGTACGGTGCAGCTTGTATGCTACTATGATAGTTTTTATTGTAAGAGAATTCAATGAGGGGAAAGGTGCTTATCCTAACTTCCTCCAAAGTCGGGGGTGCAAGCACGAAGCAAATCCTCTAATGTCTGGATAGTTCGTTCTGATTGGCCATCGGTTTGAGGATGGTAAGCCGTACTCAGGTCTATCCTAGGCCCCAAAACTTCTTGTAACTGTTGCCAATAATGTGAAGTGAAATGACTATCATGGCCTGAAATGATTGCAACTGGTAACCTGTGTCTAGCAACACTTTCCTTTGTGTATATCTCAGCCAATTTCTCGGTGTTGTAGGTAGTACGAATCGGAATAAAGTGCGCCGATTTGGTTAGTCTATCTACTACACCCCAAATCGCATCATGACCTCGGGATGTTTTTGGAAGGTGAGTCACGAAACCCATCGTGATTTGTTCCCATTTTCATTGAGGTATTTCGGGTTGCTGCAACATTCCCGAGGGTTTCTGGTATTCTGCCTTAACCCGGGCACAAGTTAAGCATTTGCTCACGTACTCTGCTACGTCCTTTTTCATACATGGCCACCAATAAAATTCCTTAAAGTCGTGGTACACCTTGTCTGTACCGGGGTGAATAGAGTACTTAGATTTATGAGCCTCATCCATAACCATTTGACGTAGGTCATGGAGAGTAGGAATCCATACCCTTTTTTTGAAATACAACATTTCATCTGGTTTCCTCACAAAATTCCCTTCATTTCCGTGTAAGTTTTCGCTATTCAGTTGGCCTTCCTCCAAAGCATCCATTTGAGCATTACGAATCTGCTCTTTAAGACTGGTTTGAACAATCATCCCCAAGAGCTCGCACTCTGGGTGGCGTTACTCGGTCTTTTCTACTCAAGGCATCGGCTACTACGTTAGCCTTACCTGGATGGTATTTTATTTCAAAGTCGTAATCGTTCAATAGCTCCACCCATCTGCGTTGTCTCATATTGAGATTCTTTTTGATCGAATATATGTTGGAGGCTCTTGTGATCTGTATAAATTGTATATTTCGTACCGTAGAAGTAATGCCTCTAGATCTTAAGTGCAAAAATTCACTTCGCCCAGCTCTAAATCATGCGTCGTGTGATTCTTTTCCTGTACTTTTAGCTGTCTAGACGCGTAAACAATGACCTTGTCTCTTTGCATTAGGACACATCCAAGCCCTTGCCGAGACGCGTCACAATATACAACGAAATCATCGTTGCCTTCGGGTAACGACAGCATTGGAGCTTCACATAACTTTTGTTTTAACAGCTGAGAAGCTGTTTCTTGTTCTTCGCCTCATTCGTACTTTCGATCTTTTTGTGTCAAGGCAGTTAAGGATTGAGTAGTGCAGGAAAAGTTTTCAATAAAGCGACGGTGATATCCAGCCAATCCCAAGAATTGGCGTATCTCTTTCGGAGACTTAGGCGCTTGCCAATTCTTAATAGCTTCGATCTTACTAGGATCAACATGAATCCCTTGTTGATCTACCACATGCCCTCAAAATTGCACCGCTTGTAACCAGAAGTCACACTTTGAAAGCTTGGCGTACAACTTCTCTTTCCTCAATATCTCTAGTATGGCTCGTAGATGGTGTTCGTGTTCCATTTTACTCTTGGAATAGATTAAAATATCGTCAATAAAGACTATGACGAATTTATCTAGATATGGTTTACAAATTCGGTTCATGAGGTCCATAATTACCGCGGGTGCGTTGGTTAACCCAAAGGGCATAACCAGGAACTCATAATGACCATACCAAGTTCGGAAGGCTGTTTTAGGGATAACTTCCTCTTGAACTTTCACCTGATGATAACCAGATCTAAGATCGATTTTGGAAAAGTAACAGGCTCCTTGTAACTGATCAAATAAATCATTGATACGCGGAAAAGGATATCAATTCTTTATGGTAACCTTATTCAGCTCCCGGTAGTCAATACACATCCGAAAGCTTCCATCCTTTTTCTTCACAATTAACACTGGTGCTCCCCAAGGTGAATATCTGGGACGGATAAAACCTCAGTCTAGTAGTTCTTGTAGCTGAGATGATAGTTCTTGCATCTCTGAAGATGCTTAACGGTAAGGTGCTTTTGCACTTGGAGCTGCTCCCGGTATTAAGTCGATACGAAAGTCGACTTGCCGATTGGGTGGCAATCCGGGCAATTCATCGGGAAACACGTCTGGGTAATCACACACTACTGGGATATCCTTAATACGTTGTTCTTTTGGTGCGGTCATCATTACACTTGCTAAGAACACATCACATCTTTGACATATACATTTCAACACTTTAAGGTGGGATATCAGGTTTAATATGGTACCAGACTTCTCTCCTTGTATCATAATAACTTCATCATTAGGAAGAGGGATCCTAACAATCTTTTGCTCACATATAATCTTCGTCTTATACTTGGACAACCAGTCCATTCCCACTACTATATCGAAACTTCCGACCTCTACCGGTAGTAGGTCAATAAGGAATTGGTGATCGTTAAGAATTAAAGGACAATCATGAATGATTTGGTGACTAGTTATAGGGGTACCGTTAGCAAGTTCTATGGATTAAGGACTTGTTAATTCAATAGCCGACATACTTAATAGGGGTAAGAAATTAATGAAAACATAGCTCCTATCTGAGCCCGTATCAAACAATACTGATCGGAAATGAGGAACGTACTTGAGACCACATTTGGATCCTTCCGTGCGTCACCAGACCCAAGTATAAAGGCACGACCTCTAACTGCATTTGAGGTAGAAGCTTGGCCCTACGTATCCCTTCCTGCTGGCTGTGGAGCAAACTTTGGTCAGCTTCTTCAGAAGTGTTCCGTACTGCCACATCCGTAGCAAGTACAGGGGTAGGTAATCTGTTGCGTTAGTGGTTGGGGTCGTTGCTGAAGAGGCTAAGGCCTTGGGGTTTGGAAACGGTTGGGTTCCAATGGGGTCTTACAGTTTCGGGTATAATGTCCACTTGTATGGCACCTCAAGCAGATCCTTGCTCGACATGCACCATAGTGGTGCAAAGTGCACTTGTTGCATTTTTGGGGCTGTTCCTTTATAGCCACCAGAGTTTCCCGTTGGTGTAGTCATGGTGTAGCTTCGACGAGTGGCTCTCCTTTTCTTCGGTATGGCTGCCCCCGCTCGGCTACTTTCCGGGGGCCTCTCACTTATTTCCTGCCGGCTCTCTCGGCATTGTCAAAATCTTGCGTCTAACCATGTCGTACGTAACCGTGCCTGACCTAGCTACCACTCCGTGCATGGTCAGGTGCTCCACTGAATTAATGATACTCCTTACTTCCGGGGCCAGTCCCCAGATATACCTCTCGATCCTCTTGGATTCCGGTCGAACCATAACTGGTAAGATGCGTGCTAGTTAGTTCAATGAAGCGATTTGTGTAACCTGCACGATCCGCACCTTGCATCTGCAGCTTCCAAAACTCATGCTCGAGTTTCTAAATTTCGTGGATTGGGCATAACCTTTCTCTCCTTAGGATCTTAAGATTATCCCACGTCATAGCATTAATCGTGTCCTGTCCGCGAGATTGCACAATAGCATTCCACCAATTCAAAGCGTGGTCGGCAAAAGTACAAGTTGTATACTTTACCGCACAGTCACCCGGACAATTACTTATGTTAAGGACCGATTCCGACTTCTCGATCCATTTCACCAACCCGTGCGGTACTTCAGTTCCATTAAACTCCATTGGTTTGCACTCTATAAAGTGTTTATACGTGCAAACTGGCCTAACATTGTTTTGATTATTGTTTTGACCTAACGGTCTCGGCTGTGGTTTCGGTTGGGGGTTAGTGTTAATACCGGCGCTAACCTGCACCACGATTGTTCGAATAACCGTTTGGAGTTGTTGTGCTATCAGTTGGGCAATTTCTGCCTCTGTTATTTGAGGTACACGTTTCGGGGCCATTCCATTATAAATAGTAGATATGTATGTTTCAATGTCACATAGTTACTCATCACTTATCACATTTTCAGTTATCACATACCACACCATTCCATTACACATCACCTATATAATAACATCTATCAAATTTTGCACACAGACTTAACCCCTAAGGGCTAGTGCCTAAATGAGTTATCAAAACTGGTCACCAAAGTGACGGACGTGCATCATCCCACGACAGCACAAACTACGAAAATACGGAAGTACTACGACTGCCTCACTACCTCGACATGGACATAACCCCAGGATTAACCCAAAGGTCATTATATGTAGACCCAACTATCTTTCATTTAGAATTACCGCAAACGTGTATAGATATCGTGGTTACAACAACTGTGGCCTCATCTTTCGCATCAACCAGGTTCGAAGTCTCAACACTGCCTTACTCAAAACATAACCGAACGGATCGCAACATGAAGCCCGTATGCCCTGAGTAACGGTACATTGATAATGTAGCCGGGTGTTTATATATAGGAAGTACCGCAGCATATCCACCACACCCATATACATGATCAATGTTCCGTTCACCAAAATATTCAGGCCTAATATCACTTTCCGTGAATAACCAACTAAAATCCAAAACACTCATTACTCGAAAAAACACAATGTAACCGACGGTCACACGAAACGAGATTTCACAACGCAAAGCGTTCCAAGGAATCTGTATCATAAAAATTTATACCCAAGGGAACCGAAGGACAACGGGAAGGGTAACTTATTCATGCGCTCCATACCATCTCCATAACCCGGCGATCGTCAGATATAACATATATCGAGACATGTGCTAAGGAATACTACGAAGCATTCTAGTATCACACGACGTGGAGGCTAAAGCCAATATTGTAAACAGAAGAGGAATCCAACGGACAATCAAATAGATCGTGGATTCACGGACGAAAAAGTTTCATAAGATGCTTAAACTCTACGACGGTATAACAATCGAATGTGAAGCAATGAGAAGTGGAGTAAGGATCCGTACATGTCTTCCCAGTCTATCAGAACAACCTAAGCGTTCTGTGGGTATCTATGTTCTTTTTGAAGTATCACTCTAGTATATAACCATCGTTATAGTAGCTATAATAGTAGATTTGGTGAGATCGTATCATAGTAAAGTCTTGAGTTCTCACATCATAAAGTATAAGTAACAACTGTGTGAGTGATAGGAATCAACTCTAGTGTATGTTAAATATGTGATCAGTAGGAATGTGGAATGGACTGTAATACCAGTGTTCTGCCTATCACGAGGCACATGCAGTAACGTATAATCCACCAATCCCAATTCATGTATCAATCCACACACAAACATCCACACACTATCACCTTGGTACACGTATGTATCACTCCACATATTTAAGCGTGTTTATTACCACGACTTTCCCAACACCGCCTCGTATAAGCAAGTCTGTTATTACGTTCCGGACCATAATAACCCACTTGCCCCACCAGGCCATCCAGGTACTCGCCAATAGGATACTTTATAGTGTTCATTAACTACTTTTAGTAGTGGTTAATTTTCTAGTTATGTCCACTAAGGTTCGAGCCTGGAGTTATAGTCTAGGTTTCCTTAAAAGCACCTAATTCTCTATAACCAATGGCTCTGATACCATCTTCTGTCACACCCCAACTCGCAGCGGAAGAAAAAACGTGGGATGCAACAGACACCTCTGGTATATGCACATTGTTTATAAAGACACTACACTTTATTAATTACAAAATGTTGATTACATACTACATGTATGCCACAACTGCGTGTTCCCATGAACCACATAAGTCTTCTAAGTCGCATGCGTCTATCTCAATATTTGCCAATAAACACGTCTTGAACAACATACACGGATCACATCAGTCTCAAGTTACCTGAAATGCATGTTAGTTTTAAAAAGGGTCAGCTAAACGCTGCTGGTGAGTTCCACTGTTTTAGTTTGTATTAAATAGATGTAATTATAGTTCAAGTTGGCACATCTGATTGCATATATATATATATATATATATATATATATATATATTCTGAGCCCACAAATGAAGCCTTGACTGTCACCTCAACCCTGTGGTCAACCACCACGGCACTGCCCCTGTGTAGCTATGGCTAGTACCCCATAGCCTATGCTCAAACATGTACAATTGCGTATGTATCATATGGCGTTCCTGGCCATCGCAATTGGGTTTGTCGGACCAATAGTACTATTTACACATTCACCGGCCTACGATTAATCACTTGGGTCTGTGGGGACTTTTCATGTACTAGTGTTTACTCAGATAATTCACATTATATCATGTATATATGTGCACGTATAAACGTATGTAACATGCATTTCACCCCATGTAAAACAGAAAATAGTTTGAAAATGGGGAAGTAAAACTAACAGTGTATGTAGTAGTTTCACACAAGATGTAAACAAGCAACTGGGTCAACTTCTAGCGATTCCTTCGAGTCCGAGTGTTTTTCTAAAGTCCAGAAGTATGTATGGACTATATTCAGTACCTACACATCAAGTACAATCCAAATATGCTAGAACTTAGATCAATCAAGCATTGATTCATTGTTTTTCGGTTAATAGAATAGTTACGCGATTTTTGTCGAATAATTGTTGATTAGGGAATCATAGCCCAAAGATTTGTAACCATGGCTGCCATATAACACCAGGGAATTCTCATGGTGTTCATATTCAGCCCATAAACTTGTTTAAAACTCAAACTTTGATGGATTAAAATGGTTGTTCATGTTCTAAATCAAGTTTACTCAAGAAACTAGACTTAAAACCATAAAAAATAAGGTTGATACCTTTGATTTGTGACTTGTTCTTGATAAATTAGCTGGTTTTTGTAGCAAGAAGCAGGGAATTTGGAGTATTTTTGTGTGGGAATTAAAGAAAAAAAATGAGAAAAAGATATATATAATTAGGGGGTGTTGGCTGTTTGGGGTGGGCCCCCCTAGGGCCACCTCGTGCCCCGTAAAATGCACCAAAAGCTAATGTTTATCCTTCGCAGAGTGTTTAGGTTCGTTTATGGGTCCCGGGTGCGTTCTCGATTTGCGTGACGGACTCCGTTTTGCTTGTAATTAGTGTCAAAAGACTCGGTTTTAAAAATCATGAATAACCAACCGTCTTGAAACCCGAACCCAATTACGTTTTAATCATAAAAGACTCGTATTAGTGTGGTTTAAGTGTTTTTAAGCTTGATCGATTGTTACTTGCACGTTTGATTGCCTTATGTTATTCCTGAAACGAGAGCGTTTCCCTAACCGGGAAGCTGCTTCGTTTTGCGTGCCCAATCTCAGATCGGCTTCAAACCCTATGTCACAATCTATGGTACAAAATTAAGATGTTCCTGGAACTCGGAATCTTAAATAATGCTACAGATAACCTAATAATCAACGTCAAAGGTTTAAACCGCTGTTAAACGGAAAGCTCCGGTTTAACACGTGTTTAAAGTATAAGTACACCAACTTCGTACTGTTGGCCCTTATTAGTGTCATGCCAGTCATAACGTGTTCTCGGATTCCTCCGAGACATAACATATATCATTTAATCAAGAATATAAGTCACCCATGTTTTTAGGGTTTTCGCACAATTAAAGTGTTAAGTAGTCTTTACGGTTTTGGACTGTGTAGGGTGTACCTGGTTTCATCATGGTTGTCACAGTATCATTCCTTGTGCGTACCTGGCACGGGTCAACATTGACTCGTTTTTAATACATTGCATTACCTTTCGCCATCCTTGGCAAAACATGCTCATACTTTCCGCTTGCCTATATTTATAACACTAAACAATACATAAAATTACCAATCATCATTTATTTTGTTATTCAACTTCTGACCAAGTATTGAGTCAAAACTAAGTGTTTAAGACCCCGAAACAATTTCTGCAAGTACGGACCTGCTTGCTGTCAACAACTATTTTGTTGACCAAAACGTCCACGAAAACCATGTTAAACAACTTCCGAAAAATTTATAGAAATTACCAATCATCATTTATATTGTTATACCACTTCTTACCAAATATTGAATCAAAACTAAGTGTTTAAGGCTTTGAAACAATTTCTTCAAATACGGACCTGCTTGCTGTCAACAACTATTTTGTTGACAAAACGTCCGCGAAAACCATGTTAAACAACTTCCGAAAAATTTATAAAAATTACCAATCATCATTTTTGTTGTTATACAACTTTTGACCACATATTTGAGTCAAAACTAAGTGTTTAAGACCCCGAAACAGTTTTGCAAATAACAGACCTGTTTGCTATAAATAATTATTTTATTGACAAAATGCTCGCGAAAGCCATGTCCATTTTATTATTCACAATGCTATCCATTATACAAGTAAGTATTCTATTCTAGAAGGTGTAATCTTTACTTACCTTGCATCCGGTTATTCTTTTCCACGTGCTCAATCCGTTTGACTCGCTTCCTTCTCAAGCTTCGATCTAGCTTGTTAAGCGTCAAACTATCATTATTATTCGTAAGACGGTTAGATTAGTCATTATCAATTATGACTATTCCACCTTACGTATTTCATATAAAAATTATCATTCAATCTTATAAATGGTCAGTTTGACTTTTAAAGGTCAACTGTCCCTTTTTAATGTATGAAACACACAATTGAGTTCAACGAACTCACTTAGGCATTTCTTTGACTATTCGATAGGCTATATTTTTAAGCCACTAATTTAACCACATTCATCAACATAGTCTACATACATCATATAATCATCTAATTACATAAAACCTATACTTTCATTATGTGAAATCTACGGGTTCCTTTTATGAGTGAAACTCGTTTCATCATCTTATTACGCATTCATCCGGTTACCTAATCAAATCAAGTTCTACATTCAAACTAGTAGATGTCATGATTTCAAACATCACATTCATGAATTAAATCACCAATTTCATTACAAAATTCAAAACCCATTTCGAATCATGTATGATCAAGTACTCAAACTTGTAAATTGCTTAAGTATCTCGCTTCAACTATCAATTATGATGGTTTCAAGCACAAGTATATCATCATCTTCACTATTTAGTCAAAAACCCACTTCATACTTTACTTGTTAATCTCTTACACGTAACTTTACATCAAGTTCTTCATAATTTCATCATAACTAACAAAATTAAACATACATAAACATTCAATTTCAACTTTGGATCATAATCCAACAATCTATTTGCAAGTAACCCACTTGTCTTAATTTTCAACTTTAACCAATCTAGGTTTTATGACATACCTTATAATCCCCATGACTAGGTGATCGTTTTTATGTGTTCATGCGTTGATTTAGGGCTTGAATCGAGCTTCAATTTCACTACAACAAAACAGGGCTTTAGCCACACTTTTTCTAAAACAGCTCTCCCGTTTTTTTATTAAATGTGTGACTAAAGGTCATTCACAACATTTCAAAATACTTTTTGCTACATATTTTATTATTTAATGTGACCATTGTATACCAGTTCAAAATAATTAGCCACACTTTTAGAAAACAATGTGACATTTACTAGCCACAATTCGAAAAGTGTGGCAAAATTTGATATACGGTCACATATTTTTGTTTCATGTGACCAAAAAACACATGTATTTGAAACTTTTAGCCACACTTTATGAAAAAATTGTGACATTTATTAGCCACACTAGAAAACTACGGCCAAATGTGATCTAAGACCACAATATTTGTTTCATGTGACCAATAACACATGTATTGGAGCCTTTAGCCACACTTAAAGAAAACAATTGTGATATTTATTAGCCATGGTAGAAAAGTGTGGCCAAATGTAATCTACAACCACAATATTTGTTTCATGTGACCAAAAACAGATGTAATCGAAACCTTTAGCCACACTAGAAAAGTGTGGCCAAATGGTATCTACAACCATTGTACATGTTTGATAATGTGGCTAAAATCTAATACATATGGCCACATGTATTATTTTGTGTGACCAAAGTTTAGACAATAACCACACTTAAAATTACAATATTTTATGTGGCTTTACATAAATATTTGTCGTACCATCATCACTTTTTTATTTTTGTGTAACAGGATGAAATCAGATGTCATGGGAAAAATGTGTGACCAGAGGTTAAAGTTACTACCTCTTTAAAAAATTCCCTCCAAAATATTTGATTCTAAAACTTAAATTCCCCCCAAAATATATCATCCAAAAACTTCTTCCCAAAATATCTTATCCTAAAACTTCTCACTCAAATAATATTCTCATTTATAAATTACGTTATTTAATAAAAAAATATCTTACTAAATATTTAAAAATTCAAACTATTATTAAATATTATATTGTCTAAACCATATTTGTTATTACTCGTGTTTTTCTAAATAATATGTCAATGTATGCATATGAGATACGCTTATATGCATTTTTTGTAATATATTTTTAATTTTATAGACAACATTTTTTAATAATCATATGTTTTTAAAATATTTCGAATGGTACCGTACCGCTCAAATTTCAGTACCTACTTTTTAGCATTTTCGGGATTGTAACTTACAGTACATCATTATGGTACCAGTATTTTATCAAATTTTACCTTCAAAAACCGTACCGTCCCGTACCGAGTGTTTTTTCTATACCGGTACCAAATTTTGGCAATTTTTGGGATCGATATGTTTGGTAGTGGTACATTCGGTACCAAACTAATCCTTATTAGATCATATATGTCTTAATGATCCATATTGGGCCTTAATGGATCACAATGGACGATAGTAAATCATATTTGTCTTAATGGACCATATTGGGTCTTAATGGATCACGATTGCCAACAGATGATTATATATGTTTTAATGGACCATATTAGGTATCAATGGGTCACAATGGACAATAGTGGATAATATATGTCTTAATGAACCATATTAGGCCTTAATGGATCACAATGAATAATAGTAGATCATATATGTCTTAATGGACCATATTGGGCCTTAATGGATGACGATGAGCAATAATAGATCACATATGACTTAAATGGACCATATTGGGCATCAGTGGATCGCAATGGCCAATAGCAGATCATATAATTCTTAAAAGGCGATACTGGGCGTTAATGGATCATGATGAGCAATAGTAGAATACATATTTTTAATAGGCCATATTGAGCCTTATTGGATTACAACGAACAATAGTAGATCAAATATGTCATATTGGATCATCCTGGGTTTTATGGTTCACAATAGACATAGTACATCATACATGTCTTAATGAACCATACTGGACCTTAATGGATCACAATATACAATAGTAGATCATATATGTTTTAAAGGACCATAACTGACCTTAATGGATCATAACAAACTATAGTTGATCTTATTAATGTAACATACTAGGATTAATAGTCACAATAATTCTTGATAAACCATGATAGGCTTTAGTATTTCATGTTAGATTTTAAATGGTTACGTCTTATTTAATGTTACATGTTTCAATAAGTTTTTCTGTATGGTTCAAATTAAAATTTTGAATTTACTTTTTTAAAACATGTAATTTATATATTTTACGTATATATATTCAATTTACTTTTTATAACTTTATATGTATTGATTTATATAAGTATACATATATTAGTTTGCGTGACCAAAAGTGTTTTAAAAACCGGTTCAAACCGGCTAGTTGAACTGCTTGATACACCAAATTAAACCGTTTCTTAGTCAAATCCGGTACGATAAAAAAACTAGATATTATAGTTTATTAGGCGCTAAAATTTTCGTACTTATTTTAAACTTTTCAAAAATTTCATATTTTCACTTCTAAATTCCCATTTCCCTCTTATCTCCATTCTAAACCCTAATTCCCTCGCTCCCCAATTGTAAAACACTTCATCTTCAAAAATCCACCCCCAAATCTGGTGCAAAATAACCTTGTGGATGTGGTTAAAGTTTTGTTCTCCATGAATCCCTCTATATTCTCCCTCCGATTCAACCACCTGTTGAAGTGAACTTCATGAATTCCCTAAATCCCTATGTAGCGGCTCTAAAAGGGGAGATTCTGGCACCCTTGTGGAAAATATCCTAAATCGCTCCCGATGAAGCGATTTGTTCCAATGGTATTGCGGTACCAGAAAAGGGGGGAACTGTCACACCCTGGCTTTGCGGAAGCGTGGTTATCTTTGGTGTGACTTCTTAATACCATAGCTTAACCATAACCAGCTATATGAATTTAAAAACCATGCAAGTCATCCATTAAGTTTTGAAAATTAAACATATTACCATTGTTTTTAACCAACAACCATGACCTTGTTCCACAACATTACAAACTAAAACATAACATAAACGTGATTTAGAGACTGTGTCTTGTCCAGGTAAGAGACACATCCCCTAAACCCTGATGACTTCATGACAAAATGCAGCGGAAAACGTTCCATACCGTGCCAGATCCGTTTAATTTCCTGAAATACATGTGAGTTGAAAAATCAACAATAATGTTGAGCGAGTTCATGTGTAAGTGAGTAAGTAAAACACTTGTAAGTATAAAAGTTTCCTGGTATGTAGCAGTGTAAGAGGACTTGTGATCACCAATGGTTTGCAAGGCCATTAGCATGTCGTGAAATGCAAGTAGGAAGACACAACCCTAGCCGATTTTTGCGTTGGGCAACCAAGTCACTCCAGGTCCGTTGTGGTTAGCCTCAGAGAGGTCCGTTTGGCCTAGAGCTGGGCTCGCTACACCCAAATAGATCTACCGCTTAAGTCCCTCGGTGTTCTAACTACCCATTCACATGATCTAAACCTCCTTACGTAAATCATACCGTGTATAAAGTACTTGTAAACAAAGTAACATGTATTTCACCCCCGCAGTTAAGTAAACTGAAAACAGTTAGAGAAAAGGGGGACATGAACTCACAGTGAATGCGCGTCTCTACCAAGTGTCTCCAATACAGTAAGCTGTGCAACGACCTACAAGTGCTAATTCTATTAGACGGACGGCCGTGCCTTAGCTTTATAGTTTATGTCTTTGGGAAATAGTTAGACAACTATTTCGTGTTTATGTTCCGTATACACTTGGTAGTTATTCTTCTTCCCAAGGATGGGGGATACAATACATGTGCGTAAGTTACGTTTTATCAATCTTTGTGGTAATGTAATTACCGGTGTAACTTATATGTTTGTGGAAGCGTTCGTAAGGTTTTGGAATCATTAACGCTTGTAAATATTATTTTTACTCTAAAATAATATTCATGTATTTTCACAAAATAATCATAAACAGTGTTGTGACAAATATATTTATCACGTTAATCTTTGTGAAAATCCCACCTCCGAATATTTAGTAAAATATAGTGCTGGCGAAATTTATGTTTTGGAAATATGTTCAAAGATAGTTCTAACACTTGTTGTGTAAAAAGTCTAAGTGTTAGGTTTTTAGAAAATTTCGCCAGAGTTTCCTCTGTAACTGGAGGTGGCCACGCTTTCAAGCGTATCATTTTCTTTTAACAAATCAAATCAACAATCCTCTTTATTCAATCAAACAATTTCCGACACAACAAACTAGTCGACAAGTATGTAAATTTGCATAATCGCATGAACTTGTAGTTTTTCCGAATCTATAGTGTAAACACCCTTTATATATGTAGATCTTTATATAAAGTAACTTTAATCTTGTAGAAACCCCGTGTTTAAAGAAATCCGTCTTTACAACTTCTAGTCACTTTTCCCCAAAAATAGTTATTTGTCGGATCTTTCCATTTCACAAGTGTCTGCACACTTGTGGTTTATAAAATCATATTTATTAGTGTAGATCCATCTTTAGAAAAACATGATTTCTTTAAAGTGTGGTCTTTCAAAAATACCACTTGCGGATATGTAGATCCGCTAGTTTTAAACACCATTTTACCGGTTAAATCACTTTTACACAAGTATAATATTTCTACACAAGTTCATGTATCTTGTGTGGTAGAGTTTCACCTTTTAACCCTTGTGGTAACCAAAAACAAGCTTATGTGAAGATACATGATCTTACAAAGTCGGGTTAAACGGAGATCCGAGCTACCACATCATAGATCGGGTCTAGATAAACACAAATTTCAAGTCCTACGACTTTTACACAAGTTATATGCTATTAACCACCACTTTAAGTATTTTTACTAGACTTTTAATCATCATCTTTCATTTTAACGAGATTCAACCGACAATATTCCTTTTAACCACCTTAGATATGCTTAAAAACAAGTTTTAAGTGTTATACCTCTAGCTCAAGGCTAGGGAAGATCTTTGATGAAAAGTGGGTGGATAAAAGCTAACGGTAGAGGTCCTTGACAAACCGCGAGCTCCACACTCCGTGATTCGCCTTGTTACACCTTGTAGTGAGCTTTGAATACTTGAACAAAAATTGAAAATAGGAGGGGTGTTGATAAGGGTTTCGGCAGTAGCTTTACTTAGTGGAAAAAAAATGGAATTGCTTTTGGTGTGTTAATTGAAGATGATGATAGGTGGTGTTTATAATCTACTTTTCCTTTTAACCAATGGTAATTATGTCAACAATAGTACATACACATTCACATCATAATCTCACTAGAGATTGCATGGGGAAAGTGCAAAGTTCACATAAAATATCTAGTGGGGGTTAAGTTCTGCCGAAAGTTCAGCCATGTGGGGGGTTTAGTGCAATATTTTTGGTAAATAGATAAGTAGTTAGGGGGTGTGAAGTGTAATTGCTAGTTCACTCAATATCTTCTCACATTCAAAAGTCAACTAGTATGGGAAATTGATGGATCCTTGGTGGCTCAAGGGGGAAATCGAAATATGAGGAGAAGGGGGGCCCTCTAGTGCCGTCAATATCATATGGGGAAAAGTTTAGTTGGATATAAATCACTAGTTAGGTGACTTAATTAGTTTATTAGGGACATTAAATAAAGTATTAGTGTGTAGTAAATTGTAACGGGTGTTAGGGTATTCGGGGACCCTAACTGGCTCAGAAAAAGAAAAACAATGTCAATGGCAATATTTTTGTGTCCCGGGTTAAGTCCGGTTGTCCGGTTGGATAGTAATCCGTTAAAGTCTTTTGTAACGCTTTAAAGTGTCGTTATTACATTTTTAGTGACACAATTTGTTTTCCCGACACTTTAGAAAGTGTCTAGTAATATTTTCTCATTTTCTGGCACTTTACTAGTCAGCTAGAAGCTGGATTAATCATTAAAGTGCTGTGTTTGGTACTCAAAGTACGTTTTAGGCACATCCGAATCAGTGTATCTTATTCCTAGAGACGCGGTACCACAACCCTTATATCCCTACACTCACTACCAGTGTAGTCAAAATATATGAGGCTCTTAACAGGCCTTAGAGGCAGTATTTGCCTGATGATGGTTATATCAGCATGTTCACTGTGTATCCGTTTAGTGCTACTGTGCTTTTTGTGCATCATGTTTGTCACTAGGGTCCAGTATGTAAATAATGTAGTGACAGCAAGCAAGTATGATGCAAGTAAGTTCATGTATCAGTATTCAAGTAGCAGCTCATCAGCTAGTTCAAACAAGCACAGTAATCAAGTAGTAATTAATCATTAATTAAGTTGTACGGATACCTGGTTTAGTGCGGGTTGTCACATTCTCCCCCCGTTAAATAAATTTCGTCCCGAAATTTAAGTTCTGCTTGTAGATGCAGAGTTCTTAGGAAATAAGTGGGGGTATTTCTCTTTCATCCGGTCCTCACGTTCCCATGTGAATTCAGGACCATGTCTAGCATTCCAACGAACTTTGACGAGTTTGACACTGCTCCGGCGGGTCTTGTTAACTTTCCAATCCGTGACCTCGACAGGTTCTTCAACGAAGTGGAGCGTGTCGTCAATATGAATCTCGTCGGTAGGAATGGCAATGTCAACTTGAGTTGGACTTTTCTTTAAATTGGATACATGAAATGTATCGTGAACACCATTCAGTTCAGTAGGTAGGTCCAACTTGTATGCTACTGTCCCAATTCTTTCCAGAATTCTGAAGGGACCAATGTAGCGCGGATTTAACTTTCCATGCTTACCAAGGCGTGCCACCCCCTTCCAGGGTGAAACCTTCAATAACACCATTTCCCCAACTTGGAAATCCACATGTTTCCGGTTTGGATCCGCGTAGGCCTTTTGTCTGTGGCGAGCGGCTTCGATGCGTTTAAGTATTTGCGCGATATTGTCTGTCGTCTCTTGGACGATCTCGGGACCAGCAAGCTGCCTATCACCTGCGTCAGACCAACATAGTGGTGATCGGCACTTGCGTCCGTATAGGGCCTCAAATGGCGCGACACCAATACTGGTGTGGTAGCTGTTGTTGTATGAAAATTCGACCAAAGGTAAGTGTTTATCCCAGCTACCTCCCGAATCCATAACACATGCCCTCAGCATGTCTTCCAAGGTTTGTATCGTTCGCTCGCTCTGGCCGTCTGTTTGCGGATGGAACGCAGTGCTCAGATTCAATTGTGAGCCAAAAGATTCCTGGAAGGATTGCCATATCCTTGACACAAACCTTCCGTCTCTATCAGAGGTGATTGAGAGAGGTACTCCATGGCGTGCTATGATCTCTCTCATGTAAATTTCCGCAAGTTTACTAGTACTGTCTTTCTCCTTGATCGGCAGAAAGTGTGCGGATTTTGTTAGGCGGTCAACCATCACCCAAATCACATCATGGCCTCTTGGCGTTCTTGGCAGTTTTGTAACAAAATCCGTTGAGATTTGTTCCCATTTCCACTTGGGAATCTCAGGTTGTTGCAGAAGTCCCGAAGGCTTCTGGTATTCTGCCTTGACCTTAGCGCACGTTAAACATTTGCTCACGTAGACAGCAACGTCGCCTTTCATCCTAGGCCACCAATAGTAATCTTTGAGATCCTGGTACATCTTATCCGATCCAGGGTGGATAGAGTACCGTGACTTGTGCGCTTCGTCGAAAATAACTTCCCTTAATCCACCAAACAGAGGAACCCAAACCCTTTTCTCAAAACATAACGTCCCTTCCTCGTTTGGTACCAAAAGCTTCTCCATTCCACGGAGATATTCTTCCTCAAGGTTTCCCTCCTTGAGAGCTTCCTTTTGTGCAGCACGAATGCGCGAGGGAAGATCGGTTCGTATGATCATTTCCAAAGCTCTAACCCTTATGGGCTTGATTCTTTCTTTACGACTTAGGGCATCGGCGACTACATTCGCCTTCCCCGGGTGATATTTTATCTCGCAGTCGTAATCGTTCAGTAATTCGACCCAGCGTCTTTGCCTCATATTTAACTCCTTCTGGTTAAATATATGTTGTAAGCTCTTGTGATCTGTGAAGATTGTGCACTTCGTACCATACAGGTAGTGTCTCCAGATCTTTAGTGCAAAAACTACTGCGCCAAGCTCTAAATCGTGTGTGGTATAATTCTTTTCGTGCACTTTCAGTTGGCGTGATGCGTAAGCAATGACCTTTTGATGTTGCATCAACACACAACCCAATCCCTGACGCGATGCGTCGCAGTATACCACAAAATCGTCGGTACCTTCTGGTAGAGCTAAGATTGGCGCGTTACAAAGCTTATCCTTCAATATCTGGAATGCTTCATCCTGTTTGATTTCCCAATCAAACGTCTTATCCTTCTGTGTCAGGAGCGTCAAAGGTTGAGCGATTTTCGAGAAATCCTCGATGAACCTTCTATAGTAGCCAGCCAAACCCAAGAATTGTCGAATCTCGGTTGGCGTTGTAGGCGTTTCCCAATTCTTGATTGCCTCGATCTTTGTGGGATCAACATGAATTCCATCCCCATTAACCACATGTCCAAGAAACTGGACTTCGCGTAGCCAAAACTCACACTTGGAGAACTTGGCGTACAGTTGTTCCTTCTTTAGCAGCTCCAATATGGTTCTAAGATGTTGTTCGTGTTCAGCCTTCGTCTTTGAGTAAATCAGGATGTCGTCGATGAATACAATCACGAACTTGTCTAAGTATGGCTTGCAAACTCTATTCATCAAGTCCATAAAGACTGCAGGTGCGTTTGTCAAACCAAATGGCATAACGAGGAACTCGTAGTGTCCATAACGAGTTCGGAAGGCTGTTTTCGGGATACTTTCCTCCTGTATCCTTAGTTGATGGTATCCAGATCGAAGATCGATCTTAGAGTAACAGCTTGAGCCTTGAAGTTGATCGAACAGATCGTCGATTCTTGGCAGTGGATACCTGTTCTTGATCGTCAGCTTGTTCAATTCTCTGTAGTCAATACACATGCGGAAACTTCCGTCCTTCTTCTTGACAAACAAGACCGGAGCTCCCCAAGGCGAGAAGCTTGGTCGGATAAAACCCTTGTCTAACAGCTCCTGAAGCTGTGTTGACAATTCCTGCATCTCAGACGGAGCAAGTCTGTATGGTGCCTTAGCCACAGGCGCTGCGCCTGGAACTAAGTCGATGTGAAACTCCACTTGCCTCTGAGGTGGCAGTCCGGGTAAGTCTTCCGGGAAGACTTCTGGATACTCCCTTACGACAGGGATGTCTTCGATCCTTGGCTCGGCAGCCTTCTTATCTACGATGTGTGCCAGGAAAGCAACACATCCTTTCTGTAAACACTTTCTTGCCTTCAAACAGCTGATAATCCGCAACGGCGTCTCACGCTTCTCTCCATGAACAACAATGGTCTCACCATCCTCAGTTGGGATACGAACAACTTTCTCGTGACATACTATCTCAGCCTTGTTTCCGGATAACCAATCCATTCCTACCACCACGTCGAAACTTCCCAATTCGACTGGTAGTAGATCCAAAGTAAACTCGCGTTCTCCCAGTTCTATCGCACAGCCTCTGATTACTTCGTCGGCTTCAACTAATTTTCCATTAGCTAATTCGATCGAGTAGGGAATGTCTAACTTATTAGCAGCTAACCCAAGCATATTCTTAAATTCTAATGATACGAAGCTATAATCGGCACCAGTATCAAATAAAACAGATGCATAGCGCTGATTGATAGGGAACGTACCCGTAACAACATTTGGATCCTGGCGTGCATCCCTAGCTTCGAGTTGGAACACTCTACCACGGGCCTGATTCAACGTTGGGCAGTTCTTCTTAAAATGCCCGATTTCCCCGCAGTTATAACATCCGAGTCTCTGCCCGTTTCCATCCCCGTTTCCAGCTGGGGTGTTGTTCTGGTTGGCATTGTTGCCTCGGTTTCTGTTTCCTCCAAAATTTCCTTGCGGGCGATTCCCATTTCCACCCCGGTTTTCAATCCTATTTCCATATCCTCCCTGGCCTCCGCGGCCTGCACTAGCCCAACATGATTCCTTTGAGTGGCCCGGTTTTCCACAAGATTCACAAACCTTCATGTTACAAGGGCCAGTGTGGTGGCGTTGGCAGTTGTTGCATCTGGGCTGGGTGCCCTGGTACCCTTTTCCTCTCTTGGTACTGCCAGCTGATTTTCCTTTCTTTATTGCCGTACTGACGCCTTGTTTGAAGTTTGAAAACTTCCTTTTGTTATCTCCTGAGGACTCCACGTGAGTCTCAGTCTTCTTCGCCTTGACTTCATCAAACTTGTTTAAACGAATCGCCTCCTCAGTGAGAGCCACGCTCAAATCGATGGCTTCAGTGATAGTCGCTGGTTTGGAGGAGGTTACCATGCTTATTATTTGGGGAGCCAAACCCCAAATGAAGCGCTCGATTCGCTTGTATTCAGGCGTAACCATGTAAGGAACCACTTGAGATAAGTCGTGAAACCTCTGGACATATTCCGCAATCTTTGGACCGTCCATCTTTAAGTGCCAAAATTCAGTCTCCAACCTTTGAATTTCTGCGCGTGAACAGTACTTTTTGCGCATCAGTTCTTTCAATTCGGCCCAAGTCAGGGCGTAGGCGGCAGCTTCGCCTAGTGTTTGTACTTGTAGGTTCCACCATGATAGGGCTCCATCTAAAAACAGCCCTGAAATGTATGTGACTTGCTGATCCTCTGCACACTTGCTCATGCGTAAAACAGAATCGGTTTTCTCAGCCCAGCGGGTAAAGGCAACTGCACCTCCTGTGCCATCGAAGTTAACTGGTTTGCAGTCTAAGAACTGCTTGTAGGTGCATCCTGCACGTATGTTAAAACATGTGTTTGGCATTAGCATCATTGCTGAAGATGTCCAGCTAGGACATGGTAGGTTCGAATGGCGTGGTATTACCGTGAGGTGGATTGTTATTGCCTTGGTTAACACTTCCGCTTGCTCCTGGCTGAGAAGCTGCATACTGTGCTATGGCAGCAGCAATAATCTGCTGGAGTTCTGCCTCGTTTGTTGGCATGTTTGGTTCGCGTCTTGGCGGCATCTTCTAAAAGATGTTTCACATAGGTTAGGTCATAGCAAGTGAAGCGTATGCATTCAACAATACCAACACATAACATCTCAGGTTATCAACAAATCAATCACATAACCTCATATGTTATAGGACATAAACAATTGATTGAACATCGCATGTAATGAGAATACTGCGATTGTATTGCTACAATTCGAGACCACAACGTAAAGCTCACAAATGAACTACTATATCATACTACATTAATGGCTTAGTAGGGGACGACCCTAGACAAGTCGTGCGATCGCTGGTCATGTTCAGGAGTCTCTGGTTCGTCCTTTCTCAAATTTTCAGGATTCCACGTCAAGTTTCTGAATTTCTGTCCTAAAACAACATTTCTTCTCAATCGTTTCCTTGAGCTCGTCCCAGCTCAGTGTATAAGCAGCGTCTGTGCCAAGGGTCTGAACCTAGAGGTTCCATAAGAGAGTGTGCCATCTAGCCATATCCCCGAGATATAGGTAACACTCTGTTGGGGCGAACAGTTACTCGTTCTTAGAATGGAGTTGGTCTCTTCGGACCAACGAACAAATGCATCGGTGCCTCCTGTTCCGTCAAAGTTTAAAGGCTTGCAGTTCAGGCACTGTTTATAGGTGCAGCCGGTTGAGGGGGTTATCCCCAGTAATGCCATCGTTGTACTTAGAGTGGAGGGCTTCATGTCGTGCATTTATCTGTGAGATGCGTTCTTGCAGCTCGTCTTCTGTCCTTGGCGACGTACTGGTGCTTGTGTCACGTCTGAGTGACATTCCCTTTTTGTCGAAATAGTGTGAAGCAGTTTGGACAATGTTTCAATTGTCTATGGGGTATATATAGCAACGTAAGCCGTCATGTAATCACCCCATTTCACACGCAAATATACTCACTGTATAAGTGGGGAAGTAAATTCCTGAGCCTTCACATAGGCTTGTCAATTTGGCTTGTTGCTTGTAATAGAATGAACTCGAGGCTACATCGCCTAGGTCATTTGTGTTTAAGTTATTTCCTGCTGCATTGGTTATCATTAGCTTGACCTGCAGAGTCCACCAGGATTCCTGTGCACTACAAATCGTTATTACGTGGGCCCCCGTAATAATAAATTGTCTTGCACAGTTACCCCAAATTTTCTCTCATCCAAGCAGATGATCAATCAAGGAGCAACAGCCGGTGCATTGGCATGAACAGGGTCATACTCCAATGCGGGGTCAGGAGCAACGCCTGGCTCAGGGGCCACGGCTAGCTCCGAATCAAAAACTCCATCTTAAAATCAGCTGGATCAACAATCACAGGGGTTACAGGATCCCCCAAGGGCTTGTCTAAGTGCATGAACTCAATGTCATGGTCTGGATCAACACCAGGCGGAAAAACAGAATTGTCCTCATAATCACGATCAAACTCAAAACTGTGTGCGGGATCCGGTGCAGCTAGTGATACCATATTATGGTCGGCGTCGTGTAAGTAGTGCTGCATTCCCTGTAGGTGCGAAGATGCGGGTGTCAGAAACTCAAATGAGTCTGGGATAGGGGAATGGTCATAAGTTTCCCCTATAGGAGCGTCCGCATGCAGTGGTCTAATACCAGCAGTAATAAGGCCCTACCCTCGAATGGGTCCTCCTCCAGTAGATCGTTATCGTCTTCAGAGGCCTCGTTGGGGGGGGGGGGGGCGTATCATCAACAGGATGAGCGGCAAGGGGCACAGGAGCAGGGATCACCGCCAGTGGTAAAATCCCAACAAGATGGCCATCAGTAGGCTCTGCTACGACTTCAGGCAGTGCACAAAGGGCTGAAAGTCGTCATTGTCTGTGCCGGTAGTATCAGAAATGTACACCTCGTGCTTCGTTGAACTATGTAGTCTGATACTATGGTCATGGGGTTCATAGTGCCCATCTTTCTAGTACTTGATGAAAGCATAACGTTTGTAACACAAACACATATACGTATAATAATCAATCATATAATCAGTTAATCACATAAGTCACCAAGTAAGGTATCACATACTTCTCCTAGTCTTACTAGCCAATTTTATCCAGTCTACAAGACTGCTCTATCCTTCACTTAAACCAAACCTCGATCCTCCAGACCGATCCTCAGCCCTCCAAGCTGAGCCTTTTTCTTCCTAGCCTTGCTAGCCCACTACCTCGGTCACCTAGACCGAGCCTCGATCCTCCAGATCGATCCTATAATAAACCAATGTGCTCAATCACCTCGATCCTCCAGACCGATCCTCAGCCCTCCAAGCTGAGCCTATAATTAATAAAACGTGCTCAACTACCTTAATCACCTCGATCCTCCAGACCGATCCTCAGCCCTCCAAGCTGAGCCTATAAATAAAATGTGCTCAACTACCTTGATCACCTCGGTCCTCCAGACCGATCCTCAGCCCTCCAAGCTGAGCCTATAAATAAATAAAATGTGCTCAACATTTGTTTGTAAAAAGTTTTGGATCTGGACTTAAGTGGTATGCAGAAAAATGTTTTCGTGAGAGCCCTAGTGATCATAGTCTAGACTCGAGACAGAATCCTAGTTCGCTATGATCAGAGCTCTGATACCAAGCTGTCACACCCTGGCTTTGCGGAAGCGTGGTTATCTTTGGTGTGACTTCTTAATACCATAGCTTAACCATAACCAGCTATATGAATTTAAAAACCATGCAAGTCATCCATTAAGTTTTGAAAATTAAACATATTACCATTGTTTTTAACCAACAACCATGACCTTGTTCCACAACATTACAAACTAAAACATAACATAAACGTGATTTAGAGACTGTGTCTTGTCCAGGTAAGAGACACATCCCCTAAACCCTGATGACTTCATGACAAAATGCAGCGGAAAACGTTCCATACCGTGCCAGATCCGTTTAATTTCCTGAAATACATGTGAGTTGAAAAATCAACAATAATGTTGAGCGAGTTCATGTGTAAGTGAGTAAGTAAAACACTTGTAAGTATAAAAGTTTCCTGGTATGTAGCAGTGTAAGAGGACTTGTGATCACCAATGGTTTGCAAGGCCATTAGCATGTCGTGAAATGCAAGTAGGAAGACACAACCCTAGCCGATTTTTGCGTTGGGCAACCAAGTCACTCCAGGTCCGTTGTGGTTAGCCTCAGAGAGGTCCGTTTGGCCTAGAGCTGGGCTCGCTACACCCAAATAGATCTACCGCTTAAGTCCCTCGGTGTTCTAACTACCCATTCACATGATCTAAACCTCCTTACGTAAATCATACCGTGTATAAAGTACTTGTAAACAAAGTAACATGTATTTCACCCCCGCAGTTAAGTAAACTGAAAACAGTTAGAGAAAAGGGGGACATGAACTCACAGTGAATGCGCGTCTCTACCAAGTGTCTCCAATACAGTAAGCTGTGCAACGACCTACAAGTGCTAATTCTATTAGACGGACGGCCGTGCCTTAGCTTTATAGTTTATGTCTTTGGGAAATAGTTAGACAACTATTTCGTGTTTATGTTCCGTATACACTTGGTAGTTATTCTTCTTCCCAAGGATGGGGGATACAATACATGTGCGTAAGTTACGTTTTATCAATCTTTGTGGTAATGTAATTACCGGTGTAACTTATATGTTTGTGGAAGCGTTCGTAAGGTTTTGGAATCATTAACGCTTGTAAATATTATTTTTACTCTAAAATAATATTCATGTATTTTCACAAAATAATCATAAACAGTGTTGTGACAAATATATTTATCACGTTAATCTTTGTGAAAATCCCACCTCCGAATATTTAGTAAAATATAGTGCTGGCGAAATTTATGTTTTGGAAATATGTTCAAAGATAGTTCTAACACTTGTTGTGTAAAAAGTCTAAGTGTTAGGTTTTTAGAAAATTTCGCCAGAGTTTCCTCTGTAACTGGAGGTGGCCACGCTTTCAAGCGTATCATTTTCTTTTAACAAATCAAATCAACAATCCTCTTTATTCAATCAAACAATTTCCGACACAACAAACTAGTCGACAAGTATGTAAATTTGCATAATCGCATGAACTTGTAGTTTTTCCGAATCTATAGTGTAAACACCCTTTATATATGTAGATCTTTATATAAAGTAACTTTAATCTTGTAGAAACCCCGTGTTTAAAGAAATCCGTCTTTACAACTTCTAGTCACTTTTCCCCAAAAATAGTTATTTGTCGGATCTTTCCATTTCACAAGTGTCTGCACACTTGTGGTTTATAAAATCATATTTATTAGTGTAGATCCATCTTTAGAAAAACATGATTTCTTTAAAGTGTGGTCTTTCAAAAATACCACTTGCGGATATGTAGATCCGCTAGTTTTAAACACCATTTTACCGGTTAAATCACTTTTACACAAGTATAATATTTCTACACAAGTTCATGTATCTTGTGTGGTAGAGTTTCACCTTTTAACCCTTGTGGTAACCAAAAACAAGCTTATGTGAAGATACATGATCTTACAAAGTCGGGTTAAACGGAGATCCGAGCTACCACATCATAGATCGGGTCTAGATAAACACAAATTTCAAGTCCTACGACTTTTACACAAGTTATATGCTATTAACCACCACTTTAAGTATTTTTACTAGACTTTTAATCATCATCTTTCATTTTAACGAGATTCAACCGACAATATTCCTTTTAACCACCTTAGATATGCTTAAAAACAAGTTTTAAGTGTTATACCTCTAGCTCAAGGCTAGGGAAGATCTTTGATGAAAAGTGGGTGGATAAAAGCTAACGGTAGAGGTCCTTGACAAACCGCGAGCTCCACACTCCGTGATTCGCCTTGTTACACCTTGTAGTGAGCTTTGAATACTTGAACAAAAATTGAAAATAGGAGGGGTGTTGATAAGGGTTTCGGCAGTAGCTTTACTTAGTGGAAAAAAAATGGAATTGCTTTTGGTGTGTTAATTGAAGATGATGATAGGTGGTGTTTATAATCTACTTTTCCTTTTAACCAATGGTAATTATGTCAACAATAGTACATACACATTCACATCATAATCTCACTAGAGATTGCATGGGGAAAGTGCAAAGTTCACATAAAATATCTAGTGGGGGTTAAGTTCTGCCGAAAGTTCAGCCATGTGGGGGGTTTAGTGCAATATTTTTGGTAAATAGATAAGTAGTTAGGGGGTGTGAAGTGTAATTGCTAGTTCACTCAATATCTTCTCACATTCAAAAGTCAACTAGTATGGGAAATTGATGGATCCTTGGTGGCTCAAGGGGGAAATCGAAATATGAGGAGAAGGGGGGCCCTCTAGTGCCGTCAATATCATATGGGGAAAAGTTTAGTTGGATATAAATCACTAGTTAGGTGACTTAATTAGTTTATTAGGGACATTAAATAAAGTATTAGTGTGTAGTAAATTGTAACGGGTGTTAGGGTATTCGGGGACCCTAACTGGCTCAGAAAAAGAAAAACAATGTCAATGGCAATATTTTTGTGTCCCGGGTTAAGTCCGGTTGTCCGGTTGGATAGTAATCCGTTAAAGTCTTTTGTAACGCTTTAAAGTGTCGTTATTACATTTTTAGTGACACAATTTGTTTTCCCGACACTTTAGAAAGTGTCTAGTAATATTTTCTCATTTTCTGGCACTTTACTAGTCAGCTAGAAGCTGGATTAATCATTAAAGTGCTGTGTTTGGTACTCAAAGTACGTTTTAGGCACATCCGAATCAGTGTATCTTATTCCTAGAGACGCGGTACCACAACCCTTATATCCCTACACTCACTACCAGTGTAGTCAAAATATATGAGGCTCTTAACAGGCCTTAGAGGCAGTATTTGCCTGATGCTGGTTATATCAGCATGTTCACTGTGTATCCGTTTAGTGCTACTGTGCTTTTTGTGCATCATGTTTGTCACTAGGGTCCAGTATGTAAATAATGTAGTGACAGCAAGCAAGTATGATGCAAGTAAGTTCATGTATCAGTATTCAAGTAGCAGCTCATCAGCTAGTTCAAACAAGCACAGTAATCAAGTAGTAATTAATCATTAATTAAGTTGTACGGATACCTGGTTTAGTGCGGGTTGTCACAGGAACCGCCTGCCGAGAAACTGTAAAACCCTAGAAGTGGTGGCGGGTAACTACACCTCGCCTCTCTTCGTTTAAGACGTTTTCTAGACATCGAGCCAGGGACCATGGACAATGTTCGATCTTGTCCGTATGGTTAGATTTCCAGTCCGTTTTGTTTGGGCAGTCTGGTGTAGGAATTGGGCGAAAGGTCATTTATACGGAAGGAGTAGAGCTTATTGATTCTATTCTTGAGTCTTGACATTGTTCGTACGGAGACTGAGAATTGTCACTGTCTTCAAGGTTAGGATTGTTTTACTTCTTGTTATATAGATCTAGTATGGTTAATTATGGGTGTAAATGAGCTAAGCCGAGCTTGAGGCTTTTTTAACTTACGAGAGCTCGAGCTTGGTTCATTTTGAGCTTTCCTTTTGAAGCTTTAGATTGGCCAGTGAGTAGTTATTCAAGTTCAAGCTCATCTCAGACGCGGGTAGTTTATTATCTTTTAATTAATCTGTATACGTTTCTTATTATTTCTATAGTATTATAATTTTTACATAGAACATAGTATATATTATTTAGTTATTTTATTATAGCCTAATATGTATTATTAATTATTATATAAGTTTATATTTAATATACGAAATAAAAGATATTAATAATAAGTTCCTGTAATCTCGCAAGCCGGCTCAAGCTCAATATAAGCTTTTCAGTTGAAAAATTGGATGTTACTACATGAACTAACTGTTAGATCATGTTGTATTGGTGTTTGTGTAAACAGGGTTTCAAGTATGTCATTCGTTGCCATCGTTGGGCGGTGGCACGGGGTCTGGCGTGGGAACGTTGCTAATATCTAAGAAAGGGAGGATTACCTGGACCGAATGATCCTTACGTTCTTGGTTTTCCCATCACCCAAGGTATTAGACACAATTGTCGAGCCCTACAACGTGACTCTATCAGTGCATTAGCTGGTTGAGAATGTAGATGAGTGCTTGGTTCTTAACAAAGTGGCTTTGTATGAAATCTGTTTTTAAGGTACATTTGATCGTATTTAAGTGGCTTTTATTTTCTTTATCGTTTTGTTTAATTAGAATAAAAATTCAGTCACTAGGACTTCTAACTTATATCACATTTCTGACATGAAATTTGTTAAGACAAGTTTAATAAAGTGAATGATTGTTGAATGTTCAGTAGATTTGAATGGTCAAGACATACACATACTTGTATGTATTGATCATTAATAGGCGTAACTGGACCATTAATATTCATCTAGATGGAGAAACAAACAGCCTTGATGAAAATGAAGTAATTAAAATGTCAGAATTAATAAGTAGGTTATTCAGTAGTTTATTAAAAGTAAAACAAGGTTTGAGCCTCTTTTGGAGTTGTATAGAATTTCCATATTTGTCTAAAATAATTTATATCTACAAACTTCAATGTTCGTTCCCAAATTATTATAACAATAATAGTCTGGCTACGAAAATCCCAGTAGGCCAGTTTGATAAAAAAAATCCACGAGGATCATTTTTTTTGTCTGTACTTGGTTACAATACGATGTCCAAGTTTTTTACTTTTTTCTTTGAAATCGTATTTCAGGGTATTATGGTGTTATTAGAGGATAAGGTGCTAAAGGGGCCCGGGTATGCCTGAAATGGTCACACTAACAAGTGCAATGATGGGTGTTGGTCTTGGCAAGGTACTTTGTTAACAGTATAAACTCTAAAGGTGGCGAAATAGGTGGGTTGGGACTTGCGTAACGGGTTAAAATGGATACTTTTTTAGTGCGAGTTGAAATGGGTCCGTGTTTAGTTAATGTGTTTAGTATAATTGCAAAGAATGCCATACAATAATAATATACTGTGACCCTTTAGGTGATTTTAAAATCGGACGTGAGCCTTTGCCCTATACTTTTTTAGCTGACCTTATTGATTTTTCTCTTTTGACTGAATTAGAGATAATGGGCTGAAATTGCTATTTCTAGCTAACACTCGCTCTGAAGAATTTCATCGTTCTATTGGTTTTTACAATTTATCACCTTTTGTACTCTCTGGCTCCATCTTTACTTCTTTTTGGATCCACATGTATATATGCCTAATCCCACAAAGTGGAAGCTTAATAGATATCAGTTCAAATGGCTTAAAGTTATGATTGTTCTAGTTTCTAACATATTGTGTTCTTAATGGTAAGCAACAAATTTGTTGGATTTTGCAGGAAGTTGCATTGTTAACTTATGGGAGATTTTTAGGTGGTTCCCATGGATATGTTGTTGGACACATTTGCCCTGAAGCACAGGTTTCATCATTTTTTAGCATTTTGAATACCTTCAATAGTAACAGAGTAGCTTGTGATAATGATATTGGGTTTCATCATTTTCTAGTGTTTTGAATACCTCCAATATTAACAGAGTAGCTTGTGATAATGATATTAGATTTCCTATTTTGCACCTAAATAAAAGTGAAAAATCCAAAAAAAGAGCGAACTGTTTATTTGGTGTAGTTATTGTTTTATGGAACATTGGTAATAACGCACATTTATTCAACATGATTTTGAGTCTATTTCATCGAACAAATTTTTGTTCACAAATCTGTTTTTAAGAGAGAAAAAGAACAACCTGTTGAGATTTCATTTATTCTATATAATTGTAAATTCAGGATTCTGTTCCATGATGTTAGGTGTGCAAGTTGGTTATGTGTTGTGAAGGGATATGGCTTGACCCGTTCGAAATAAGGCTTTAAATGGAGGAGGCTTTACTTTCATGGTACTATATTTATCCGTTTAGTGTAAAAGAAGACTTTATGTGGATTGGTGAATGTGTCCCAAAAAAGGGAAAGTAGTGCCAAAACAAAAGGATAGACTTTGGATTCATTATTTGCAAACATGAAGGAGCAAAGGATGAAGGTTTTATCTCAGCAGCAATACAACAATAACGTGGGGAGAAGAAATGGACCTGGACAACCAAGGCATATTTTTTCTTCTAAATGGCTATTAAAGACCTTGAGAGGGATCCACATTATTAAGTAGTAGTTGCATTATTTGTAGTTAGCTTATGATCAAAAGTTTATGTAGTATATTATTTAAATTTAAAACTTATGTATGGATTTTAGTTTATTATTATTATTATTATTATTATTAATGTCATTAAATTTTGTTCTTAGGTTTGTTCATGTTTACTACTTTACTATTGTTTTGGTTTTACAAAAAAAAGTGAATAAAATTGATAATTACGCGAAAATGGCCACATAGGACCACAACAAATATGTATGGCTAAAGGTTGGACAATAGCAACACTTAGAATTTACAAAATTTTGTATGGCTATAAATAATCATTAGCCACAACATAGTCACTTTGTTACTTTGTTTCTTGTTTGTGTGACGTAATGATACCAAACGTCATGGGAAAATTATATGTGACTAAAGATTAGACGATAGTCACACTTAAAATTACAAAGTTTAGTGTGGCTATACATAACCATTAGTCATACCATAGTCACTTTATTTTTTGTTTGTGTGACGAAATGATATCAAATGTCATGGGAAAACAAATTTGTGTGACCAAAGTTTAGACAATAGCCACACTTACAATTACAAAAATGTTTTATGTGTCTAATAAAAGTTTTTATCCACACTTACAATAAATTCATGTGACTATCTAATAGAATCGATGACACTTATAGTAAATTCATATGGTCGTCGCTACAATTTAGCCACACTTAATAAACAGGGTGCTTGATTACAACCCTTTTTGTCACACTCTTTTTTAACTAATGTGGCTAAAATAGACTTTATACTAAATTTATGTGACCATATAATAGAAACAGTCACACTTATAGTACATTAATGTGACCATTGTTACCATTTAGCCACACTTATGCTTGATTTCAGCAAGAGATTTTAATACCCTTTAGCCACACTTTTAAGTTGCAATGGCCACTAAAAAGTGAATGTGGCCGTATGATACCTACGATGACTGGACCTTTGGTCACACTTGAGTTGAAAAAAATTAGTGTGGCGAAAGGCATATAGTCACACTTTTTTAGTGTGGCCGTAGCCCTTTTTTTCACGTAGTGTTTGATGATTTTGTGCAAGCTAGGGTTTGAGCTCCATGAGAGCTTCTCCTGGCCATCTCCACGCACGCACACACACCCTTATGTGTGTGTTGGGTTATTTTTTTTTGTTTATAATACCATTTTCAAATTATCCAACTTTGGTCCCTCAAGTTTAGCTTTTGTTTAAACCCCCTCATAATACTTACTAGAAATTAACCAATTCTCATAACTAGGTTTAAAGGTTCCTAGTTAACTTAGTGGGATCGGGAAAGTCATAACCCGTTTTATTTTTAGTCTCGTTGACTCGGGCTTCTTATAAAATTTATTTCCTCATAAGCATTCGTTTACTCTTTTATTTTTATTTAATATTATGTTTATTTATTTAAATCCTAATATTCACCAGGTTAATTTTTACAACTAACGGTAATTTACCCGTCCTTTAGTACTAACGTGGTTTGATTACCAAACCCGGTTTTCGGGGTGTTACACTTGAACTGTATACATAATCCTAATTCAGTGTCTCTTTACATTATTTCTCTTTCACGCTTAAAAAGGAAGCTCTAATGTGCTCATAACATAATATTCTTCTATTCCTTTGTGTGTACCTTGATAATTATCTGGTTCAAAAAAAACTTTTGTTATCCGGGTAATTTAAATTCAGATGATGTTCCAAATCTTTTATACGCTTACTTGCTAGCATGATCAAGATTACTGGTATACACATAATCATGTTCGTTAGTAACATATGTTTATGCTTTGTCTTAACATTTTTGTGAATGATACATGTTAACGTCAATCAATTTCTATAGTGTCTTCATATGTTTATCCACATACTTTAGCAGTTTGTGCTATGTAGTTTTGGTTCCTCATTCCTTGGATATCTGTATAGAATAATTGTTATTTAACCATTCAAATAACCAAAATTTTTGAGAGATGTTTTTTAGTTAGAATAGCAATAAACTATTTTATCCAAACACGTAATTAACAAAATCACAACTAGGATTTAATACAAAATCACTAAAGTAATAAACAATTTAGTATTTGTAATAATTTAAAAAAAAATCATAACTTAATACTATTAAGAAAATATTATTTCCTTTCCAAGGGGTTTGTAGGTTTTTAAAATTATAACTAAAATTTATAATGTAATAAACAAGCATTTTGATCCAAGGGGTTTGTAGGTTTTTCAAATTATAACTAAAATTTATATTTATAATGTTATAAACAAGCATTTTGATCAAAGTTTTAAAAAAAATATTATCTCTCTCTTTTATTTACAAAAAAAAAAAAAAAAAAAAAAAAAAAAACTATGAGGAAAAAACATAAGAAATGAATAGTACGTGAATCATTATGTTCAGAAATGGGATGTGAATGGTATATTAGAAACGAATATTTGCGAATCTTGTTTTACATTTTCCGCTTGGTAATAATCGAACATAATATATATATAAAATATAATTAGATAACGGGACGGATTGGGTCCTATGATAATTTCATAGTTTTCCCAAACTCACCCATCATGTTTACATAACCGATGTTTAAATCATTGTCTTCTTACTATACGCTCTCGTCACTTCCAGTCATGCAGTCATTTCTCATGAATTTCTTTCCACTTATATTTTGATATATATTTATAGGACCTCCACCATATTGTAATAGGCTCCCCTTCTTCAATTTATCCACTACAAGAGCTTCAAGGTTCAAATATTTTTCAATGACACTCGTACAAATTTTGATCAACTTTATTTTGCTTTTCCAGAAAAATTATTACACAAGCTTGAGTTGGCTTAGAATATAAAGGTCGGGCTCAGTTCTAGTGTTAATGAGTCTGTCTCAATTAGTTATCGAACGACTCTACTCGTTTACACCCTAATTGAGGTAGTGTTGGTCACGAACCGAGCAGGGGTGGCCCAATGTATAGAAAAAAATAGGCATCCGCATTATGCCTACACGACTATGGGGCCTAATTCTTTTCTTGCTTCATAATTTATATCCACATTTTTCAACTTGTTTAAAAAGTCATATTGCTTCTCGTATGAAAGTAACTCTAGATGATCTTCTAATTCGCTTTAGCTCCCAAAATGGTTAAGTAGTCCTTAGAGTCGAGACATGGTCAACTCAAGCTTGAAATTATAGGACCCAAGTTGACTTGGCTAGAAATTCTTTACTAGTTGAAAATCGAGCTTGAATTTGACTCGCTTATAACTTGAGCTCGCTTGTGGCTTGACGAGTCAACTTGAAATCGGAGAAGTTGGCATTAGAATGTGAGAAGTCGAACCAGAGACAAACTGGATCGGAAGAATAAGCAGAACAAGACATGTATGGAAAAAGAAGTTGATCAGACAGAAATATATTATACAAGTTAAAATTGACCAACTACAGGTCACCAACAATTTGAGCAACCTTAACTAAGAGTTGTCAGGAATAGTACTCCCTAGGGCGAGCATGCGCCAGTTCTGTCATCGGCTAGAACCATACCTATGGCTAATGCTTCGGAATTTAGATTCTCATAACCAATCGGTTCGGTTATAAACGGTTGGTTAAATCTGTTATCAGAAAGAGATTTGGTCAATTTGGTTAGCCATCAGCTTTAGAATTAGGTGGACTTTAAGTACATTTCAATTGAATAATCAGTTTTATATCCGACTTTAGTTTACATCGATATAGTTGGTAAATGAGCAACAAGCTGCGCCGCTACCCAATTATAAAGTCCAATTATCCCTTGTGCCAAATACTTGGCAATCCTTTAAAGTTAAAGAGTAGAATACATGGCTACTAATATGTTATTTATGAAAAAAAAAAAAAAAAAAAACATATAGATTTGTTTAATGCTGGTTTCTTAATTGGTTCGATTTCAATTAGGAGTTAATCGGCTATATATGGTTTGGTTATTCTGTCGTCCTGCTCATCTCTAGTAGTCCTGGATTGTTGTATCATGTTCCTTATACATATCTAGTCGTCCTGCTCACCCATAGTTTCGTTGATCATCTTCATTTCGTGTTTCAACAGAAACTATATATACCCGTAAAATATTAGTTGATCATTTTCTTAAGGAAGTAACCGGAATCAAGAAAGCGAGTTGAAAATTACATTTTATGTTGTGAGAAAGGAATGTTTCATTAACTTGTATTAATTATACTTGTTTGAAAGTGGACCGTCATGCAGAAAACTAAAACTAAATGGTTCAAATTCAATAGATTTATAATATCATTGTACAAATAAATAACATACAATTACGTCAATATTGTCCTTGTGATTTTCAAAATGTATCCCCAGCTAAGCCAAAAGTCATTACCATTGGTGTTCACAACAAACTTATTAAATTTACGAATCTCCGTCTGTCTTTGTTTTCTCCATTTTCCAACTATCTTCTTGAACAGGTATACTAAAATAAATAGTTTAGAGAAATAACGATTAGTTAACTTATACTATGCTTTTAATTAATATGGTAACACTTAGTATTTTTTTTAATGTGATTCATATAGCATTCATTATTATTGTTGTTGTTGTTCTTGTTGTTGTTGTTGAAAAGAATTTCTAAATTAAATGAACAGTGTATACATATGCAACTAGCTTATTTTAATGTGAATTTAAATTTGTCTAGTGAAAAGAATTTAATAATTGTAATATAATCATAAACTATTATTTGTAGAAAAATAAAGCTTTTTCGATGGCTAAAATTGGTAATCATGATAATAAACAAACAATTTATCATAAAATGGTTTTATTGATTTTGTTGAAACATATTTAAGCAAATGTTTGAAATGAATATTGTTCCACAATTTGTTATTATACTGATCTATGAAAATATCTGGTGGAAAACACAAAGTTTATCTCAATTAAATTATAATATGATCGTTATCATCAACATTAAATAGATAGCATATTTACACAGCCGATGCTTAAATCATTGTCAAGTTATTATAAGTTCGATCTCAACACTTTTCTAAAACTTATTTTGCCAAATATTTTTGCCAGTCAATGGCATCTTCTTCAACTTTAAGCACTCAAAATAGCTTCAAACACATTTTCTATTTGGGGTTTTAGAGCACTCACAATGGTTTTTCTATCTCCCATCACTATAATTAAGCTAAAAACATCCTTATCTCTAAATTTTGTGCTCATTTTAAAAACTCCCAACATCTCATTGGAACCCCATATTTATCTAAGTTCATTAAATTACTACTTCTTTATTCTTTTATATTGTCTTTTTTCTTATACTCACAACCATTCATAGAACACAGAGAATAGATGGCGACTCTATATTTAGAGATTCGCGACTCTATATTTAGAGATTCAGTGTAGCATCTCTAAATTTGTTTTCTATTTTAGAGAATGAGATACAAAAAGATTTAGATAGTTATTTGTGTCATTCTCTATATTTTCCCCAAAGTTTAAGAAGGTAGATAGGGAAAGACACTCCAATTTGAGTGCTCTAAAGAGGTGCTGTAAACAAGTCTAGTCGATTTCAAGTTGTCTAGACACAAGCTCGGTTCGCTTAACTTAAGAAAGTTAGAGTTCGACTAGTTTCCAGCTCTACTTTTAAATCTTGCGCTCGACTTATTTATTATTTCCGTTAGTTATTTAATTATAATATACATATATATATATAACTATAAATTTGTATGCAATTGTTTCTTTCATAAATTTGTAAAGAATAACAGGTATTATGTAAATATATTAAATTAAATTATATTAATAAAATACTAATTTAGGCTGCAATTCGTGTTCAACTCAATATGTGAAACTCATTCTTGAGTTTTTTAAAGCTTCGTTCAATTGGAGCTTTTAGTGAATCAATTGATTAGTCTATGAGCAGCTCTCGTCTCATTTACACCTCTACTCGTGAGCCTAACTAAGTTAGATATATGAAGTTGGGCTCAAACTCGTTTATTAGTATAACTTCAACTTAGACTTGAAATCATGTAAGCCCCATTCGAGTTTTTAACGATCCGGTCTTATTTGTTCACGAATGACTTTGTTCGTTTAACCCAAATAGTGGCTCATCAAGTATTGTACTCCCGAAATTGTAGCATCATGTTCCGTACTTACCTGGTTTTGTAAGAAAGTTAGTGTATCATCCAATTTTGAAGATGTGTCTTAGCAAAATTTCATGTTTTTTGTTTCGCTGTTCTATAAAAACCTATACCATAAAAAAAACTAGTTGATCATATCTATTTTGCTCTTAAAAAGAAAACCTTTCAGACACAAGGATTGTAAGAGAATCAAGAAATAGAGTAAAGAAAAAAACTTCTGATGTTGATAAAAACAATGGTTCATAAGTTGTCTTGTACATATTTGAAAGAAAAAGTTTGTGAAAATAACTAAATTTAAACCTGTTAAAATCATATCATGGTGATCTTTATCATCGAATAGATAAAATAACATATAATTACGTCAAAATCTAAGACGGGGATTGGTTCCTCCTCCTAATCCCATAGTTTTTTCCAAATTAACACACATAATAACCGATGCTTGAAACATTGTTTTCTTACTATAAGCTCTATAGGGTTATTCATCACTTCTAATGATCCTTTTCAATCATTTCTTATAAATTATCCATAGACAAATATTTCGATTTTATATATAGTACTTCGAACACATATGTAATGGTGTCTTCTTCAACTTCATTCATTCACAAGAGCTTCAAATATGATGTGTTTTTAAGTTTTAGAGGTGATGATACCCGTAAAACCTTTGTTGATCATCTTTATTTTGCTCTTCAACAGAAAAACATTCGCATTTTCAAGGATAATGATGAAATCAAGATAGGGAAAAAGATTAAGGACGAGCTTAGCAAATCCATTGAAGACTCAAAGTTCCATGTCATTGTTTTCTCAAGGAACTACGCTTCTTCGTCTTGGTGTTTGGATGAGCTAGCGAAGATTATGGAGTGCCATAGGACAAAACACGGGCATGTTGTTTGCCCGATCTTCTATGATGTGGAACCCTCTGAAGTTCGCAACCTATGTGGGCCAGTTGGAGAAGCCTTCCTGAAACATAAAGAAGAAGTCTCTGCTGAGAAATGGAAAGGGGCTCTCAAAGAAATAGCCGATATCAAAGGATTAGAGTTGAAGAACACTTGTGATGGGTAATTCCTTCATCGAATGTCTTAGATATTTTTTTCTGATCGGTATTCGAACTCGAGTCTTGTCATAGATTTGAGTCTTATTAAGATTAAATATTAAATATGATACTAGAACTATTTTGTTATTTTACATGTTCTATCTTATGTGTGTATTAGAACTAATCACTCATGTGGGATTTTAAGCAAGTTAACCTGATATTCTCTTCTTTAATTTAAAGGTATGAAGCTAAAGTCATCCAAAAAGTTGTTAAGTGGATTTCCTTGGAGTTACATAACTCGAAAAAGGGTTGCCTTTCATATTTAAAGTCAAAGATATACACATTATCGAGGATGTAAGAAACAATACTCATTGAGTTGCCATTTATGAGAGTAAGATGACTCTTAGGTTGGATGAATTCGTGAAAGGTGAAAGATCAAAGATGGATCGGGCTCTTAAATTGGATGAAGTTGTGAAAGATGGATCAGTGAGGGATGGATTTCAGCCATGTGTTTGAGATGGGAGGGATTTGTGTGAATTACCTCTTAATTTGGAGAGGAAATAAGAATAAATTGGTTGATGCAGGAGCGAGAATTTGGAATGAAGAGAGTAGGAGAGCGTGTGTGGCTTTTGGTACCGAAGGATATTCACAAGAGAAGTGGCATGCAAAACATGAATGCAGTCCACCCTTATTAGGAAAGGAGTGCAATCATATTATTTATTATGTAAAAATATTGGGGTAATTACATGATCCAAGGATCAACTGATCATTTCAATGGGGTCCATTTATAGTAGATATGGATAAGTTAAATGTACTCATGTGTATCAAGTTTCAATCCTTGTCGTTTGATATACCGAAGTTTCAAACCTTTCTATGATAATTTCCCACAAATTAGCTGAATTTTTTTTACACACGCTAGAAACACACACCTACTTTTTTTCTCTTTCTTTTCTCACCACTAACAACATCCATATTAGCATAGTAAGTCGATCGACTCGAGATGGCTAATCTCCCAAGATAGTAGCCTTTTTTAGTAGGCAAACACTCCTAATAAACAAAGTAGAGGACGAGACATTTTTTGATATCAATTTTCTTCTTATCATTCATGATGCAACGATTACAATTTAAAGAAACAATTGAAAGAAATTAACCGAATGAAACAGGCCTTTCTATTGATTCATGCATGCTTTACGTAAATAAAGAATAAAACAAGTAGTGGGTTTGAACCCTTTAATCCCACGATCTTGTTGGCACACTTAGGGTCGTTGGGTCGGGTTACGGGCACAGGTCGGTAAGTATCAACCCACATGCCTTGTTACACCAATGGTAATCCATTGGTAAATCTGTCGTTGTTGATATCTCGGTAAGACAAACGTGGGTAATATGTCCATGATTTGTTGGAGTAAAACACCATTGTTCCTCCTTCGCAGTGTTTGTCTTGATCCGTCTATTAGGGTTTAATGTGAATCGCTTTCTTGCCTCCTCTATTCTCATTCATCAAATATATATATAAAGATTTACAAAGCCCAAGGCTAATTACAATTCATTGGCATATATATGGTAATACAATATTGACTACTATTACACCCCGTAGTCAAAATGGGAGGTTGACGAATATTGAGACTGGAATGAAAATCATCAAACAGTACCCATGGCAGTCCTTTGGTGAAGATGTTAGCAATCTGGTGACGAGAAGGCACATGTAGAACCCGTACTTGACCGCGTTGAACTTGTTCCCCAACAAAGTGAATATCAAGTTCAACGTGCTTGATACGTTGATGTTGTACCAGATTAGATTACCTGACAAATAGATGGTGCTGACGTTATCACAGTACACTAATGTTGCACGAGTGAGAGGACAGTAAGTTGCGTAACCAACAGATTTCGGCTACAACATTAGCGACACCACAGTATTCAGCTTCGGCACTTGAGTGAGAAATGGTGGGTTGTCGTTTGGATGACCACAAGATTTTGTTGTCACCGTAGTAAACACACCACCCACTCGTAGACCGTCGAGTATCTGGGCGGCCGACACTATCTGCGGTAGTGTATGCCAATAGAGAGGGATTCTTAGATGGCCCAAGTGTAAGACCGTAGGAAGCAGTGCCTTTTATGTACCAAATAATGCGTTTTACAGCATTCCAATGATTTATTTTTGTGAGATACTCACTTATTTTTTTGGTTGAAACAAGCCTTATGTGATAAAATCACTTATTGATGAGGAACTTGATTTTCAGATACATGCAGGGCACATGAGCAAGTCCGTGAACAGGTTAGTACCAACATACCGACAAAGAGACGAACTTGACTCCCGCATAAAAGCTGTGATATTTAATCACTTTTTCATTTGGTGGATGTGATATGTTTATCTTATTGATGGTTGTATGCAATATTTACACGTATGTATGGTATCATGGAAGTTCTAAACTTGCGTCCCGGTTATTTTTCGGTAAAATATTCAACCATGATACCCAGATGATAAAACAACATAAAGACCGCATATCTCAGAACCTCGGCATACTATCAAATGAAATTTCGGTACCAAGGCCATACGCCAATGAATGGTTCCCACTTGGCTTGTAGTTCGTTATGTTTATATCATCCTGTACATTTTAATCTGATTGTGAGCCTAGCAATACATCATTAGTAGAGCTACTTATCGTTTTTCATTTTATATTTTTGACCGTATTTGACAGACCACTGGTGTATCATCATCTTCTCTTATCTTTCCAAAAAACTCATTTTTGGTTTTTGGTTTTTCTATTGTTTTTGTGTTTTTCTGAATTTCTCCCCCTTAAATGCAGAAAGTAAATAAATAAAAGACATATTTTTTATTTTTTATTTTTTTATGTTTTTGTATTTTTCATTTTTCAAATGTAAAGACGGAAAGCAATAAATAAATAAAAGACATATTTTTGTATTTTTTGAATTTCTCTCATGTTTTTGTATTTTCTTCAGATCCCCCCCCCCCCTTAAAATGCAAAATGTAAATAAATTGAAAATCTTTTTGTATTTTTAGAGTTTAACAAAATATTTACAAAAAAAAAAAAAAAAAAAAACGATTTGCCGAAGATGATTTACTCGGGTTTCCCCTTGATGCCATTGACCAAAAGAAGAAAATCAAAACGTGATTTATCAAAAGCTTTTGTAAACAGGTCAGCACGTTGGTGATCCGTGTGGATTTTAACAACATCCATAAGTTTCTTTTCATAACAATGTCGTATGAAATGATACTTAATCTCGATGTGTTTGGTCTTTGAGTGCTGTACAGGATTACGAGTGATCTGTAAAGCAGCTTCATTATCAACATAAATAGTAGTAGTTAGAAATTCAAAATCGTAGTCACGCATCTGCTTTTGAATCCATAAAACCTGAGAGCAATAACTAGAAGCCAAAATGTACTCAGATTCACATGTTGAAGTGGCTACACAAGTCAGCTTTTTGCACTGCCGCGTGACTAGGCGATTTCCCAAAAATTGACATCCCGCTGATGTTGACTTTGCATCAATCTTGCAGCCATCATGATCAGAATCACTGAATGCTATCAAATCAAATTTATCATCCTTAGGATACCAAAGACCGGTGTCTGGGCAACCCTTCAACTAACGAAAGATCCTTTTACGGCCATCAAATGATAAACTTTTGGATTTGACTGGTAATGAGCTTGAAGAGTCAGATACATAATGTCAGGCCTTGAAGAGGTAAGATACATAAGAGATCCAATCATAGCACGATAAAGAGATGGGTCCACATGTTCACCCATTCCATCAGGAGTAATCCCCTGATTTTGAGCCAGAGGAGTCCCTGAAGGCTTCGAATCTTCTATCTAAAAACGTTTCAGGATATCACCAACATACTTGGTCTGAGGAATGAAAATCCCTTCTTTAGATTGATGAACCTGCAAACCTAAAAAGGAAGTCATTTCTCCCATAGCGCTCGAACTTCTCTTGCATCACCCGCTCGAATTCCTTGCACATTGCATCATCTGTAGACCCGAAAATGATATCATCAACATACACTTGAACCAGCAACAATTCCTGATTCTTTTCTTTAATGAAGAGAGTACAGTCGATCAACCCACATCGAAAACCATTCTGTAACAGATAGGAAGACAACGTTTCATACCAAGCCCTTGGAGCTTGATAAAGACCATACAGTGCCTTGTTTAGAAGCCAAACTCTGTCAGGATGAATTGGATCTTCAAAACTAGGCGGTTGCTCAACATATACTTCTTCTTCGACTACACCATGAAGAAATGCACTTTTCACATCCATTTAATAAAAAGTAAACTTCTTGTAGGACGCATAAGCCAAGAAAATCCTGATCACCTCAAGACGTGCCAGTGGTGCATAAACTTCATTATAATCAATTCCTTCTACCTGATTAAAGCCCTGGACAACCAATCTTGCTTTGTTCCTCACTACAACACCTCGGTCATCCTTCTTGCACTTGTAAACCCATCTAGTGCCAATCTTCTTGTAGTTCGCAGGCCTGTCAACCAATTTCCATGTGCCTAATTTCTGAAACTGCTGAAGTTCTTCTTGCATTGCTTCAACCCATGAATCGTCTTTGATTGTCTCCTTCCAAGATTTTGGCTCAACTTGGCAAACATAACAGGCGAAAGACCAATCATTCTGTTCCTCGGATTCTCTGATTGCCGTATACAAACCAACATTCTGGCTGCTCCTTAGCAGATTACGTGTCTGCACACCACTCTGTACATCTCTTATAATATTCTTCTGAGGGTGGGTATCATGATCTCGAGTTTCAGGAACATTAGGAACACGAGCATTAATACCCAAATTATTGATATTCAGATCAACAACCAGATTGATGGCTGGAATCGAAGTAGATGTGGATGCATTGCCTTCAGCAGTGCCTTGATTCTGCACATGAGAAGTTGCTTCAGAAGTACCATGAACAGGGGCTGAAGTGGCTTCATTAGCATCATGGAAGTCATCATTTTCTGACGAAACATTATAATCAGCAGCATCCTCAAACTCCTCATTTTGTGCAACATTATTAACCGAAGTAGACACTTGTTGGTTAACAATAATCTGTCGCACTAACGATTAGTCAAATGCAGTATCACTTTCAAGTAACATTTGAGCTGCTGTAGACGAATCATCAAAAGTTGGCAGATTAAAGGAGTCAAACAGTCCATCATAATCAAAAATCCAAGAAGCACCCGGAGCTCTCACAGATTTAGTGTATCTTTGAACCTTAACTTCACCCCATTCTTCAATCTTTTTGGTTGTTAAATTCCACACTCTAAAATTTGGTGTAGCATATCCAAGAAAGAAACCTTCAAAAGCCTTTGCACTAAACTTGCCATGTGGTTCATAGTACATGGAGCTCCAAAAGGTTCTAAGTAAGACACATCCGGTTTCCTTTTGTTTAACAATTCAAAACATGTTTTCCTATGCCTTTTAACAGTAAGAACTCTGTCTAAGGTATAACAAGCAGTAGCCACAGCCTCCCCCCAAAACTGAACTGGAAGCTCCGACTCTACTAACATAGTTCTTGCAGTCTCGATAAGCGTTGTGTTCTTCCTCTCAGCGACACCATTTTGTTGTGGAGTATAACGAGAACTGTATTCATGCAAAATTCCCTTAGAAGTACAAAACTCATTCATAACTTGATTTTTGAATTCAGTGCCATTGTCGCTTCTTATTCTCTTTACATTCAAAGTGCACAAATTTTCAAGTAATGTGAGAAGATTCTTGAGGATTTCTGGAGTCTCACTCTTGTGTGCCATCAAAGCTACCCATGAAAATCTTGAGTAGTCATCAGTAACAACTAAACAATAAGCATCGCCAAAAATAGTCTTGTGTTTCATAGGTCCATAGAGGTCCATATAAAGGCGTTCAAGAGGTATGTTGATGGTGTTGACTTTCTTGAGTGGATGGGACTTCTTTGCTTGTTTTCCCTTTTGGCACGATACACAGATGTCTTGTAAGTGAAAATTCTTTACTGGCACACCATTCAAAAGATTATTTTTCACCAAATGGTTCATTTTCCTCAAGTGAATGTGTCCCATATGTCTGTGCCAAGATATAGACTCCTTTTCAATAGCTTTTGAGACAAAACATGTAACTTGTGCAAATGTAGTAATAGATTGGCTCATGTCAAGAATATACAAATCATTAATTCTTGGAGCCGACAAAAGAATCCATTCTTTGGGAATTTTGAAACCAGGTTTCAGCACATAACAACTGGTATCATTAAAATGAACTGTGAACTTCTTGTCAGAGATTTGCGAAACACTAAGAAGATTGTGATCAATTTGACGAACATATCTGATCTTGTCAAAACTAACAACACCATTCTTTCTCCAGTGATGTAACCGCCTTTGACTCCAGCGAAAGCAACATAACCTCCCCTAATGCTTTTCACATCATAAAGGAGCCTTAAGTCGCCTGTCATGTGCCGGGATGCTCCATTGCCAAAAATCCAATGACTATTCACAGTTCCTCCTGGAAGACCTTGCACATTACATTACATGATCAGTTTGAGATGGGGACCCAAGCCTTAGTGGTATTGGGTCGACCCTTATCATCAAGAAATGTGATTTCTATTTCTTGATGATTTAGAAATGGTGTGCCTCCCCCTGAAACAATGTCGGTTTTTGGTTTCCTAGATTGTTGACGTTGACCAGATTGATTATTATTTATAGATTTAGACATTTCTGGTTTTAACGAGCTTGACGAACTTGGTTCCTTTTGTACAACATCCGGTTTTAAAGCCTTCTCGATTTCCTTGATATTTTTGTTTTCTCTGTTTTGCTTCTTGTTCCTTAATAGTACGTTTGTCTTGTTTAGGTGACACAGAACGACGTTGGTAATCCTTTTCAGGAGGGGCATTTTCAACAAACTTTGGTTTTGGAGGGTTTACACAATTTTTAATTATGTGACCAAACTCTCCACATTTAAAACATGATCTCCTCTCAACAAATTTAGGAGATTCGGTTTGATGACTCAATGTTGAACTTGTTGGCCTTGAGGTACTTGGTCCAACATCACACCCATTCGTGTGTTGAGTTTAATTGTTTTGACTATTTCGTTTCAAAATCTTGACTTGTTTGACAAAATCTGTATTTGATGTGTTTTCAAAAGTCTCAATTTTAACATCCTTTCCCTTTTTCTTATTACGAGCTCCTTTTGCTTCAACCTTTTGTTGTGTAACCTTAGGTTTTTGAGCTCGCTTTTCTTGTTGTGTACTTTTAGAAGCGATTTATTGTTGTGGTTTGATTGGTAATTTTTGACTCCCTTATTGCTCTCCAACTTTGGATTTTGGAATTGGAGCACACTGAGTTACTACAACTCTTGGGCTCGACTTACCCAAAAACTTACTAGTAGAATCTTCCAAAACTTTATCAATTAAGGATTGATTGACTTTTTTGATTGGGAAATCCTTGTTCGAGTAAATTTTCTGATCACCAATCAAGGTATACAACACATTATCGCCTTCAAATGTTGGAGGACTTTGTTCCGTAACAAATGACGAATTTTCTGTCTTTTCAGATTCCTCTGAGGAATTGTCTGGTTTAAACCCTAATCCTGCTGCAAAGTCTTCGGGATTAGGAGGTACAGATGGTTGGCATTTCCTCCTCGTCAGGTAATTTGGTATAATTGTGTCTCAACGGCGGTGGACACGATTTATAACCAATGCATTTGACATCCCCCTTCCGTTTTTGAACTTTGATGATGTGATTTAGCACATATCGGGAGTTAGAATGACTCTTCAATTTGAGCTTGATTGCAACATGCTCTCATTTGGCAATGGCTAGCTCCTTTTTCGTTTCCTCAACGATATTAATTTAGTTATTAATACCCTTTTGTTTGTTCAAAACTGTTTTTGTTAACTCAAACACACTTTTCTTAAGAGTTTCAATTACAGATTTGAATTCCTTTTCATTTCGAGTTAAAGCCATATTTGCCTCCTTGCATTTAGAAAGATCAATTACCAAGCTTTAATTGTGACTATTAACTGTTTCAAGTTTATGTTTTAAATCTGCACAATCATTGCATATACTAGGAGTGTTAGTTTGTACCTGACTTGTCGAAGCTGCAACATTAGCCATAAAGGCAGTTTGATAAGAGAAAGATGTCACACCCCTTTCTAAGGCGGAAGCACGAGGTGTGATCTTGAAAGGTTCTCATTGCATACGAATGGTAAACATACTACATGCTCGTAAAAATAACTCCAAATGCCAATATCATAACACAAGTTAAATGTTTACATCACAAGACAACATTTTGTTTGAAAGGTTTACAACTTTATTTAAAAGACTAACATCGAGAACTTGGTTCTTATATCCCTCATAGGATGAAATATAATAACCAATTCCCACAAAACTGGCATCGGAGTCTTGACACAAGATAGCTAAAACATAAACAACATCCATGATTAGTTACCTGAAATACATGTGAGTTTTTGGAAAAATCGTCAACATAATGTTGGTGTGAATTCATGCAGTTTTGTAATGAACGTTTGTATTCTTGAATGAAAACATGGTATGTAATTTGTATGAAACAAGTATTTCTGTAAATATAAGGAAATCGAGATCGCTAATGGTTTGCAAGGCCATTAACATGTGACACGACATAGGAAGCATCCAAACCATAGGCATTTTTCGTTGTCGATTCACGACTAGAGACACAAAAGCACTGCTTGGTACTAGTATCACCAAGAGTGTGGCTGCCTGAAACCCATTAGATCTAACCTTTTGTTCCGTGGTCTTAGTATGTACACGATTAATGGTGCTTCTGGTACCCTATTCATGACATGATCTAAAGTATCATTACTTAGTTTTTGTATTCAACATACCATAACACATGTATTTTCCCCCAAGTTTAAAAAGCATGTAAAAGTTTAAAAGTGGGGATATGAACTCATAACTTTGCGTTTCCTGCGCCGTAAACTTCATCGGGTTTGCTTATTTAGCGTCGTAACCTATACGTGTTTTATTAACGTTAGTCACTAGACTTGTATCGCACAAGTACAAGTCACCATCTTTTATGTATGTGTTCTTTGTTGTTAAAAATAATTTATATTTTTAATTATGTATCTTACTTATATTATTTTTCCAATAAATATAAGTATCTTGTATCTTTCACCCGAGTTATGTATTTTTGTCCAAAACTTCATTTTAAGTTCATAACTTATCCAAGTTATTTAATCTATTAAGAAATATATTTTCATAAATATATTCTCTTGTATTTGTCTATGCATGTTGTATGTGTATTTTGTATTTTTACTCCTTAGGAGTATTCAATGTATTTTCAAGTCTTAATACACTATTACATATAATACATACTACATACACTTAGCACAAAATTTGGTGATCAATAAATATATATATTTTCCTCAAAAATATACATACTTAGTATCAATTTTCATCTTGAAGAAATCATCATTTCTTAACTTGTAGTTTACATAAAAATTAGGGAAACCTTGGTAAATATTTTTAGGTAAATTTTTAGGGAATAAGTTTCACCAAAACTTATATTTTTCTAAGTGTCAAAATTTATAAAAATTTTGACATAGTTTCCCCTAAAAATGGAGGTTTCCCATGTTTTCAAAACATGTGTTTATTTTCTTTTAAAATCATCATCAATCATCAACAACACAATCAAGACTTACCATAAGCCAAGATCATGTAATTTACATTACATCATGAACTTGAAGTTTTTGTAAAAACTTGTAGTAACTTACCATGTTATTTAGTAGGTTTAGTTACCCTTTAAAACATATTTATTTGTTTCTAAATCACCTGCTTGAAAGATTTAGTCATTTACAACTTGTAAGATGATTTTTCTAAAATTATTTCTTTTGTATCTTTTTTGTTACAAACACGTTTCTAGTCTTGTTTAAACACTAAAAATATGAATAGTTTGCTTAGAAACCATGACTTTGTAAATCTCATAAATAAACTTGGTTTCTTGAGAAAATTAATTTTGTAATCATCTATTTACAAGATTTGTATCTTGTTTAAATCATCTTTACATATGGAAACAAATTTCATCATTCAAGTTCATGTATAAGTATGATCATCTTGGTCTTTCACAAGATCATCACCTTAACTTACTAGATCATGTGTTTAATCACAATCTAGTAGGTTTCTTATGATGTCTAACATCACTAACACAAATCATCAATCATCAAGAAGCATATCAACACAAATCAACATGTATTCTTATGTTATTAAGCTTATGTTAAAGTATCATGATCATGTTCTTTAGTGTTCTTCAAGATTAACAAAGTTCATCATCTTTTAACCAACTATATGTGAAGTAAAAACAAGTGACAAGGAGCTTACTACTAGCACAAGGGCTAGGGAAGAACACACGAAGATGAAGGTGATAAATGGGTTGGATAAAAGCAAATGGGAGAGGTCCTTCAAGATCCAAGACCACCAAGCTTGCTTGTAACCCTTATTGCACCTTGTGTACACTTGAGATTGGTTGAACTTGAATTGAAGATGGTGGTGGTGTTGATGGTGGTTTTGGCCGAAGGTGGGGAGGAGAGGAAGAATGTGTTGTGTAGTGAAGTATGTGAAGTAATGATATACAAGTTCCAACTTATAACCATATTTAGGTGTTTATCCAAAGGTTAATGTGTTCCAATAGTACAAGGCAAAAATCTCTAGAGAATCATGGTGAATCAAAGTGAATCAAGGTGAATCAAAGTGAGATTATGCAAGATCAAGAAGGATCTTGGTGGGGGCCACCCCATGACCGTCCACTTTAAAGGGGGGGGGGGGGTAAAGTGTAAGTTTGATGGATAGTTAAGTAATCTAATTAGATCTCAAGAGATTTAGTTAGTGTTTATGTGCATGATGTGTTATATAGTGTGTTAGGGTGTTCGGTGATCATAACTAGTTCAAAAATAATAAAACCATGCTTCTAGTGTAATTTTGATGTTTCGGGTAGTGTCCGGTTGTTCGGTTAGATCCGTTTCGTTAAAGTGCTAAATTGCACCGTTTAGTGTCCTTTATGTATTCTTTTGTGACACTTTCAATTCCCGTCACTTAGGAAAGCATTCAGGACTAATTAGTCATATTTTACATGTTACTAACTTGTTACAATGCTGAATTTTGCTGAAATATATGAAATTCAGCATTTAAAGTGTGTTTCGGATGCTTTTCAGTGCGTATTTTAGCTTCTGGAAAGTCTATATATTAACCCTTGTATACATTCTTGGGTTTTAATGTATTTTAGATGTTGGACCTACTCCTAGGCCTCAATTATATTGTCTGACTGCTTTCTGCAGTATTGCTGACACTATGTGTCTTACCGGTGAGTTTACTAGTATTTCTGACGCAACGCTAATAGTAATGCATAAAGCCATATTTGAAGTATAAAACGTGCATGAATTCACATGTATAGCATGAAATCAGACAATGTTGACATTAAAGCACATATTTGCATATATTAAGTAATAACTAAATTGTACGAAAATTACCGGTTTTTTGCCAGTTGTCACAGTCTCCCCCCGTTAAAAGAATTCAATCCCGAAATTTAGGCTGAACTAACTCTCACAGGAGTTTTCTTGAATAGGTGGGGGTACTTTTCTTTAAACTGGTCTTCATGTTCCCACGTGTACTCGGGTCCATGCTTAGAGTCCCAACGTACTTTGACTAGTTTGACACTGCTCCTCCTGGTCTTGTTGACTTTCCAGTCTGTAACCTCAACGGGTTGTTCTGTAAATCGGAGTGTGTCGTCTATATGCACTTCATCCGCAGGGATGATCACTGGTTCTTGGGTTGGACTCTTCTTGAGGTTGGACAAATGAAACGTATCATGTACTCCATTTAGTTCTTCCGGAAATTCCAACTTGTAAGCCACAGTACCAATTCTTTCCAAGATCTTGAATGGTCTGATGTATCGTGGATTCAGCTTTCCACGAGTTCCGAATCTTACTACGCCCTTCCAAGGTGAGACCTTCAACAAAACTTTGTCTCCCACCTCGAATTCTAAGGGTTTTCGTCTTCGATCAGCGTAGCTCTTTTGTCGATCTCGAGCCGCCTTAATGCGCTCTCGGATCTGCATGATTTTTTTCGGTTGTCTCTTGAACAAGTTCAGGACCAACCATACATTTGTCTCCAGCGTCTGCCCAACATAATGGCGAGCGGCACTTGCGGCCATATAGAGCTTCGAACGGTGCGGCTTTTATGCTCGTATGATAGCTGTTATTGTAGGAAAACTCAACTAAGGGTATATGAGTATCCCAGCTGCCGCCTAGGTCCATAACACATGCGCGAAGCATATCTTCCAGCATTTGTATGGTTCGCTCGCTCTGGCCGTCTGTTTGCGGATGGAAGGCCGTGCTCAGATCTAATTGAGATCCAAAGACTTCCTGGAAGGATTGCCAGATCCTCGAGACAAAACATCCATCTCTGTCTAAAATAATTGAGATAGGCACTCCATGACGTGCCACGATTTCTTTTAAGTACAACTCAGCAAGCTTTCCAGTGCTATCCTTCTCTCGAATCGGTAGGAAATGCGCAGATTTTGTCAATCGATCAACTATCACCCATATCATATCATGCCCCCTAGGGGTCCTGGGTAATTTTGTTATGAAGTCCATTGAGATTTGCTCCCACTTCCACATGGGTATCTCTGGTTGTTGCAGTAGTCCGAACGGTTTTTGATATTTAGCCTTAACCTTAGCACAGGTTAGGCACTTTCCAACGTACATAGCAGCATCGCTTTTAAGCCTCGGCCACCAATAGTAATCCTTCAAGTCTTGATACATTTTGCCCAATCCTGGATGGATCGAGTATCTCGACTTGTGAGCTTCATTAAGGATGACTTCTCGAATACCGCCACAGAGCGGAACCCAAATACGCCTCTTAAAGTATAAGGTTCCCTCTTTGTTTGGCACCAAATTCTTCAGCATACCTCGAAGGTATTCAGCTCCACGATTTTCCATCTTAAGGGCTTCTTATTGTGCATCATGAATGCGTGCAGTGAGATTCGTCCGAATAGTCATTTCCAATGCTCGAACCCTTAGGGTCTTTACCCTTTCTTTTCGGCTTAATGCATCTGCTACAACGTTTGCCTTTTCAGGATGGTACTTAATCTCACAGTCATAATCGTTTAGCAGCTCCACCCAACGTCGTTGACGCATATTTAATTCCTTCTAATCAAATATGTGTTGTGGGCTTTTATGATCTGTGAATATTGTACATCGAGTACCATATAAATAGTGTCGCCAAATCTTCAAAGCGAATACCACTGCACCTAGCTCCAAGTCGTGTGTGGTGTAATTCTTTTCATGCACCTTCAACTATCTTGAAGCGTAAGCGATGACTTTTTTGCGTTGCATGAGCACGCAACCCAAACCTTGACGCGAAGCGTCGCAGTATTCCACGAAGTCTTCAGTGCCTTCGGGTAAGGATAGTATCGGTGCATCGCATAGCTTATTTTTGAGCAGTTGGAAGGCTTCTTCCTGCTTATCACCCCAGTCGTACTTCTTGTCTTTCTGCGTAAGGGTTGTCAGCGGTTGAGCTATCTTGGAGAAATTCTTGATAAATCGTCAGTAATAGCCTGCTAAGCCCAAAAATTGTCAAAACTTCAGTTGGGGTTTTGGGGGCTTCCCAATTCTTAATTGCTTCTATCTTGGCTGGGTCTACATGAATGCCCTTTTTATTCACCAAGTGACCAAGGAACTGTACTTCGCGAATCCAAAATTCGCATTTTGAGAACTTTACATAAAGTTTCTCTTTCTTTAGTAGTTCCAGAATGGTCCTGAGGTGTTTCTCGTGCTCTTCTCTCATTTGCGAGTAAATCAGGATATCATCGATAAATACAATCACAAATTTATCGAGATATGGTTTGCATACGCGGTTCATCAGATCCATAAACACCGCTGGCGCGTTCGTCAGTCCGAATGGCATCACAAGGAACTCGTAATGCCCATAACGCGTTCTGAATGCAGTCTTTGGTACGCTTTCCTCTTGGATTCTTAACTGATGGTATCCAGATCGAAGGTCGATCTTGGAATAGTAGCTCGATCCTTGCAACTGATCAAATAGGTCATCAATCCTTGGTAGAGTGTACCGATTCTTGATTGTGAGCTTGTTCAACTCTCTATAGTCGATACACATCCACAGTGTTCCATCCTTCTTCTTCAAGAACAATACTGGAGCTCCCTAGGGCGAGAAGCTTGGACTTATGAATCCTTTATCCAACAACTCCTGGAGTTGTGTAGATAATTCCTGCATCTCGGATGGTGCAAGCCGATAGGGTGCCTTGGCTACAGGAGCGGCTCCTGGAACCAAGTCTATATGGAATTCGACTTGTCGTTGCGGAGGTAGTCCTGGTAGATCTTCGGGAAAAACATCAGGGAATTCCTTCACCACAGGAATGTCTTCGAGTTTCGGCTCCTCAGCCTTCTTTTCTACAACGTGTGCCAGGAAAGCAACACATCCTTTCCTTAAGCACTTATGCGCCTTCATACAACTGATGATTCGCAGAGGCGCGTCCCGTTTTTCTCCATGCACGATGAGAGTTTCATCATTCGTAAGAGGGATGCGAATGATTTTCTCGTGACAAACAACTTCAGCCTTGTTCTTGGACAACCAGTCCATTCCGACCACTACATCGAAGCTACCCAATTAAATAGGTAAGAGGTCGATGCTAAATCTTCGCTCAACAAGTTCTAATGAGCAACCCCTAACAACTTCGCCCGATTCAACAAGTTTACCATTGGCTAGTTATATGGAATAAAGAATATCTAATCTACTAGATTCTATTCCAAGCGTACGTTGAAATTCCACAGACGTGAAGCTATAATCGGCACCAGTGTCAAATAGTATGGATGCAAAGTGGTTGTTAACGTTAAACGTACCGGTGACCACATTAGGGTCCTCGCGTGTGTTCCTTGCTCCAATCACAAATGATCGAGCCTGAGCATTGTTCTCCCTTGGGCAATCTTTCTTGAAATGATCTTTGCTTCCACAACCAAAGCATCCTTGGTTCTGCCCAGCTCCATTGCCATTCGGGTTACCATTGCCATTGCCATTTCCACCACCGTTTCTATTACCAGCACCGTTCGGTTTCCATTCTCGTTTCTATTACCATTTCCATTTCCTTTTCCCTAACAGTTCTTAGTATGGTGACCCATTTTTCCACACTTGTCGCATTTTGGAATGCAACAAACTCCTTCGTGATGACGCTTGCACTGGTTGCAAATGGGCAGAGTGCCCAGGTATCCTCTGGCCGGAGCGTCAATCATGGTTGCAAGAGTTTTCGCCTCCTGAAACGGGTTGGGGTCTCGTTTCTTATTGTTGGAACCCTTGTTGTTACGTGTTGCTTGATTCAGGCTCGCATGCTGTAAGGACCTGCAAAAATGTCCCAAAATACTTCGTAAGTGGAAACCAGACCCCTAAAACCCTAATCCTTGTGAAAAATCAAGAAAATTCAAATTTATCCATCTGTCGCGGGCCGCGTAAGAGTTAGGCAAGGCTTACGCGGGGCGCGACAGCCTTGCAACTCTCCGGATAAGCTTAAGGAACACGTGTCGTCCACGTGTCAAGACCACCGATAACTCAACAAACCCTACTGCCACCTTTATGGCCTCGCGGGCCGCGAAGGATCCCCCTTCATGTTTACGCGGGCCGCGAGAGACCTAAATTGCATCTATAAATTGGACGAAGTTTGGGCATTTCAAACTGCTCAATTCTTTTCTTTCTCTTAGCTTCTATTATAGCAAAATAGTAGCTCGATATTATACCCTAAACCTCGAAACTCTGCCCGTTATTAGGGTAATAACTCTAATCACTGGTACGATACTTTATCCGATCGATTGAAACCGATCCAACGGATGTTTAAGTGCTGCCAGTACTTGGCTATACTTTGTCATTCGTCGTGAGGCTTTTTATCTCCTAATTATCGTTAAAGTTGAATTGAGTTAATACACTAATACGAGTTCCATTAGAAATTAGAATTCGTAACTAGGAAGCTGTTAGACTAGAATACTTAGCGATTAAGTAAACATAGTAGTTAAAATAACTTAACAGTTAAGTAAACTTAGTAGTTAAGAAACCTTAATAATTAAGAAAACTTAATGGTTAAGTAAACTTAATAATTAAGTAAACTTAATAGCTAAAGAAACTTAACAGGAAAGGAAACTTAGCAGTTAAGCAAGCTAAGTAAGTTAATTAATCAGCTAATTACGTTATTTAATTAATCGGCTAAGTAAATTACTTAATTAAACCGTTAAGGAAAATTAATCAGTTCAGTAAGATTAATTAATCAGTTAAGTAAGATTAATTAAGTTAAGTATGATTAATTAATCAGTTAAGCAAGATTAATTAAGCTAAGAAAGATTAATTAAGCTAAGCAAGATTAATTGATCAGCTAAGTAAGATTAATTAAACACCTAAATAGATATACATGAAAAATAGATATATATATATATATATATATATATATGGGGTAGGTATTATCTAAGGAAAATTTTATCTAGGGAAGGTTTTATCTAGGGAAGGTTTTATCTAGGGAAGGTTCAACTAAGGAAGATAACACCTAGGGAAATTCTATATAGGGGTAAGACTTATCCCTTGGCTATAAATAGGAAGCTTAGGATTCATTTTCCTTTGCTCATTTCTTCTATTCTTCTCTCTATACGTTGGTGTTCTAACCAATAATCACCGATACGATATTTTATCCCATCGATTCGAGAACCAACTAACGAATGCCAAAGTGCTGTCTAAACAAGACTATACTTTGTGAATTTCGTTAAGAAACGAATGCCAAAGTGCTGTCTAAAACAAGACTATACTTTGTGAATTTCGTTAAGGTTTTGATCTCGTGACCATTGTTAGGTTTGATTTGGGTTTAACACTACTACGTATACCATTCTGTTAAACTAAATGTTTAACTACCCGAAACTCTACACTATACACTTACAATCAAAATAGATGCTTAATCATCAGAAGATTCAGAACTATAAGTAGATGCTTAGAATCAAGATGCTTGTTTAATCAAGACTATATGCTAACAAGGTGAGTCATTCTCTTTTTATCAACAATGTTTTACAATACTCAAAATATTTTCAAAAGTTATAATTACAGGGATTAAGTCTTGGTTATCTTGAATCACTGGCAAGTGGGGTATTGTGCACATTACTAATTTCTCACGGTTAGGTTCACCAACCTAATAGTGATAATCATCACTACTTGGGTGAAAGGACCCAATAGTGGTATGACCATCGTCACCAGGGTGTGACACGGCGCCAGATAAAAATAAGATTGTAGCCATTGTAACCGCTCTTATGCTGTAATTTATAACAATGTGTCGTTTTGTACAAAAATGAATGAACTCACCAGTATTTCCTGCTGACCCAAATCTTTTGAAAACACGTTTCAGGTCATTACAGTAGATAGGAATAAGAGCTGGATACGGCACCAACAAGGCTTATAGAAGTGGCTTATTTTATCAATTAAATTAAGAAAAATTGTTTTATGTACTCAGGATTATTTCATAATTAAGCTACCTTTACAAAAACATTGGTTTATCCCCATCTATTTAATAAATAAAATCCGATGTTTTCTAAACTCTTATATTTTTCCTAACTCGCGATCCTGATGAAATTTCTGCTGCAATCCTTTTCAAAATAACCACCGGTACCACTCGACTGCTTCACGGCTCCCGTCCAGGGTGTGGTCGGGGGTCGTGACAGAGGTGGTATCAGAGCCACTTGTTTAAGCCAATAGGTGTTGTGATAATAATAATACCTATGCTTAAACGAAAAAGTTAGGAAATTTCTATTAATTGGTAGCACACATGATAATACTTAGACTCGAACCTAAGAAAAATGTCTTAGTATAAGCTTTGAGATAAGCTAATTACTTGTGTAGATAAAGTGTGATGGGTGTTGGTATGCCATGAAGGTGATGACTAGAACGTTGCAAGTATGGTAAATAAGCAATAACACTTGGCCACTGTTATTTCTTATTTATTGGTACTACTGGGTTCTAGAATATGATCCATCATGTGAATACTAATTACCTTGTTCTTTGATACAAGCCCTAATAAAAGATTCATTTTTAAATCATGAATTGAGAAGATTCTATTTATGGGAAATACAAATTACCTCTCCGGCGAGAACCGGGTAAGATGAGGTACATAATATGTCAAACAAGTGACAGAATTCCCTAAATAGTATCATGACCTGATATCTGACTTGTTATTGGAAATATGAATCTTTTAAATACATTAACCTTACGCAAGGTTTGTATATTACAGTATGTGAAAAATATGATTATATAGATATGTATATCTATAAGGAAATCTAAAAACCATAAGGACTGACAATTTAGAATAAATTACGAGCATGTGTGTCAATTCTAGATTTTCTTATCAGGAACCTCTCGTATACATCTATAATTCCGATATCAAAAACTATTTCATTTAATCATTCGTCTCGTAACTCGTGTGGCAAGATGTACATGAACCCTTTATGTTGGGGTGCCATCAAAAGTATAAGAATTTCCTTTGCGTTACCTTTGATTAATAAAGCATTAGGAAACCTGTAGCTAAGATTGTGCTAGGCACAAAATGCCTAAAAACTTACACTAATAAGAGTAATTCTACTTTCTTTAAGAACTCTTGCAAAGATAAAAGTAACCACAAATAGATACCCTTACAAAGACTCTCTTCACTTATAATCCTATTAAGATTACCAGTAATAAAGAAGCTGTTACGCCAATACATGGGCAGCAAAGGCTAAAGTTGTCAAAACCATTAGTATATATATATATGTTAGGAAGAATGAAGTAAGGTATGCTTCAAAATTTAGACATTAAGATAGTGAGACCCGATCTTTAAAACACATGATCACGACGTATGCCATGAAAGGGAAAGAACTGACAGAAAGGAAATTATGTCTGTTTCATAAAAAGGAACAAATGGAAACGATGATTCCCGAGGTGATTGCCGAATTAGGTTGAGATTTGGAAGCCACCCGGAGAAGTGACCACAAGAAGGCAAGACAAACCAGCCGACAAAGTTTGTCTCTGTAATGAAAGCTATGAGTTATGCACGGAAGTAAGACATGACGTATATGGTCTCAGAGTTCATTAACACCAGAGACATGGAACTGAAAGAAATTCCGACCGATGTTTTCCCAGAGGATCTATTTGGGCTATTCCCCGATCGTGAGGAGAAACTCAGAATTCGTCTGAGACTAGGAACAACACCGCTTGTTATATCACAAAGTTAAGACTCAGGTAGTAGTTGATGCTTTAAGTCATAAGTTTCATAAGAAGCCGAAACAAGTACGTACTCTTAGATTAAATTTACGGATAGATTTAATAGAACAATTAAAGAATACCCAAGAAACAGCAATCAAGGATGATGCTGAAGGATTATAAAGGAAAAATGAAGGAATCAGAAAAAGGAACCGATGGAATTTGGAGATTCCATAAGAAAAGAATTTGGGTACTAATCAAGGAAACCTATGAGAAAGAATTCTCGAAGGAGCTCATAGAACTAAATATTTGTTGCATCATGTAAGTGATATGGGGTATTAAGAGTTTTATAAAGAATTACTGATAGATAGCAAATTATGTCTCTAAGTATTTAATCTGTTAGCAAGTTAAAACTGAACATTAGAAACCTTTAGGTTTACCTCAGTAATTAGAAATGCCAGTATGAAAATGAGATTGATAACAATGAATATTGTTACCAAATTAACCAAAATAAGACACGACATAATCTGGGTGATTGTGGATCAACTAACCAAGTCTGCTCAATGAAGGAAACCCTTTAGTATAAGACACTTAGTTAAACTGTGTGGGGACGAAATAGTCTTGTTACATAGAATCCTGTTATCCATTAAATCAAGATAGTCAGTTCACTTTCGACTTATTTTGAGCAGTGGGAAGAAACACAACAAACATAGAAAAACATGCTTAGTACATGTGTGATAAATATTGGTGCAAGTAAAACTATCACTTATCACTCATAAGACTCTCCCATAATTAGTGTTGCCGTTTGAAGCACCTTATGGATGAAGGTACCATCCATTATGTCGAGCAGAAATATGAGAAAAACAACTATCGGGCCATGAGACCGGCAAACCATTAGAATTTCAAATCAGAGAAAGAATAATACTAAAGATCTCTCCATGAAAAGGGAATAGTCCGATACGGAAAGAAAGAAAGGTTAAGCCTAAAATTTGTTGAACCATTCGGAATCCTAAAATAAATTGGATCAGTAGCTTATCAGCTAGATAACATGAATACATGATATGTTTCATGTATGCCACTTAAGGAATGCCTAGCTGATAAAACTTTAGTTATACCTCTTCAAGCTATAGAGGTAAATGAATATTTTAAATCCATTGAAAGACCCTATAAGTCAAAGATAAGAATCACAAGGCAAGAGCTTAGTTCTGGTCACAGTAAAATGGAGGACTTGAATATATATAAGAGTTAGAATCAGAGATGAAAAGAAAAAAATATTTACTTGTTCTAGTAAATCTCGAGGACAAGATTTCAAATAAGGTGGGGAGGATGTAAGGACCTACAAAAATGTCCCAAAATACTTCGTAAGTGGAAGCCAGACCCCTAAAACCCTAATCCTTGTGAAAAATCAAGAAAATTCAAATTTATCCATCTGTCGCGGGCCGCGTAAGAGTTAGGCAAGGCTTATGCGGGGCGCGACAGCCTTGCAACTCTCCGGATAAGCTTAAGGGACACGTGTCGTCCACGTGTCAAGACCACCTATGACTCAGCAAACCCTACTGCCGCCTTTATGGCCTCGCGGGCCGCGAAGGATCCCCCTTCATGTTTACGCGGGCCGCGAGAGACATAAATTGCAGCTATAAATTGGACGAAGTTTGGGCATTTCAAACTGCTCAATTCTTTTCTTTCTCTTAACTTGTATTATAGCAAAATAGTAGCTCGATATTATACCCTAAACCCTGAAACTCTGCCCGTTATTAGGGTAATAACTCTAATCACTGGTACGATACTTTATCCGATCGATTGAAACCGATCCAATGGATGTTTAAGTGCTGCCAGTACTTGGCTATACTTTGTCATTCATCGTGAGGGTTTTGATCTCGTAATTATCATTAAAGTTGAATTGAGTTAATACACTAATACGAGTTCCATTAGAAATTAGAATTCGTAACTAGGAAGCTGTTAGACTAGAATACTTAGCGATTAAGTAAACATAGTAGTTAAAATAACTTAACAGTTAAGTAAACTTAGTAGTTAAGAAACTTTAATAATTAAGAAAACTTAATGGTTAAGTAAACTTAATAATTAAGTAAACTTAATAGCTAAAGAAACTTAACAGGAAAGGAAACTTAGCAGTTAACCGTTAAGGAAAATTAATCAGTTAAGTAAGATTAATTAATCAGTTAAGTAAGATTAATTAAGTTAAGTGTGATTAATTAATCAGTTAAACAAGATTAATTAAGCTAAGCAAGATTAATTAAGCTAAGTAAGATTAATTAATCAGCTAAGTAAGATTTATTAAACACCTAAACAGATATACATGAAAAATAGATATATATGGGGTAGGTATTATCTAAGGAAAATTTTATCTAGGGAAGGTTTTATCTAGGGGAGGTTTTATCTAGGGAATGTTCAACTAAGGAATATAACACATAGGGAAATTCTATATAGGGGTAAGACTTATCCCTTGGCTATAAGTAGGAAGCTTAGGATTCATTTTCCTTTACTCATTTCTTCTATTCTTCTCTCTATACGTTGGTGTTCTAACCAATAATCATAGATACGATATTATGTCTGATCGATTCGGGAACCAACTAACGAATGCCAAAGTGCTGTCTAGACAAGACTATACTTTGTGAATTTCGTTAAGAAACGAATGCCAAAGTGTTGTCTAAAACAAGACTATACTTTGTGAATTTCGTTAAGGTTCTGATCTCGTGACCATCGTTAGGTTTGATTTGGGTTTAACACTAATACGCATTCCATTCTGTTAAACTAAATGTTTAACTACCCGAAACTCTACACTAAACAAAAACAAAATATAAAAACAAAAGACAATGACATAGTTAAACTTGAAAATAGTTTCACAACAAAATGTAAAGATATGATTGAAAAAGAAGAAATTTTGAAACTAAAAGTTGAAAAATTGACACAGAAATGTCAAGGTCTTGAAAAGGATAATGATGTTTATAGACAACTGTGTTCAGCAAAATGTGTTGATTGTGTTGAAAAAGAATCTAAATCTCAAGAGTTACAAAAACAGTATGATTCTTTAAAGTGGTCAAGTCAGAGAGTACAAGAACCTTATGATACTTTGAAGAGCCAAGTCAAAAGTTTTGATCAAAGATTGTCAGAAACTTTAGTCACTAAAGAAATGTATGAAAGAAAGTTTAAAGAAAAGCAAATTGAATTAAACAAATGTGTTGATGAAATTGCTAATCTTAAACAACTCTTAGCTGAAAAAGAAAAGGTTGTTACAAAACTTCAAAGTTATCATAACTCTTCGTACATTCTTGTTGGTGCACTTGTGTCTGTACTTTGTCTGTATTTTGTCATGATACAAAACGATGTCTTGTGTTAGTCTGGGTTACGTCTTAGGTTTGTTAATATGTGTGTTCGATGTAAGTTTGACCAAGTCAATCATCCTCCTGGTTTGACTTGGCCAAACAGTTGGAACATTGTTGTAACATGTTTGTGTCGAAGGATGAGTCATCGAAGGATTGTTTAGATCCTTCGATGAGCTCGAAAGATAAACCTTCGATGGATGCTGATGGAACTCGAAGGATATAATCCTTCGAGGTATATGTGGATCCTTCGATAGGTTTCAGATCGATAGATGATCCTTCGATCAGGCTATCTGATCCTTCGACCAGACGAGCTGTGATGGGTATATATACTCATGTAATGTGTTCACTTCATTGTGTGTGAGATGTGAGTGAACTTAGTCTTGTAGAGAGTGTATTTTCAGTTTGGTCAAGGGCTGTAACCGTGTCCACTGTAATACAAGAGAAAACTTTGATATCTCGTGTGTCTACCTTTCTCTTTGTAGCTTGTGTTCTCATATAAACTACCGGTTTGCATTCTAGCTTGGATTCCGCACTTGCTAGTGTGTTAAACATAACAAGGATAAGGTTTAACCTCAACCTCCGAGGGACCTACAAGTGGTATCAGAGCCGTGACTCTTTTCCTTGTTAAAAACCGAGTTTATACAAGACTTTGGAGTGTTTGGACAAAAACTCACATGGTTTAGCACCCGTTTTTAGTGTTTTTCTCGCATTTCTAGACGTAAAAACGTGTTCTAAACTAACCGGGTGTGTTAAAGGACGGGTTGGGTAACTTAAAAACTTGTTTTTAAGAAGTTTGGTAATTTCCGGCCAAATTCCGGCTTACTTCGGTGACCGGTTTTCTGGATAAGAACCTTTCTTTTTAAGTAATATTTTATTGGTCAAATCCTGGTTTGGTAAAAAGTATGGTCTGAACATACCTTCTGCCGAAAGCTTTCTACCAACCAATCACCTTTTCACCAACCTGTCACTTTTGTCAACTGTGTCAGTACAGATCGAAGGATATCCTTCAAAGTCGAAAGATCATCTTTCGATCAAAGGAAGTTCGATAGATAATCATCCTTCGAACATCCTTCGAAGTCTGTGACTTATCCTTCGATCCAAGGAATCTTTTCGAAGGATACATCTTTCGATCTACAGTTCTTATTCGAAAGATAAGGATCTTTCGATTGGAGATTCTTTCAAAATCATTGTTCGAAATTCAACAGTGATCTTTCGAACACTGTTGATCCTTCGAACAAGTACTGTTCCTTCGATCCTAGTCTATTTAAGTTTAACAAGTTTGTGTTTTTCAGGTCTTTCGATCAAGGATCCTTCGGCTGGTTGTTATCATTCGAGATATTAACATAGTTTGTGAAAATTAAATTTTTAAAAAGGGAAAACTTGTTTTTCAAATTTCAAATCAATTTTCACTTAATATATTAATTTTTATAAAATGGGAACAAACGGTCAGTGGGATCCAACCGCGTGGACTCAAACAACTTTGACTCCACAATCATCAGCTACGCAATCATCAGCTACGCAATCTGCGTCAGATTTCAACAAAACTGCATGGATGCAGGCTATTGCCCCACCTCAAGCTGCAATGATAACTGCAAATCAATGGGCATTGGTCACAAATCAAAGCAGCAGCATTCAAGCTATGATGCAGAACGACAGTGAAACTGGTACAAGCACAAAACCGCCAAAGCTAAATCACATCAATGATTGGGGATGGTGGAAAGAAAGGCTGAGAACTTATGTTCAGGGGCAAGGTCAAGATCTATGGATGTGCTTCTTCACCGCATTTGACAATGATTTGGAAGTTGCAGGATCTAATCCACAAACTTACAGCACTATGTCTGATGATGATAAGAAGAAATTTGAGTTAGAAAAGAAAGCATTCATGATTCTCACACAAGCCCTTCACAGAGACATTTACCACCAGTTTGTTTACTGCACGACTACTAAAAGCTTGTGGGATATGCTCACGTTACGATGTGAAGGAAATGCTCAATCTAGAAAGATCAAGCAAGAATTACTGAAGAAAGAGTTTGAAGGATTCACGTGTATGGAGAATGAGACTTTGGCAGAGTTATCTACAAGGTTCCATCACTTGTTGAGCGAGATGTTTGCTTTTAGAGTCACTGCCACTCCACAAGAAATGGTGAAGAGATTCACTGATAGCTTACCAGCAAAGTGGAGCAGTTATCTTGAAATTCTCAAAGAAAATGGTGTTCTAGACACAATCACCGTTTATGAGTTAATTCAAAAATTGGAGAACAAGGATGTAGAAGAAAAGCTTAAGGCAAAAAGAACACTAACTCCTCAAAATCCAGAGATGTACTATGGGATTGCAGGAGGTATCAGTGGAGAAAAACCAGCCTCTCAACATGCGAAGCTTCAAACAGCCTTCATCTCAAACACCGGACCTTCCACAACAAATCAGTTTGATCCTTCAGCATACACGATGTATTCAAGACCAGATTCTTCTTCTCTACAATAGGATGTGCAACCGACAGCTCAGCAATTCACACCACCGCCTTTCTTAGACCCAAGCAGAGCTCAGCAGCAACAACCGCAACATCAAGGGTTTTATGGAAGCTCTTCAAACTTTCAAGCCACTTCCAATCCGAACACAGTCAGATTAGACACTTCCAACTTTTCCAAAGTTAGTGTCGAAATAGCCAAGGAGCATATGGAGATGTTGAACACCTTGGTTAGTGCTTATTGTGGATTGGTCGCAGGTCAGATTGGAAATATCAATCTAACCAATGAAGATTATCAGCAAGTGGATAGAGAAGAGTTTGAAATGATGGATATCAAATGGGCTCTTGCTAGTGCAATTCGAAGAGCAAAGGAGTTTATGGAAAGGACGGGGAGAACCAACTTGAATAGCAACAACAACACCAAGTATGGTTTTGATAAGAATGCTGTCACTTGCTTCAATTGTGGTGAAAAGGGTCACTTCAAGCGGGAGTGTCAAAAGCCACCTAAGCAAGGAAATCAGAATCCCTTCAGGAATCAAGGACAGCCACAACAGCAACTGAACAACAATTCTGACAGATCAATAGTTCCCGTTGGAGGAAATGCATCTGGATCCACAAACACTAATCCCCACAGAGGATTGGTTGTTCAAGCTGATGAAATCTGCAATTGGAACCTTCAGCTTGGAGAAGGAGGAAATGGTGGAACAGCATGTTATGCTAAAGTGATTGAGAAGGTAGTAGAACCCGTGTCTGCTGGTGAATCTTCAGAAGATGAAGATAGTTCGGGTTATAGTGGGAGCATGGATGGGGAATCACTTGATGCTGGTGATTTATCAAGTGATGCTTTAGATTTGGAAGTTGATGAGTTTTTGGCTGAAGCTGAAGCATTATGCAAGAGGAGATCTATTCTCTGCCAGAAATCTGCTGGAACTTCTGAGAAGCTTGCTCAGTTCTTCTCTGAAGATGGATCTTTTTCTTTTCATACAGCCTTTATGGCTCACGTAGAAGGTCAGACTTCTCAGGTATGTGATACTAATTCTGACTCTATTTCTGTTCCTATTGAATGTGCAAAGTGTTTAAAATATGCTGAAAAGGAAAGTCAGTTTGAAATCACATACAAACACAATCAAGAATTGATTGTAGATCTTTCTAAAGCAACTGAAGCTAACTTGTTTTTAACCAGAAATGAAAAGGAATTTAAAGCAACAATTGCGTCATTAAGACATGATGTTTCAGAATTACAAAAGGCTATTTTGCGAAAAAAACATGCTAACAATAATCTTATTGACACAATTGAAAAGCAAATGGTAGAGTTGGCAACAGCTCGATGTGAATGTGAGACAATTAAGCAGAAACTGGAAAGCTATTCCAATTCCCGCTATGTATTGGATCACATCATTGACGTTCAAAAGAAAAAGGGGGATGCAAAATGTATTGGATTCAAATCATGTCCTCCCCCAATGAATCACAATTACTCCAAATTGCCTGATGACGAGGATATGCCCCGTTTTGAACCTACTGTGCCACTCGGTCTAGATGACTTTGCAGCAGGCCTCGGGTTCACAACTGGTACATCATCCTCGGGTCAATCAGAATCTGAGAATGTGACAGATTCATCGTGTGTTAAGGAACAGAGTCCTCCCATTGTTGAGGATGCTGATTCTTCGGATGATGAATCTGAAGAAATTGTGAAACAACAGTCTAACTCGGTTACAACAGATATTCCAATCGAGAATCACATCCTGTGTGATCCACCAGTGAAACCGAGTAAGACTGAAATGTCAAAAGCAATGGAGTCCCTTGTATCTAGCCGTGAAGGGAATAATTTGTTGTACACGCTCAAAGGAGATAGCAAAATCTACTCTAACAAAGATTTTCCAATTAAAAATGTAAATCAAGATTTAATTGAGCAAATTTTTGAAGGATGCACTGATAAGTTTTTGGGGAACAAAAGTGGCAAAGTTACCGTCACTCAATGTGATCCAATTCCGTGTGAACAAATTAGAAAACAATACGGAAACCAAAAACTACCAATTGAGCGAAAACAACAAGTCAACTCCGGAAAGGGTAAGGTACAGGGAAAGAAGGCTCAGAACAAGAATGTTCAAGCACCTAAAGTTCAGCAGCCTAAGACTGAACAACCAAAGGTTCAACAACCTAAAGTTAAACAGTCTAAGGCTACTCAACCTAAGGCTGCACAACCTAAAATTCAACAATCAAAGGTTGAGCAACCTAAGGTTCAACAACAAAAGGTGTAAAACAAAAGAGCTCCTGTTAAGAAACGAGAACCGAAAATGAACTTTGTTGGATCCACGGGTTCAGACAAACTTGAAACATTTCAGGATAAATCTAACGTTGATTTTGTAAAACAAGTTAGAATTTTAAAACGAAATGATCAGAATAATTACACCCAACACACTAACGGATGTGATTTAGGTCCAAGCACGTCTAGATCACAAAGTTCATTGTCTGGTTCTCCGAATGGTCATCAACATGTTTCTCCAAAGTTTGTAGAGCGGAGAACATGTTTTGAATGTGGGACAGTTGGGCATGTTGTAAGATATTGCCCACACGTGCAAAAGCTGAAGTAAAAAACGAGTGCTCCCCAAGAAATCGATTACCGAAAACGATCAATTTCCCCGAAACAAGACCCACGTGTCTTGAAAGAAAGGGAAAAGAAGTTAAAGCAAAAGAATCAAAAGGTAATTGAAAAGGCCTTAAAATCAGAGGTCAAAGAAGAAAAACCTGTACAAGCAAAATCTGAAACTGTAAAACCAGTAAATGCTAAAACAATAAATTCAAATACTGGTAAAGGACAAACAGCTTGGAAGCAAAAGCAGGTAATTCAATCAGGGGGAGCACCACAGGTTCTTTTTCCTAATCATCAAGTGATTGAAATCACTTTCCTTGATGATCAAGGACGACCCAAGTCCACAAAGGCTTGGGTCCCCCTCTCCAACTAATCTCTGAGTGAGTGTGTAGGATATTCCAGGAGGAACTTTCGATAGTCGGAAGATTGTTGATAGTGGAGCGTTCTTGCACAAGATAGGCGACAGAAGAAATTATTGCCTTTGATGGAGAGAAAAAGAAAGGGGAAACAGAGTTGTCTGTCGAAAGAAATTGATAACTTCGACAAAATGAAAATCATTCCAAAAGTGTGATTGTTAAAGGCTTTGATCGGGTCCCTGGGATAGATTCAAATCAAAATGAACGCACTTGCAGCACGTCTGAAGTTCACAATCGACACAATGAACGTGCAGTGTACATTTCTTTGTGGTGTGATTGATGAAAATGTGTTCGTTGAACAAACCAACCGGGTGTGCGGATGCCTTGGCTTGGATTGAACAACCGCACACTACTTCTCAAAGAGAAAGACAAAGACCTTCGCTGGTGCAATGTGGAAGACCAGCCGGACCCGGAGGTTTATGATCTTGTTGCTGTGTGGAGCTATCTAGGATTAAGTGAAGTAGCTACATAAATCGACCTTGAAATCCACACCGGGTGGATATCCAGTTTGGGAGAGCACTCAGATTTCTGACAATGCACGAAGCAGTTGAAGGATACGGTTTTAAATTTCTAATCTCTCCTATACTTGTCGATATTTAAGTTGCTTTTTGAATTATTATCTCGTACAGCACTCTTTGGCCAGACAATGCTGTCATGGTCCGCACCGCAAACCGACATGCCAACTGATTTTTCCAAAATTCGATAATCTTTTCAGATTAAAAATTAATTTTGGTAAACGGCATTGAGTTAAAACATGAGTTAACCGACATCGGGAAATCGTTTTCGTAAATATCTTCGTGTCTTTTAAATTTTATCTTAGTTTGTTGATTTTAGGGGGAGTAAATCCAAATATGAAAAATCCAAAAACATCGAAAATTTAAAAAAAAAAAAAACACAAAAACAATAGAAAAACAAAAATGAGTTTCCTGGCGAGAAAAAGAGAATATGATAGTACATCAGTGGTCTGTCTAAACCTCTTTAAACCTAAAATGAAAAACGATAAGCAGCTCTATATAAGATGTATCGGTAGGCTCACAATCATTTTAAAGTGTGCAGGGTGATATAAACCTTAATCGACTGAAGACTAGGTGGGAACCATACATTGGCATATGGTCTTGGTACCGAAATTTCGTTTGAGAGATTGCCGAGGTTCTGAGATATTCGGTCTTTATGCTGCTTATCATCTGGGTATCATGGTTGTATCTTTTACCGAAAAATAATGGGGACGCAAGTCTAGATCTTCCATGATACCATACATACGTGTACTTATTGTATCCGACCTCAATAAGTGATAAACAATCACATGTCCATACAAATAAGTGATAAAATATCACATTTATCCGGGAGTCAAGTTCGTCTCTCTGCTGTACGAAAGTACTGACCTGTTCACGGACTTGCTCCTGTGCCCTCATGCATCGAAAATCAAGTTCCTCATCAATAAGTGATTCTATCACATAGGGCTTGTTTTCAAATCAAAATAAGTGAGTTTCTCACATCTTTTATTCGGTCAAACAGATGATAAACGGTATACTCACCGGTAAGATGAACTCTCGTGCATACCTTGATACGGGAATGTGTCGTGTGTGGATGAACACCGGTCGGTAAGTATAAATCATACCTTAACGTATCCCCTCGCCATGATTACATCTGATAAGTTGAGCTTATGTGGACAACAATACCGATAATTGTTATAGGATGCTTATCTAAATGTTAACTAATTGAACAACAAGAGCGTTTTGACATGACCGTACACTGATATGATTCTCTTACCCCTCGAAACTCGCAAAAAGAATGTCTGTAAATATTTGTTTACTGCATTCGTTTCTGCATCTTTGTATATATTTATTTATTGCTTTCCGTCTTTACTTTTGAAAAATGAAAATTTCCAAAAAGATTTTAGGTGTGTTTTAATATAAACTTTATAAAATCCAAAAAGATTTTGCTTCTAGTTTATTTTTGATTAACTGATGTTGGAACTCGAGTCTATCCTACCCAAAATCCTGATTATAAGCCGGAAAACAATTGCACCTTCATAAATGGTCGAAGTTAACACATTTTGAAAGTTAAAGGATTAAAATTGTACATTTTCTAAACTTTCAAACTGTTGTCGGTTGGTGTTTGATTGAGATTTGATCTCATATGTGTCTTTTGTTTAAATGTTAACTATATTCCAAGCGGTTGTTCTCATTATGCTTTTAGCTTTCTTGCATGTGCAGATGCTAAAGGTGAGGAGAACATGTTCGATGACAAGCTTTGGAATGAAGACACGAAGTGGAGGCACTCAAAGGATAAAATGATCGAGTTGCCGCTGACCTCTCATCAACACCACAAGGATCTAAAGAATTGAAGTTCAAAAGATTCACAAGCATGACTCAATGGAGAGTTCATTCTAAGGGGGAGTTTGTTAAACACTTCCTAAATTAAATGGGGAGTTTGTTGATACACTTTCTGCTTACGACGCGTGAAGACTTTAAAGATCCTCGGACATCGAAGACTTGAAAGGACGTCAGAGACCTGAAGACACGAAGATCGAGACAAAGCTACAGCCAAGGGGGAGTTTGTTGGTGCACTTGTGTCTGTACTTTGTCTGTATTTTGTCATGATACAAAACGATGTCTTGTGTTAGTCTGGGTTACGTCTTAGGTTTGTTAATATGTGTGTTCGATGTAAGTTTGACCAAGTCAACCATCCTCCTGGTTTGACTTGGCCAAACAGTTGGAACATTGTTGTAACATGTTTGTGTCGAAGGATGAGTCATCGAAGGATTGTTTAGATCCTTCGATGAGCTCGAAAGATAAACCTTCGATGGATGTTGATGGAACTCGAAGGATATAATCCTTCGAGGTATATGTGGATCCTTCGATAGGTTTCAGATCGATAGATGATCCTTCGATCAGGCTATCTGATCCTTCGACCAGACGAGCTGTGATGGGTATATATACTCATGTAATGTGTTCACTTCATTGTGTGTGAGATGTGAGTGAACTTAGTCTTGTAGAGAGCGTATTTTCAGTTTGGTCAAGGGCTGTAACCGTGTCCACTGAAATACAAGAGAAAACTTTGATATCTCGTGTGTCTACCTTTCTCTTTGTAGCTTGTGTTCTCATATAAACTACCGGTTTGCATTCTAGGTTGGATTCCGCACTTGCTAGTGTGTTAAACATAACAAGGATAAGGTTTAACCTCAACCTCCGAGGGACCTACAATTCTTGAACGCATTTTCAACATCACACCAGATGACAAAGATACTGAAAATTACAAAAAGGGTATTGGTTCAGAGTTTCATCAGGTACCACCACCATTGAGAAACAATTATACATTTTATGATGAGGAAAAGGTGGCAAAGGGTTTGAACATAGCTGACCAGTTACCTACCTGAAAGTATCGATGTGACTTACTCCAAATCTGATGATGCTAATGATTCAGAGGTGGTAAGTAAGGTTGTTGAAAGCGTTTTGAAAGATGAGTCAACAAAAGGTAAGTCTGAATCACAGGATGAAGATGAAGGAAATCTTTATGATGGTTATCTGAAAAACACAAAATCCGAGAAAAATTTGAATGATGATTCAAAAGGATTGGTTTATACCATGATTGGATCGGACAAATTATTCTTAGATGTTGTATTCCCGATTCAGAATGTGATTTCAGAAAAGGTTAATAAAGTTTTCAAAATGGTTGAGATTGAGAAGTCTGAGATTCCAAAGTTTACTAGTAAAGGTCATAAATCTTTTTATAACAAACCTGGTTTTAAGAAGAAAAACATGAAGGCTGGTTTGGGTTATAAAAAGAAACGGAATTGCAATCAAAGTAAAAAACAAAATTTGCAACAAAAGATGAATTTTGTTCAAGGGAAAAGCTTGAAAGAAGAGGAAAAACTCAAATTTGGACAACAGTCTAATGAGGAGTTTGATGCTATGAAAAAGAAACAACAACAGGCCAAGGATGTTTCAAAGAAAGTGTGTTTTAAATGTGATCAGATTGGACATGTTGCACGAAAGTGTCCAAATCCAAAGCCTGTTGATGTTGAAAAACAGAAATATGAGGATGTGAAATCAAGGTCAACCAGATTTGATTCGAAACAAACTTGGAGGTACAATACAGACAAGTTTGCTTCAAATCAAAATTGGAAATCAAACCCGAACAGGTTCGATTCAAGACAGACCTGGAATTCTCACACACCTAGATTTAGAACAACACAGAGTTGGAGAACATCTGTTGATATGACAAAACCTCAAGAGTTTTGGAAACCTAAAAATGTTATTCAAATTCAAAAGGTTCAAAAAGAGACAAACTTTTACAAAAGAGGTACTCCGGAAGGTAAAATGTGGAGTGCTAAGAAACAAGTGACGCCGGTAAAAGATGAGAAAGTTGAAGTCAAAGTTGAAAAAGTTTTAAATGATAAAGATTTTCCGAAATTGAATGAAAATTATTGTGTTGAAATGCCTAAGGTCCAACAGACCTGGGCTAAATTGTTCAAATAATTGATAAAGTTTGAATGTGCAGGTGCTCAACGAAGCTGAAGATTGTAAGAATGGTAGTTGGGGCAGCCTGGCACAGGAAGAGGTTGCAGGACCTTGGTTTGGTTGAACAGGGAATTTAGTTTGATTGTTTTTTGTACATAAATAAATAATATTTTCAAAATCCGAAAAATTTGAAAAATTAAAAACCAAAAATATGTCTTTAGTTTGTTAAAATTTGAAAAACCAAAAATATGTTGTTTTTAATTTTGCTTGAATGTATGTTGATTGAATACGCCGAAACCCTCACGGCTGAACAAACATGATTATTTTCATCAGATTGAAAAACGGTTTTCAAACTGTTAAGATCAATGGGTTGTAAATCATGGGGGTACGTTATATTTTTTTTGCAAATCAGTGCATGTGAAGCAGAAAATGGATGGCGAGACAAAGCTATCAGTATTGGTTGTCAAATTTTCTTTAAATGGTTTTGCATTTTAGGGGGAGAAAAATTGTTAGAAAATCCAAAAACATTTGAAAATTTGAAAAAGTCAAAAACATGATAAAATTAAAAATTGAGTTTTTACGTAAAAAGAGGAACTGATAGTACATCAGTAGACAGTTACAGTATGCTAAAGAATTGGAAAGTTTAAATGTGTTAAACGATCTCACCGTGGATGTGTCGGTAGATTTTTATACATTTAGTAAACTTTTTCGGGATATAAACCTAAATTCAAACTTGCTTATTTCGTGGGGCAGACTACTTGGATGTATAGGTAACCCCTAAAATCTCGTTTGAAAGGTTCCTTTTTCTGATATACTAGGTCTTTATACTCAGTGATATCTAGGGTATTATTCCGGTACTTCTACTGAACGGTAGTTCTGACCTAGTCCCCGAATAATACTTTTCGCAATGCTTGAAACACAGCATCACCCTCAGCATCAATGATAAGACAATAAAATTGCTTAGCAATGCTGTTGTAAAAAAGATCCTCTAAAGGGGACACACCCACAAGTTGAGTCATGATCTCTCTGCTGAACGATGGTTCTGACCTGAGCTCTCATGATTCTTCATAATTTATTAACCTCTTACAGATATCATTTGTGTTATAATTACCTGTAAGACTGAATATTGGGATCTGGATACGGGAGTATATTTAAGAGGTGGGACACATGAATGAGTTTAAGTTCTTAATACATTTAATTCGTATCCTGAATCAGTTGAAATTTGTATGAAAATTTAAGTGGACAAGTATATCGACAATCTAAGTGAATTGTTTAATTCTTAAAGTGAAATTAAGCTCAACGGTACTTGTGACTTGTCATAAACTGATATGATCCTCTGACGCATACTCAAAACAAAAATATTGTCTGTAAATATGTTTGTACATATTTCTTTACTGCTTTATATTTTCAGAAAATACAAAAAGATTTTGATTTCTGCTTTATTTTCGACAACTAATATCTGAGTGTTGAGTTTCAAAATCTAAGTAAGCTGATCGTGTTTCTGAAAATAAAACAAGTTCATTAATTTGAAACTTGAAGTTTTAAAATCAAAAATTCAAAAACAGTTTGTGATATCTCCAAGGTCATTAAGTTGGACTTGGATGATTAACTGTGGGGGATTTGGTTGCTTATATTGTTATAGAGTTAGTTTCCGATACGATTCGATGAAACTACCAATATTCATGAGAAGTGATTTTGACGAGATTGAATTGTTAGATTACAATATCTGGAAGTTTAAGATGTTGTTACTTATAGTTGTATGAGTTATTGCAGGTAATCCAGACTACGATCCCGAGAGCTGAGTCTAAGGGGGAGTCTGAAGACAAGCTGAAAGTTAGGAGGAGCTTGTAGCTGGAAAGCTAGGTGTCGATCCCTAAAAGCACGGAAGCTTGAGGAAAGGGGGAGCCTGCTAATGATAAAGCTGTTGATGATAGAACCAGTGATGAGATTCTGGTATAAGAGTCAAAGTGTAAAGCTGATCAAAGAGAAAGATTGAAAGATGCTTACATTGTTACAATCTGATTGAGAAGGCAAAATGATCAAGACTGAAGAGGTGTCATAACAGAGATTAGTTACTGAAGACTTCGTCAATATCCGAGGGGGAGTCTGTTAGTGCATTACGTCTATTGACTTCGTCTTGTTTCGTGTAATAGAATAGGATAGGATAGAATAACCAGTGCACAAGGTTAGAAAAACGAAAGTTGGTAGATTAGCAAGTAGGTCCGCTTATATGGACATTGTCCATAAAAGCGAACCATAAGCTAATAGGTCCGCTTATATGGACATTGTCCGTAAAAGCGAACCAGAAGCTAATAGGTCCGCTCATATGGACGTCCTCATAAGCGAACCTGTCTCCGCTATATATAGTGCACATGTTGTTCATTTGGTAACGGTTCCGAAAATTGTAACGAAGTGCTGCCAGATTGCTTTCAGGTAGTAAACGTTGTTAAATCAATCAAAGAAGCATTATAATTAGTTTGAGCATCTGTATCTTTGATTCCGCCTTTGGTACAGAGAAAAGACTCTTCTGATTGACTCGTTCGGGTCCAACAACGATCCTACATATACACTTACAATCAAAATAGATGCTTAATCATCAGAAGATTCAGAACTATAAGTAGATGCTTAGAATCAAGATGCTTGTTTAATCAAGACTATATGCTAACAAGGTGAGTCATTTTCTTTTTATCAACAATGTTTTACAATACTCAAATTATTTTCAAAAGTTATAATTACAGGGATTAAGTCTTGGTTATCTTGAATCACTGGCAAGTGGGGTATTGTGCACATTACTAATTTCTCACGGTTAGGTTCACCAACCTAACAGTGATAATCATCACTACTTGGGTGAAAGGACCCAATAGTGGTATGACCATCATCACCAAGGTGTGACACAGCGCCAGATAAAAATAAGATAGTAGCCATCGTAATCGCTCTTATGCTGTAATTTATAACAATGTGTCGTTTTGTACAAAAATGAATGAACTCACCAGTATTTCCTGCTGACCCAAATCTTTTTAAAACGCGTTTCAGGAGATTACAATAGATCGGAATAAGAGCTGGATACGGCACCAACAAGGCTTATAGAAGTGGCTTATTTTATCAATTAAATTAAGAAAAAATGTTTTATGTACTCATCTATTTCATAATTAAGCTACCTTTGCAAAAACATAGGTTTATCCCCATCTATTTAATAAATAAAATCCGGTGTTTTCTAAACTCTGATATTTTTCGTAACTCGCGATCCTGATGAAATTTCCGCTGCAATACTTTTTAAAATAACCACCGGTACCCCTCGACTGCTTCGCGGCTCCCGTCCAGAGTGTGGTCGGGGGTCGTGACACATGCTTCCTTTTCTTGTCACCAGACGACTCAGCATGCGTCTCGGTCTTTTCAGTTGGGTTCAGTGATAACTTCTTCATACGAACAACATCTTCAGTAAGGCTGACAGCCAGAGTTACAGCCTGAGTGATCATTGCAGGTTTAGCCGAAGTTACGATACTGCGAAATTCTGGAGCCAATCCCCAGATGTAGCGCTCGACACGCTTAAATTTGGGTGTCACCATATAAGGGATCACTCTTGACAAATCGTGGAACCTTCGGGTATAACCAGTAATGTCTGCACCTTCCATGGTCAAGTGCCAGAACTCAGTCTCCAATCTTTGAAGTTCAGCACGAGAGTAATACTTCTCTCTCATTCGTTCCTTTAGCTCATCCCACGTCATGCCGTACGCAGCGTCATAACCCAGAGTCTGGACTTGTAAATTCCACCAAGTCAAAGCTTCATCAACAAACAACTCTGTAACAAAAGTGACTTGCTGATCCGCGGTACACTTGCTCATACGGATAGTGGAATCCGTCTTTTCCGTCCAGCGTACAAAAGCCATTGCACCTCCAGTGCCATCGTCATTTAGCGGCTTGCAGTCGAGAAACTGCTTGAAAGTGCAGCCTTAAGCTGTGTTTCCTCCAGATGTATCTCCCTGCCCATTTCGTCTAGCATTGCTTGGTCCTCCACTTTGTTCGGTGCGGTTCGCCTTTTATTGAGCGATAGCTGCGAAGATCCTTTCTTCCAATAGGGCATTCAGTTCTTCAGCAGTCCTCGACAGAAGAGGAGGAGGGGGTTGATTGGAATCCTGATGGTTCACAGCTCTCCTAGGTGCCATGTTCTGTCGGAACATAACACAACAGGGTTAGACATTTGTTTGATATCGTCATACGAGACAGTAATAGTATATATACACAGACATATACCCACATAAGTGACATCAAACAATCCGCCCAACGTATAAATCAATTCATACAGGAACAACCATGTATAAATAGATAAATACTAGCGTGTCATAAGATATTCACCGAGTCTTTACACATATCAGAACAACTTGTTACATCATTGTTTGCGAAGTAAACAAAATGCATAAGGGTTACATCTCCCCAAAGTACAAGTTTAATATATGTAAAGGACAAAATATCTTACTTCACATTGGCGGTTCTTGTCTTTATACCCTAAATTATTACTCCAACAGAGTATTTAATAGGCTGGGTGAGGGTATTCACGTTTGACCTTTTCTTGCATTGAGGGAATCTCGTTTGATACGTGACAAGACTTGCTGTGGTTTCTGTGCACTGAATTCCATAATTATGTATGCATCCATAATTACGTAAGTGCTTGCACAGTTGGTTTCATCGTCGGATCAATTCCTTCAGATAGGCCACAGTTTTTAGGTGAAGTCACGAGTACCTGAGATATTCTATTTCTAGTATATGTATATATCAATTATTACACATAGTTGCAAGTAATTTCTAGTCAAAGACAAGTGCTACTCCAGTGCACTCTAAGTTTCGTAGTGTCTTTTCTTGACTCTTTGAAAATAGTTTCAGGTAGTGGATGTCGCGAAAAGTTTTATGCAATGAAAACTTTTTGAAAATTTGTTTTCGTGAAAGGATCCTAAAGATTGTAGTCTAGACTCGAGAAGGAATCCTGGTTCACTACAATCGTAGCTCTGATTGTCACACCCTGACTTTTGCGGAAGCGTGGTTATTGGTGTGACTTCTTAATACCATAGCATTCAATCATAACAGTGCTAATGATAAAACCATTTAGATGTCCATCCATTGATTAAGTTTAGAAACGACATAACATAATTGTTTGAAACATCGACACCAAATTCAAATTACAAACCATAACATGTTTTAATGACTTCATGAAGACTCAACAAAAGACTTTAAGTAAAACTAGGTTTAGAGACATGTATCCCGTCCAGGAATAGGATACATCTCCTAACTCTACAACCCTGGATGACATCTTTTATTCATGACGCAGCTTGACATACAACACTTGCCAGATCCGCTTAGTTCCCTGAAATACATGTAATTTTGAAAAACATCAACAAAAGTTGAGCGAGTTCATGTGTGTGTATATGAATAAACCTTTAAAGTATGTCTTGTATGTATGTATGTCCCTGGTACGTAGCACTAAGGAAAAAGAGATCGCTAATGGGTTGCAAAGCCAATGGTATGTGTGAAAATGGTGCAGGAAGACTCAAACCTAGCGGATTGCCACGGCTTCAGTTTGTGGACATAGTCACCACATGGGCCACCCTGGTCCTCATGGGTGTGGGCTCGCTACACCCAAATAGATCTATCACTCATGTCCCTCGGTCCTGCGACGAGGATTAAAGGCCTTAAGTGTTATACCCACCACTCACATGATCTAGGAGTAACCCTCCTTAGCTAATCATACCATGTATAAAATGTTTGTAAATAATTGTAACATGTATTTCACCCCCGAAGTTATAAAACTGAAAACAGTTAAAAGAAAAGGGGGACATGAACACACAGTATTGCGTCTTCTATGCTCGTAAACCAAAACTCCTCAGCAAACACGACTACCTACAATGTTCTAAGGTCTATTAGACGAATGGGCCGTGCCTTGCTGTCACACCCCCAAAATCCACACGCGGAGTACCACCGCTTGGAGGCGTGATTGACCAAGATCAAGCCACCAATCATATTGAACAACGTAAATAGTAAGTGTAAATCAACCAAACAATATGAAAGGTGTTCCAAAAGCCAAAGTATAGTATCAATGATTAGCGGAAACATATAAGTAAAAGCCCAACATAAGTAAAGTATGAAATGTCATAGTGTTTAAATCAAAGCATTCACGATCCTTGTCCACAACGACCGCGCCTCCCGTGCAAGCTCCAAAAGTACCTAAGGTCCTGCAAGGCATGTAACAGAGAGTCAACAACTAGTTGAGCGAGTTCACAGTAAGTAAGTTCGTAATAGTAGGTTTGCTTCGTAACATGTGGCGCTACTAGGCCGATAGTGTGTTCTATTAGTGGGGGCTTCCCATGTTTGCATATACACTAGACTATTTGTAACCATAAGTGTTCTTCACAACCGAGAACAGTAGTACGTACAAAGTTTACGTAGGTTTTACGTAAGTGTCCTTCACATCCGAGGACAGGGGTACGCGGGGGTTTACGTAGGTTTTACGTAAGTGGCCTTCCTGACTCCGGAAGACAGTAATATGTACCTGTTTACGTAGGTTTTACGTAAGTGCCTGACACAACCGAGGCAGTAGTGAGTATAAGTTCACGTAGGTTTTACGTGAGTGTCCTTCCCAACCTGAGGACAGTGATGAGTACAAGTATACGTAGGTTTTACGTATGTATCCTGCGCATCCGAGGATGATGGTAGATAGTCTAGTAACAGTGTAAGTACGAGTATCTATTCAAATCTCATTCCTTCAATCCCCATTCCCATACCCTGGGTATCCCATGCCTTAGTAAAAGTGTGAACTCACCTTGGTTTGCTCGGTATGCTAAGTATGCTCACAGTTAATCAATCACGTCCTAAAGTACGCACGTATACATAATCAGTTTGTAATTACGAAGTTGGCACGTACGTATAATCATAGTGGACAGCACATCAATAATTACCAAGTAGCACATTGCACGTATTCATGATCATACAAGTCATACATAGCATCTAACGGTACTTAGTTTACTCAGTTAAGTATCAATAGAGATAGTTACTGTGCATATTATCAAAATCGACGAAACACCCCCTGTTTCGCCGTGAGCCCCTTCGACGAATCACTTCCGTTTCGTCGTGACATCCCATCCAACCGACTCATGTAATCGTATGATATCATTCAATCATTATTCAATATTAGTAGGTTGATATATATATATCTAATTTAAAAACACATGTAACAAGCACATGATTACTGACAATCATATGCATATATGAGAACCACTGGTCGAATAATGATGAGGTGATCACATGCAAACTAGCCAACAATTTCCTAATCCAACATATGCAAAACCTTAAATTTGGCTGCACCTACCAATTGCATTCACTCTAATCATACATGTTTGACTTTAACAAATTTCACATTCACAAGGAACATCACATGTCTACAGCCATAGGTAACTATACTCATCATGCACTATATTGGTTATAATCGGTCAAACATATCACAATTATTATCCATTCATTCAATACTAAAGAATTCACATATTCCTACCATTTGTCACTAGGTCACATGTTGGCAATTAATAAGATTCAGTAGGTCACACTCATATCATCAGTATCAATAAATTGTTATGATCATTCAGTAGTCAACATCTGCATACATTAGAACCATTGTCTGCTACTATCTAGCATCCTACCATCGTAGCAAGATTAACAACATTAACGAGATTTTAAGAGTCCTTAACATGTAAATCGATTCAATCACATCCATTCATAAAATCATTTAAATTACCAATTCATTGTGGAATAAAAATCATCATACGATCATCAGATCCTTCATGAAGAGGCATACATAATCACCTAATAACAGTATTCAACCAAGCATTTACATATAGACATGCAAACATGTATAACTCAGGCGACCAAGGCTTGAAGTCTTGTGGTTGCCGTCACACAGTGAGTAGGGCTCTAGGGTTTTCTAATTTGTTAAAGTGTGCCGAATGGAACCATAAGACCTAATTAATATACGTGTAATCGTACTGGGCCCTTAATGGGCTTGGGCGAATCAGCGGGCCGGCGAAACAACTTGTTTCGTCGAGTGTGCTTATGGCGAAACAAATCCTGTTTCGTCGGGTTCCTCAAATCTTAAACAGTTTACAAGTATTCATGCAACCAAACAGTCTAATCATACATGACATATCAAACAAACATCTCCGCATATAATTCCGTGTGTACAATTACAAAGCAAGTAAGCAAACAGCTAGACAGTCAACGTGCAATAAATGCGAAAGTGGAATATCGGAAACTCGAGTTGTCACACTTGCCTTATTATTTACGTTTTAGAGTTACATTTGTAATATTATTCCAAGTTATAATTCCTTGTTAAAATAATGATTATTTTAACTTAAATTATATTTTACTTTTGGAATAATTGTTAGACAATATTTTGTAATAATACTTCTCAAGTATTTACTTTCGTATTTCCTTCCCAAGGATGAGGGTATTTCATACATGTATTTTCGTATTCTTGTATTTGTAGTTCCAAATTAATATATTTTTAAGTCTAACTTAGAAAATATATATTTAAACTAATTTTGTTCAAAAATAGTGTATTTCAAGAAAATATATATTTTTCCCAAAAATCATATATCTTCTAAATATACTAAGAAAATATATTTTTACTTCCAAAAATAATATATTTTCTCCTTGCCAAAAATATGATACAACTTTGTAATATTTACAAAAATCATATTTTCCTTTCTTGTATCCAAAATAATATTTATCAAAAATATATTTATAATGGTATTTTTCGAAATATTTTTGTAAGTTACGTTCTATCGTTCGTTTCCACAATATTAAGTGTGTAACTTATATATTTATTCCCTTGATATTCTTGGGATTATTTTGGATTGTAAATCTCATTGTATTTTGTTAAGTTATATTATTTTACCCTAAAATAATATAACTATTTCACCAAGTATACAAATATTCACACAAGTGTCTTTAATGTAAATATATATTCTAAATACATATTTATCCATTTTTATTTATAAAAACCAACCTCCAATATTTTTATTTTTGTTACAAAAATTATGGAAAAGTTTATATTGAAAACTTATGAACAAAATACACTTGCAAATGTTTGTTAGAAAATATTTTTCTAAGTGTTTATATTTTTAGAAAATTTTGACATAGTTTCCCTTAAAAATGGAGGTGTCCATGCTATCAAAGCATATCATTTTCTTTTCAAAAATCATCATAAGCATTCAACAATCAACCCCTAAACAACTTACACTTACCAAGTGCAAAAACTATACAATTTACATAACAACATGAACTTGATCTTTCACAAAAACTTGTAGTAACTTGGTAGTGTTTTAAGTAGGTGTATTTACCCTTTAAAGTGTGTTTATTTCTTTAAAAAACTCATTCTTGGAAGATTTAGGTGTTTACAACTTGTAAACACATTTTACAAAAACGTTTCTTTATGAATTCTTCTTGCTCCTCTAGTGTTTCTATACTTGTTTTATCACCAAAAATAGTGTATGCTTAAGTATGAACCAAGGTCTTCTAAAAATCATATTTTGAACTTGGTTCTTTTAGAAAAACCCTTCATAAATCTTAGATCTTTAAGTTTATCAACTCACTTGATTATCATTTTTCAAGAAATTATTTTGTTTTCAAGTTCATGCTTACACATGAGGATGATCATCTCTTTTCATCACATAATCATCCTCTCACTTGCTAGATCATGTGTTTAATCACAATCTAGCAAGCTCCTTATGATGATCAACATCATAATCTCAAGAAAATAACAATCAGGTATCATTCATACACTAAACAACATAGTTTCATCCATATTTCATCATATGTTAAGCTTATGTTCAAGATTCAAGATTATGTTCTTTAGTGTTCTTGTGATTTACAACATAATACATCTTTTAACCAACTAAATATGAAGTAAATAAGGGTTCTGAGAGTCTTACAACTTGTACAAAGGCTAGGGAAGAACACTAGATGGTGATGACAAAAGTGAAGGATAAAAGCAATCGGGTGAGGTCCTTCAAGATCCATAAGCACCAAGCTTCCTTAATCACCTTCTAACACCCTTGAATGAAATTGGAATGGATTGGATTGAATTGAAAGTGATGGTGGTGGTGTTGGGTGCTCACGACCGAGAATGGGAGAGGGAGAAGGAGATGGAGGTGAGTTGTGAAGTGTGGATGATGATGGTTACTTATAGTCCAATTTTGAGTATTACACATTGGTTCTTATGTCCCTCAAGTACCATGCAATATCTTTAGAAGATCCAAGTAAGATCAAGGAAGATTAGGGAAAATCTTGGTGGGGTCCATGGTGACCGTCCAAGAGAGGGGGGGGGGTCTCTAGTTAGGTTTTGATGTTAAGTTAGGTAATTTAGTTGAAAACCAAGTATGTTAGTTAGTGTTTATGTATAAGGTATGTTATATAGTGTGTCAAGGTATTCGGGGATCATAACTAGCCAAGAAATAATAAAACAATGCTTCTAGTATAATTTTGGTGTTTCGGGTAGTGACCGGTTGTTCGGTTAGATACCGGTTCGTTAAAGTGTCAAACTATTCCGTTTAGTGATCTTTAATTACCCTTTTGGGACTCTTTTAATTTCCGACACTTAGGAAAGCATTCAGGACTATTTTGCCATATTTTTGCATGTAACTAGCTTGTTAAATTGCTGAATTTTGCTGAAATATGCAGAATTCTGCACTTTATGTGGGTTTTAGGCACTTCCCGACACTTAAACTGTCACCTAGGGACGCAGTTTTATGGTCCTTACCTCCCTATACACTATACTAGTGTAGAACTTGGTTTCTGGCTCATACTAGGTCTCAAAACACTGTCTGTCTATGTACTGAACCCTGTCAGCATATTCCTGTTTTATCCGTTAACTATGCTAACTGTGCTTTGTGTAAGATGTATGTCAATAAAGTTTGAATGTAATAATGTTGTGACATTATGTAATATGTGATGCACATGTAAATATGATGCAGTAATCAGAAAGCAGTTTAAGTCATTAATTGTAATTCAGCACAGTTATTAAGCACTAATCAATATTAATTAATTGTATGGAGACCTGTATTTTTGACGGTTGTCACATTCTCCCCTTGTTAAGAAAATTCCGTCCTTGAAATTTGTACTACCTTAGCTCCTTGGGGTTTCATTATGCGTGTATATATATATATATATATATGAATAATACGGGGGTAGAGAAAAACCGAATCTAATCCTATTCACATCAGGTGGATTCCATGGATATATTTTAACAATAAGAGCCCAGTGGTCACGAGACATGTGTTCTAGCATTTGTTGTCAAAGGACACAAGACGTATAGGTGTATAGTCTAGCGTAACTTAGTTAACAGAGGTGTAACAAAGGAGTCTTGACCCATGGATTCTCAAACAGTCGGTCACAATATGCAAATGAGTTTTCACGAACCATAGTATCCGTTATAAGAACTCAAAATCAACAATTTGAATATGAAATAGATCCGTCATCTTTCGAATAAATAAACGGTAAGGATTAGTGTGTTGACATTCTTGAATTGCGAAAATACACCGAATTGAATACAAGGGAATCTGGTGTATCATTAGCTTGATTCGTAGTTGCATCAGGAATGTTCAAATGACAAGTCAAACAAAAGTATATGTAGTTTTGTGTGAAATGATTGACCATGATTAGCACAAGCTACAATTTGTAATGACACCACAAGGTGTCGTAATTGACATATTTCAACAATAGCGGTGACCGAACAAGTTCACCGTGTTTGTATACAATTGAAAGTGTATTGAAACAATTCTGAAAGTTTAATTTAAACAGTGTCGTGAGGTTTTCAATTAAATGTCGAACATTAAAGAACTATTGTTTCTGATTGAAAATGAAAAACAATAAACACTACAAGGTATTCAATTTGTAACGAAAGAATCGTTAGGAGGTACACCGCGATATGAAATGAATCTGGGTACCATTGTCATAACACACAACTTTTGTTGAGACCGCTTTAATTGTGATAAACAAAACGGATTTAGAACAAATGAATAGACAACCAAATCCGTGTATGAGGTGCGTAACCAATTTAGCGCAAGCTTCAATTTTGTGAAAGTATCACTGTGAGGCATCGAAATCAACAAACGATTTAGTGGAGTCGTAGACCAAGCAAGTCTACTGCTGCTCGGAACAAAAGAACATTTGTAAAAATATTTGAATATGATGCTCCCAATACATCATATGACGTTTTAAATTGAATATGTGAAATGGATACGTTCTAGCAATTGAACTTGGTTTCGGCGTAGCCTGACAATAAACGTATGTATTAACAAGGGAATCTCAGCATGGTTACGAAGATGAACTATGAATGCAATTTGAAATAAAAGGAGTCTCAAGAAAATGTGATGGCTTGACAACAAAGGAGCCAACAATTACAAGAATGTAGGTTATTCGAATCATTGACCCATGGTTAGCTTTAGCAACATAACATTTGAACCTTAACGAAGCGTTTATTCAAAATGGAACCACATGCGTAGCAAATGGTGCATGCGTAACATATAAGTTTCCAAGTGATGAAACAATGAGTATTTTCTAAAATGAAGAAATGACCAAGTGTCGAAGCAAATGTGTGTTCGCTCTTAGCGAAGAAAATTAACGTGATGCAACTACCATTAAGGGCAGTAGAGGTGCAAACATCTACTCACTAGAAGCAAAGGTTAAGATTTTTAAGGAAAGAAATCTGAGTACATTTTGTTTGGTTAACTAAAATAGCATATATGTCAGGACAATAGGGTTTGCTTGAGTTAATAAGCATGATTCCTAAGTGACAACCTTTACGAGTTTAGCCTGGGTTCCCAAAGGATTAAGCACATGTTACTAGGTTCTCATAGTTAGTTAAATAAATAATTCGTTAATCCTTGGCAAGAGTTACCAACTCTTGTTGGTTGGCTTGTTCGGCTCCTGGTAGTTGATGCTCATTTGAAAATCATTGTCCTTCTTCTTGACGGGTGAAACCGGGGTTACTCTAAACAGGAAACTTGGTCTGTTAGCTTCCTTCTCTATCATCTACTGAAGCTACACTGTCAATCCATGCTTCACCGAAGGTGTAAGTCGCTAAGGTGCGTTGACTGTAGGCGCGGCGCCTGGAATTAAATCGGTGCGAAATTCGACTTGTCGTTGAGGAGATGCTTCTGGCAAGCCTTCGGGGAAGACTTCAGGATATTCCCTTATCACAGGGACATCTTCGAGTTTTTGGTTCTTCGGCTCCCTTGTCCTCGACAATGAGCCAAGAAGGCAACGCATCCCTTGCGTGAAAACTTCCGTGTCTTCAAGCACTAGTAGTTTGTAGAGGCGTATCCTGCTTCATGAGTCACGATTGCTCCGTCGCTCATCATCGGGGTGTTGATAACAACCATCGTTCGATTGCTTGACAACTGGTCCATTCCAGTTACCACATCGAGGCTTCCCATTAAGTAGTTCTATCGAGTGCGGGTTATCTAACTTATCCCTTTACTAAACCAGGTATATTCTTAATTTCATGAGATACGAAGCTATGGTCGGCACTTGTATCAAATAACATAGATGCAAAATTTTGGTTGACCGAGAACGTACCAGCAACTACATCTGGATCCTGGCATGCTTCACGTGCTCTGATGCTGGATGCCCCTTCACGGTCTTGGTTAGTCCTCCTTGGGCAATCTTTTTTGAAGGGCCCCACGTTTCCACATCTGTAGCAGCCTGGAACCTTATCACTATTATTTCCACCTTGGTTGTTGTCACCACTTCCTCCTTTTATCGGACTCTTCGCCCAACAGGCATCCTTGTTGTGTCCCCACTTTCCGCACTTACAACACTTAGGTAGGATGCCCATGCACTCCTTTCCCTTTTTGGCTTTGCTCGTTCGGTTATCCTTCTGGAAGTCAGTGAGCTTCCTTTTGTTCTTTCCGGATGACTCTACCTGAGTATCCTTCTTCTCGTCAGGGTTTGAAAGCTTTTCCAGTCTAATCGCTCCTTTACTGAGTGCCACACTTAATTCGACCACATCGATAGCTGTTGGCGGAGCTGATTCCATCATTAAGCACAGGATCTGAGGCGCCAGTCCCCGGATGAATGGCTCCCCCTTTTCATCTCTGGTTCCACTAGGTATGGAACAACTCGCGACAAATCGTGAAGTCTCTGCACGTACTCCGCCACTTTTGGACCTTCCATCATTAGCTTCCAGAATTCGAATCCTAGCTTCTGGATTGCCATTTGAGAACAATACTCCTTACGCATCATTTCTTTCAGCTCACCCCATGTTAAAACATTTGTAGCAGCTCTGCCCATTATTCGAATCTGAGAGTTCCACCATGACCAGGCCCCATCTTGAAATAATCCTGACGCATATGGGACTTGTTGCCCTGGCGTACATCCGCTCATTCAAAAAACAGAATCCATGTCTTCAGTCCATTTCACAAAGGCTATGGCACCTCCAGTGCCATCGAAATTCGGAGGCTTGCAGTCAAGGAACTGCCAGTAGGTACAGCCATGAGGTGGGTTGTTTTCTGAGGTACCCTTGCTGGGTTCAGAGCACAGGGCCTCGTGCTGTGCTATCGCTTGTGCGATGTGCGCTTGTAGTTCTGCCTCGGTCATGAGCAGCTGAATGATCTTTTGAGACATATTCTATGAAAAGTTTGGGTTGGTCAGGTCTCATTTGTTCAGGGAGTGTAAATAGTTGTTTAGAGATCATATGTATTTACACAAAATAAATCATCATATCAATACGTCAAGCAACAGCATACTCATAGTGTAAGCAAGTAAATGGAATTATGTTAATTGAGCATAACAAACAAATACGTACCTTACAAACATTAGTAGCACGTCTAACGAGAATATTACGATTAGGTTTTCATTAAGCAGGTAAGCGCATTATATCTCAATCATAGCATAAACAAGTAATTTAACAATGTATATAATGAGAATACTGCGATTGAGCTTTCATGTATCAATGACCACAAATACCGTTTTACAAATTCGTCAAATGTATCAAATCATAACAAAAGGGACTATAGGGTCACATCACCCATGTCCAAATCATCTATCAACTACAACAGTCATATACACAAAAAGTGGTCTTCAAAAAGTCTTCTCAATCTAGGCTCAATAGCAACACTCTCACCAAAAGTAAGCTATCTGCATAAGACCAAAAATTGCTATGCTGATGGTGGAGGAGGAGGAGGAGGTGGAGGAACGAAAAGCAAACTGCGCAGATGTGCTAGCTTCTCCTCGAGGGCATGAACATGACGCAACAAATAGCTGATCTGCTGCTCCATAGTAAGGAAACGAACATCAAAATCTGGGTATGGTAAAAGAGGAGTGGGCGGAGTCGCGAATGGTGACTGACAAGTGCAAGGTGGAGGACGCGGAATCCTCTCAAGATCCATGACTCTGCGACACAACATCTCCTGCTGGAGCTATAAGGATAGGAGTAGCTCATCCCTCGTGTACCCAGTGTAATGGAAGGGATGATATGGATCAGAAACAGGCATCGTGTTGGGCGAAAACCAAATAAGTGGCTCGCCGATGGTGCAGAAGCAAAAGGTGCAGTATGTGTAAACTATGGCATGAAAGGAAAGGCTGCTGACACAGGTGGGACATGACCAGACGGCTGGCTAGACGGTCCTTCCCCTAGACGGGGTGGAGGGATATCCTGTTGGAACGTGACCGGTAAATCAGTGCGGTGTATGTCAGACACATGCGGGTGAAACGGGGCGATATCAACAGGTGCATGTGCAGGTGCAGGTGGGGGAGTAGCATGCCTAACTAAAGGAGGCAAGTCATCATCGTCCTCTATCCACCCATGGGTGAATGCATAACGGGGATCTACATGGTCAGCAAAATGAGCATGGTCTGCGGGTGCAGGTAGAGGGTCAGGTAAAGGTGGTGCAACAACTGGTATGTCAACAGGTGCATGCTCAGGTAGGGGATCGTGAGCAGGTATCGGCTCGGGTGCAATCAAAGGCTCAGGGTCGACTGGTGCTAACTCAAGATCAGCAGGTGCATCAAAGAGCTGATCGTCAGGAACAACAGGTGCCTCAAAAGGCTGATCATCGGGGACAAACTCAATCTCATGCTCAGGATCAAAGTCGTGTGGAAAGACAGGATCAAACTCATCATCAAACTCGAAGTCCTGCTGAGGAACAGGTGCGGCAGACATAGCTATGTCAGAATCAGAATCTGTGGGATAACACTGTAATCCCAGTGCGTGTAGAGTAGTAGATGACACAGACTCGAATGAATTAGGACCAGAATGGTCGGTTGAAATCTCATCGACAGGAATCTCAATAAGCGGAACAGCAATAACATCGTCGACTGGAATCTCGACAAAAGGAGCGACAACGGCATCATCGACTGGAGCTCCCTCATCCTGGGCACCCTCAGGGGGACCCTCAATAAAAAGATCGATGTCGTCGTCTGACATGGCATCAAGTGGCAGATCCTCGAAAGGAAATGCAGCAAGAGGTAAAGGAGCAGGGATCTGAACAAGAAGTAGATCCCCGTCAGGAAAACCATCAGCTAGCAGTATATCATCGCCAAAATCTGGTAAGGCAAACGGCTGGAAATAATCATCGTCGTCACTCGTAGTGTCAGATGTAAAAACCTCAGGGTCTGTGGCTATCTCATCATCCGAAACTATGGCCATAGGGTCTACGGTATCTGATACTCCACTCTCGGAGGAGGACATGGTGTCTGTAACAACATAATCACAACATATGCACGTATATCAACAATCATCAAATAAGCATGTAAGTAGTAACAATGTAAGCATATATGTATCCTAGTCTTCCCAGGACTATCCCACCCATCCTCTCAGACTGAACCACCTAGTCTCTCAGACTAAACCCTCCTAGTTTCTCAAACTGTCCCAACTAGTCTCTCAGACTACCCAGCCTCTCAGGCTGGACTACCTAGTCTCTCAGACCAAACTACCCCGCTAGTCTCTCAGACTAACTCCCCAGTCTCTCAGACCAAACTACCTCGCTAGTCTCTCAGACTAACTCCCCAGTCTCTCAGACTGAACTATAAACATAAATTTTGAAATGTGTTTCGTGGATTTGTTTGTAAAAATGTTTGTTTTTGCGATCTGGACATTTTGTGTATGCAATGAAAACATGTTTGAAAACATTTTCGTGAGAGCCCTAATGATCGTAGTCTAGACTCGAGAAGGAATCCTAGTTCGCTACGACCAAAGCTTTGATACCAAGCTGTCACACCCTGACTTTCGCGGAAGCGTGGTTATTGGTGTGACTTCTTAATACCATAGCATTCAATCATAACAGTGCTAATGATAAAACCATTTAGATGTTCATCCATTGATTAAGTTGAGAAACAACATAACATAATTGTTTGAAACATCGACACCAAATTCAAATTACAAACCATAACATGTTTTAATGAGTTCATGAAGACTCAACAAAAGACTTTAAGTAATACCAGGTTTAGAGACATGTATCCTGTCCAGGAATAGGATACATCTCCTAACTCTACGACCCTGGATGACATATTTTATTCTTGACGCAGCTTGACATGCAACACTTGCCAGATCCGCTTAGTTCCCTGAAATACATATAATTTTGAAAAACATCAACAAAAGTTGAGCGAGTTCATGTGTGTGTATACGAATAAACCTTTAAAGTATGTCTTTTATGTATGTATGTCCTTGGTATGTAGCACAAAGGAAAAAGAGATCACCAATGGGTTGCAAAGCCAATGGTATGTGTGAAAATGGTGCAGGAAGACTCAAGCCTAGCGAATTTTGCCACGGCTTCAGTTTGTGGACATAGTCACCACATGGGCCACCCTGGTCCTCATGGGTGTGGGCTCGCTACACCCAAATAGATATATCACTCATGTCCCTCGGTCCTACGATGAGGATTAAAGGCCTTAAGTGTTATACCCACCACTCACATGATCTAGGAGTAACCCTCCTTAGCTAATCATACCATGTATAAAATGTTTGTAAATAATTGTAACATGTATTTCACCCCCGAAGTTATAAAACTGAAAACAGTTAAAAGAAAAGGGGGACATGAACTCACAGTATTGCATCTTCTATGCTCGTATGTCGTAACCCCCGATCCCTTATCTATCCCGGGAACGGGCGGACGCGATCTCAGAGTTTCGGTGGTATCAGCTATTTAATCTTGCAGCGAAAATTACATCAGGACCATAGTTAGGAAATGTTTATCAGAGTAAAACCACCTCATTTAATATTAATAATCACATGGGTAAAACCCAAGTTTCTTATTACAATACATTTACAGGGATAAACCCTATTTTATTAAATTTAAAACATCGTTTATTAGGTAACTTTTATAGCCACATTTTCCCAAGCCTTTAGTGCTCTCCAGCTGGCTTTTTACTAATTGGCTGTCACATTGGTTTACGTGAAACGCGTTTTAAAAACATTTGTCAGTGGGAAATACTGGTGAGTGAATCCCAGTTTAATCAAGAAATAATTTATCAATTAAAACAGTATTGAGAGCGATCGCATTGTTTATTTCTACACAATTACTCCTTTTAGTACTGTCAAACCTGACTTGTGGGTCATATTACACATTGGCTAACTCATTGTCCAATGGTAACGTATTGTCATCCTGACTTACTACTCACAGTGTAGTAAATTTTGTATACAAAACCCCAACATACCGGCAGTAATTGAAGAACTACAAAGACTCAATCACCGCTTAATCACATTGTAAAACAATTAAGGTTTTGTAAAACATTCCAAAAAGGTTAACAAAAAGAGGATAAACTCACATTGCTATCTTAGACCTCGCGTAAGGGTTTCCTGGATATAATCTATAATTTATACAAATGTACATTGGTTAGTATCATAACCCTTTGAAAATATTAATGATACCCTCCCCGAGACGGCATTCCAACAACTACGTCGGGCAGAACCACGACAGTTGTTACGGAACCCTAAATCAATCGGGCAACGTATCTGTTACGAAACTTGGGTTATAATACTTACAACGGAGCAGAACCTTGCTATTTAGGGGGATATAATACCCGCGTATTACTTCTACTACTTCAGAATTCGTTTAAGAAAGAAAAGAATGAGCGACGGAAAACGTAAACCCGTTGCTTTCTTATATAGTGCTGAAATCTGGTCTCCACGCGGCCCGCGTAAAGAACAGACAATGGTTACGCGGCCCGCGTCAACCCTGGTCAAGGGAATAGCATGTCCCGGTCATGATTTAGACCCGCCACGATGTCGACACGTGTCAGCTTAGGGTGTCTCCGCGTTGTTGATCTCTCACGGCCAGCGTTAACTTAAACGGGGTCTTACGCGGCCCGTTTGAACTAAAGAAACTCAAAGGAATCCGGTATCCACCTCAATACCGCCCGCGTAAATGGTTGGGGTGGGTCTACGCGGCCCGCCTCACCTTAATAATCAGATTTTATATTTTATTTTATATGTTATAACATATTTCGGGCTCGGTTTTCACATACGGGGTGTATTTAAAGACATATAAGGGTATTTTAAGATATAATAGGGTGTTGGAAATATTATGAGAGTGTCGGTTTTACCGAGGGTTGTTACATCGTAACCCAAAACTCCTCAGCAAACACGACTACCTACAATGTTCTAAGGTCTATTAGACGAACGGGCCATGCCTTGCCTTATTATTTACATTTTTTACTTACGTTTTTGATATTATTCCAACTTATAATACCTTGTTAAAATTATGATTATTTTAACTTAAATTATATTTTACTTTTGGAATAATTGTTAGACAATATTTTGTAATAATACTTCTCAAGTATTTACTTTCGTATTTCCTTCCCAAGGATGGGGGTATTTCATACATGTACTTTCGTATTCTTGTATTTGTAGTTCCAAATTAATATATTTTTAAGTCTAACTTAGAAAATATATTTAAACTTATTTTGTCCAAAAATAGTGTGTTTCAAGAAAATATATATTTTTCCCAAAAATCATATATCTTCTAAATATACTAAGAAAATATATATTTTACTTCCAAAAATAATATATCTTCTCCTTGCCAAAAATATGATACAACTTTGTAATATTTACAAAAATCATATTGTCCTTTCTTGTATCCAAAATAATATTTATCAAAAATATATTTATAATGGTATTTTCCGGAATATTTTTGTAAGTTACGTTCTATCGTTCTTTTCCACAATATTAAGTGTGTAACTTATACATTTATTCCCTTGATATTCTTGGTATTATTTTGGATTGTAAATTTCATGGTATTTTGTTAAGTTATAATATTTTACCCAAAAAGAATATAACTATTTCACCAAGTATACAAATATTCACACAAGTTTCTTTAATCTAAATATATATTCCAAATACATATTTATTCATTTTTATTTATAAAAACCAACATCCAATATTTGTATTTTTGTTACAAAAATTATGGCAAAGTTTATATTGAAAACTTATGATCAAAATACACTTGTAAATGTTTGTTAGAAAATATTTTTCTAAGTGTTTATATTTTTAGAAAATTTTGCAATAGTTTCCCCTAAAAATGGAGGTGTCCATGCTATCAAAGCATATCATTTTCTTGTCAAAAATCATCATAAGCATTCAACAATCAATCCCTAAACAACTTACACTTATCAAGTGCAAAAACTATACAATTTACATAACAACATGAACTTGATCTTTCACAAAAACTTGTAGTAACTTGGTAGTGTTTTAAGTAGGTGTAGTTACCCTTTAAAGTGTGTTTATTTCTTTAAAAATCTCATTCTTGGAATATTTAGGTGTTTACAACTTGTAAACACATTTTACAAAAACGTTTCTTTATGAAGTCTTCTTGCTTCTCTAGTGTTTCTATACTTGTTTTATCACCAAAAATAGTGTATGCTTAAGTATGAACCAAGGCCTTCTAAAAATCATATTTTGAACTTGTTTCTTTTAGAAAAACCCTTCATAAATCTTAGATCTTTAAGTTTATCAACTCACTTGATTATCATTTTTCAAGAAATTATTTTGTTTTCAAGTTCATGCTTACACATGAGGATGATCATCTCTTTTCATCACATAATCATCCTCTCACTTGCTAGATCATGCGTTTAATCACAATCTAGCAAGCTCCTTATGATGATCAACATCATGATCTCAAGAAAATAACAATCAAGTATCATTCATACACTAAACAACATAGTTTCATCCATATTTCATCATTTGTTAAGCTTATGTTCAAGATTCAGGATTATGTTCTTTAGTGTTCTTGTGATTTACAACATAATACATCTTTTAACCAACTAAATATGAAGTAAATAAGGGTTATGAGAGTCTTACAACTAGCACAAAGGCTAGGGAAGAACACTAGATGTTGGTAATGACAAAAGTGAAGGATAAAAGCAATCAGGTGAGGTCCTTCAAGATCCACAAGCACCAAGCTTCCTTAATCACCTTCTAACACCCTTGAATGAACTTGGAATGGATTGGATTGAATTGAAAGTGATGGTGGTGGTGTTGGGTGCTCACGGCCGAGAATGGGTGAGGGAGAGGGAGAAGGAGATGGAGGTGAGTTATGAAGTGTGGATGATGATGGTTACTTATAATCCAATTTTGAGTATTACACATTGGTTCTTATGTCCCTCAAGTACCATGCAATATCTTTAGAAGATCCAAGTAAGATCAAGGAAGATTAGGGAAAATCTTGGTGGGGTCCATGGTGACCGTCCAAGAGAGGGGGCGGGGGGTCTATAGTTAGGTTTTGATGTTAAGTTAGGTAATTTAGTTAAAAACCAAGTATGTTAGTTAGTGTTTATGTATAAGCTATGTTATATAGTGTGTCAAGGTGTTCGGGGATCATAACTAGCCAAGAAATAATAAAACAATGCTTCTAGTATAATTTTGGTGTTTCAGGTAGTGTCCGGTTGTTCGGTTAGATACCGGTTCGTTAAAGTATCAAACTATTCCGTTTAGTGATCTTTAAGTACCCTTTTGTGACTCTTTTAATTCCCGACACTTAGGAAAGCATTCAGGACTATTTTGCCATATTTTTGCATGTAACTAGCTTGTTAAATTGCTGAATTTTGCTGAAATATGCAGAATTCTGCACTTTATGTGGGTTTTAGGCACTTCCCGGCACTTAAACTATCACCTAGGGACGCAGTTTTATGGTCCTTACCTCCCTATACACTATACTAGTGTAGAACTTGGTTTCTGGCTCATACTAGGTCCCAAAACACTGCTTGTCTATGTACTGAACCCCGTCAGCATATTCTTGTTTTATCCGTTAACTGTGCTTACTGTGCTTTGTGCATCATGTATGTCAATAAAGTTTGTATGTAATAATGTTGTGACATTATGTAATATGTGATGCACATGTGAATATGATGCATTAATCAGAAAGCAGTTTAAGTCATTAATTGTAATTCAGCACAGTTATTAAGCACTAATCAATATTAATTAATTGTACGGATACCTGTATTTTTTACGGTTGTCACACTGATACCAATCTGTCACACCCCTTTCTAAGGCGGAAGCACGAGGTGTGATCTTGAAAGGTTCTCATTGCATACGAATGGTAAACATACTACATGCTCGTAAAAATAACTCCAAATGCCAATATCATAACACAAGTTAAATGTTTATATCACAAGACAGCATTTTGTTTGAAAGGTTTACAACTTTATTTAAAAGACCAACATCAAGAACTTGGTTGTTATATCCCTCATAGGATGAAATATAATAACCAATTCCCACAAAACCGGCATCGGAGTCTTGACACAAGATAGCTAAAACATAAACAACATCCAAGAGCAAGAGTATGACCGCGCGCACATCCACTTTAGTTACCTGAAATACATGTGAGCTTTTGGAAAAATCGTCAACATAATGTTGGTGTGAATTCATGCAGTTTTTGTAATGAACGTTTGTATACTTGAATGAAAACATGGTATGTAATTTGTATGAAACAAGTATTTCTGTAAATATAAGGAAATCGAGATCGTTAATGGTTTGCAAGGCCATTTACATGTGACACGACATAGGAAGCATCCAAACCATAGGCATTTTTTGTTGTCGATTCACGACTAGAGACACAAAAGCACTGCTTGGTACTAGTATCACCAAGAGTGTGGCGGCCTGAAACTCATTAGATCTAACCTTTTGTTCTGCGGTCTTAGTATGTACACGATTAATGGTGCTTCTGGTACCCTATTCGTGACATGATCTAAAGTATCATTCCTTAGTTTTTGTATTCAACATACCAAAACACATGTATTTTCCCCCAAGTTTAAAAAGCATGTAAAAGTTTAAAAGTGGGGACATGTGTCGCAACCCCCGGTCACGGGCGGATGCGATCACAGAGTTTCGGTGGTATCAGATTATTTAATCTTGCAGCGGAATTTACATCAGGACCGTAGTTAGGAAATGTTTATCAGAGTAAAACCACCTCATTTAATATTAATAATCACATGGCTAAAACCCAAGTTTCTTATTACAATACATTTATAGGGATAAACCCTATTTTATTGAATTTTAAAACATCGTTTATTTGGTAACTTTTATAGCCACATTTTCCCAAGCCTTCAGTGCTCTCCGGCTGACTTTTTACTAATTGGCTGTCACATTGGGTTACCTTAAACGTGTTTTAAAAACATTTATCAGTCGGAAATACTGGTGAGTGAATCTCAGTTTAATCAAGTTTAAATAAAAAGTCACAGTGAACAGTATCGAGAGCGATCACATTGTTTATGTCCACACAATTACTCCATTAGTACTGTCAACCCTGACTTGTGGGTCATATTACCCATTGGCTAACTCATTGTCCAATGGTAACGTATTGTCAACCTTGACTTACTATTCACAGTGTAGTAAATTTTGTATACAAAACCCCAACATACTGGCAGTAATTGAAGAACTATAAAGACTCAATCACTGCTAAATTTCATTGTAAAACAATTAAGGTTTGGTACAACATTACCAAAAAGATTATCAAAAAGAGGATAAACTCACATTGCTATCTTAGGCTTCTCGTAAGGGTTTCCTGGATATAATCTATAATTTATACAAATGTACATTGGTTAGTATCATAACCCTTTGAAATTATTAATGATACCCTCCCCGAGACGGCATTCCAACAACTACGTCGGGCAGAACCACGACAGTTGTTACGGAACCCTAAATCAATCGGGCAGCGTAACTATTATGAAACTGGGGTTATAATACTTACAACGGAGCAGAACCTCGCTAATTAGGGGTATAATACCCGACTATAATATCTCTTCTACTAAAATTGTGATTTAGAATTGAAATGTGAGCGAACTGAATTGAAACCCGATGCCATCTATTTATAGTCCTGATATACGACTCTCACGCGGCCCGCGTAAAGCACAGGCCAGGGTAATGCGGCCCGCGTCAACCCTGGTCAACAGAATAGCTTATCCGGGTCATCTACTAGGCTCGACACGATCATGACACGTGTCGGCCTGGGGTGCTGCCACTAATTTAATCTCACGCGGCCCGCGTCGACTTGGACGATGTTTCACGCGGCCCGCTTGAACTAAAGAATTCAGCGGAGTTTGGTTCCAGCCTTGATACCGCCCGCGTGAACTGTTGGGGTGGGTCTACGCGGCCCGCCTCAACTCCATTTTTCTTATTTTTAATTTATTTTATATGTTATAATCTATTTCGGGCTCGGTTTTCACATACGGGGTGTAATATAAGACATATTGGGATATTTTAAGATATAATAGGGTGTCGTAAAATATTATGAAAGTGTTGGTTTTATCGAGGGTTGTTACATCCTCCCCACCTTATTTTAGAGCTCATCCTCGAGATCTACTGGAATAAATATGGATATTTCCTTTGCATCTCTGACTCGAGTTCCCATGTATACTCAGGTCCTCTTTTGGAGTCCCACTTCACTTTGACTAGAACTAGCCTCTTGTGTTTGAGATTCTTGACTTTCCTGTCTTCAATCTGTAGAGGTCTTTCTACAAACTTGAGTTGTTCATTTACCTCTATATCCTTAAGAGGTACTATTAGTGATTCATCAGCTAAACACTTTTTGAGATTAGATACATGAAATACATCATGTATACCTGCCATTTCCTCTGGCAGTTGTAGCTGATAGGCTACAGGTCCTATTCTTCTAATAATCTCAAAAGGTCCAACATACCTGGGACTTAGCTTTCCCCGTTTGATGAATCTTACTACTCCTTTCCAAGGAGAGACCTTCAACAATACTTTATCTCCTACTTTAAACTCCAATGGCTTGCGTCGGTTATTAGCATAACTCTTTTGTCGATCACGTGCTGCTTTCAGTCGTTCCCTGACTTGAATAATCTTGTCGGTTGTCTCTTGCACTATCTCAAGTCCAGATAGTTGATTTTCCCCAATTTCTGCCCAACAGACTGGGGTTCGACACTTTTGTCCATAAAGTGCTTCGAATGGTGCAGCATTTATACTTGTGTGGTTACTATTATTATAAGAAAATTCTATTAAAGGTAAGTGATCATCCCAATTACCTCCAAAATCAATTACACAAGCTCTAAGCATGTCTTCCGTCGTCTGAATTGTCCTTTCACTTTGTCCGTCCGTTTGAGGATGATAAGCTGTGCTCAATTTTAACTTGGTTCCCATTGCCTTTTGGAAACTTGACCAAAAATGAGAGGTAAATCGACTATCCCTATCAGAAACAATTGATAAAGGAATACCATGTAAAGAAACAATTTCATTTACATACAATTTAGCTAATTGTTCTGTAATAATTGTTTCCTTTATTGGTAGAAAATGGGCTGACTTGGTTAGCCTATCTACAATCACCCAGATTGTATCATTTCCTTTCTTTGTTTTGGGTAATTTAGTAACAAAATCCATTGTTATCAATTCCCATTTCCACACCGGCATTTCTAATTGCTGTAACAAACCTGAGGGTTTCTGGTGTTCAGCTTTGACTTGTGAACAAGTTAAACATCTAGAAACATAGGTTGCTATGTCTTTCTTCATTCCTATCCACCAGAAATTTTTCCTTAAATCCTGGTACATTTTATCACTCCATGGATGCATCGTATATTTAGACTTATGGGCTTCTTCTAGTATACGATGACGTAGGTTTCCTAATTTAGGTATCCACATTCTCTTTTCATGGAATCTCCAAATTCCATCTGTTCCTTGTTTTAATTCCTTTAACATACCTTTCAATTTTTCAGAATCATCCTTGATTACTGATTCTTGTGCTTCTCTTATTTGTTCATTTAAATCTACTTGTAGATTTAATTTAAGAGAACGTACCCTTCTTGGCTTTTCATGATACTTTCGGCTTAAAGCATCTGCCACTACATTTGCTTTTCCTTCATGATACTGGATATCACAATCATAGTCACTAAGCATCTCCATCCAGTGTCTTTTTCTCCTATTCAACTCTTTTTGCTTGAAGATATACCTTAAACTCTTATGATCAGTGAATATGGTAAACTTACTACCATAAAGGTAATGTCTCAAAATCTTAAGAGCAAAAATTATAGCTCCTAATTCTAAATCAAGGGTTGAATAATTCTCTTCATGATTTTTAAGTTGTCTAGATGCGTAAGCTATAACCTTTTTTCGTTGTATTAATACACATCCATAACCTAATTTAGAAGCATCACAGTAGACTGCAAAGTCTTCAGTTCCTTCTGGTAATGCTAATATGGGTGTATGGGTTAATCTTTGCTTAAGAATTCTAAAGGCTTCTTCTTGTTTTAATCCCCATTCAAACTTAACAGATTTACAGGTTAACTTAGTTAAAGGAATGGCTATTCTAGAAAAATCTTGAATAAACCTTCTATAATAACCAGCCAATCCTAAGAAACTTCTAACCTCGGTTGGTGACTCAGGGGTTTTCCATTTAATAATTGCGTCAATCTTTGTTGGATCTACATGAATTCTTTCATGATTGACTAAGTGTCCAAGGAATTGTACCTGTTCTACCCAAAATTCGCACTTAGAAAATTTACCATAAAGTTTTTCCTTTCTTAATAGACTTAATAGTGCGTGCAAATGTCTTGCATGATCCTCTTTACTCTTAGAGTAAATTAGAATATCATCTATGAAAACAATTATGAATTTATCCAAATATGGTTTACATATTCAGTTCATCATGTCCATAAATGCAGCTGGGGCATTGGTTAAACCAAATGGCATAACAGTAAACTCATAATGGCCATACCTTGTTTTGAAAGCGGTTTTAGGAATGTCCTCTTCCTGTACCTTTAATTGATGATATCCTGACCTTAAATCGATTTTAGAGAAAAATCGAGCTCCTTGCAGTTGATCAAACAGATCATCGATTCTTGGTAATGGATACCGATTCTTAATCGTAACCTTGTTTAATTCACGGTAGTCAATGCACATACGCATTGATCTGTCTTTCTTTTTAACAAACAGTATCGGTGCTCCCCATGGCGACGAACTTGGTTGTATAAATCCTTTCTCTAATAGTTCATCTAATTGTTTCTTCAATTCTTGCATTTCTGCAGGTGCCAAACGGTAAGGTGCTTTGGCAATTGGTGTTGTTCCTGGCAGCAGGTGAATTCTGAATTCAACTTCTCTGTCTGGAGGTAGTCCTGGTAATTCTTCTGGAAAGATATCTGAAAACTGTGACACTACTGGAATGTCTTTTAGTTCTTTTCCTTTAGTGTTAGTGATTATAGAAATCAAATACACTATAGACCCTTTTCTTATATAACTTGCAGTTTTCATCACAGATATGAGTTTTGTGGATCTAGAGGGCTTATCTCCTTTAATTGTGATCATTTTACCTTTTGGTGAATTTACTTGAATTGACTTTTGATCACATACAATATTGGCTTTACTGGCTATTAACCAATCCATTCCTAAAACAACATCGAATCCTACCAGATTCATGGGATATAGGTTTGCTATAAATATTTGGTTAAAAATTTCTATTCTTGCTCCCTGCAAGATTTCAGAAATCCTAATAGTTTCTCCATTAGCTATTTCTACTAGACATTCTTGTGGTAGTTTAGTTAATGACTGATTTAAAATTTTGCAAAACGAAGTATTAATAAAACTTTGGTTCGCACCAGAATCAAATAATACTTTAGCAAATATATCATTAACTGAAAACGTACCAGCTATAACGTCTGGGATCATCTTGGCTTCTTCTGCAGTCAGAACAAATGCTCTAGCATTTTTAGTATTCTTGTTGTCTGGAGCTGGAGCTAATTTTGGGCAGTTTGGCCTGATATGACCTTTTTCTCCACAGTTGTAGCATAATCCATTACTGGATTTCTTCCTGCAATTTTCTTCCTTGTGCCCTGGCATCTTGCAATAATTGCAGAGAATGGAGCATTTTCCCGAATGCTTTTTCTTGCAGACCTTGCAGTATGGTGCAGAGGTAGAACCCATATTCCTACGATTGTAATTTCCATAACGAAATTCTTGTGTAAGTCTTTGGGTTAAGTTCCTTCTTTGATCCTCTTCTCGAGTACGGACTAATTCATCTGTCAAGGTATTGGCTAGTTCTACAGCTTCTTCTATGGTTTGAGGTCTAGCTGCCTTCACTACGTGTCTAATCTCTCCAATTAATCCCCAAATATAACGGGAAATTAACACTGGTTCTGGTGAAGCAAGAGTTGGCACTATTCTGGCATATTCAAAGAATATTTTAGTGTACCCCTTAATATCCATACCAGCCATCCTAAGGTTTAGGAATTTGTTTGCTATCTGTTCTTTTTCACTGGGTGGGCAGAATTTCCTTTCTACCTTGTTTTTAAATTCTTCCCATTCCATATTGTAGGTTTTATCACTTCCTCTTGATTGGAGGATAGTGTCCCACCATTCTAATACTGCATTCTTAAACAGATTAGAAGCAAACAATATTTTATCTTCTTCAGCACACTTGCTTATTCTTAAGACTGCCTCAATCCTTTCTATCCAGCGTAAGGTAGCAATGGCCCCTTCGTTGCCCGAGAATTCCATTGGTTTACAAGACTAGAATTCTTTATATGAACAACCATAAGGCATGGTTCTTCTTCTTTTGGGAATAGGCATTTGAAGTACTGGTCCATTGTTCACGCTGTTTTCTGGTTCAATTGGTCGCTTACTACTATGTTTACTTTTATTATCATCATCCTTAGCAGTTTGAAGAATATATGGCATTGCATCTATAATTCCTTGTGCCACTATGTGTTGGATAGCACTATTATCCACTTGGTTTCCATTGTTATTGATGCTCGGATTTTCATTAACTACGTTAATGTTAGGGGCTGTTTGGTAGCCTCTGAATGGTCATTAAGAGGCTACCTCTTAATGGAACCATTAAGAATTTTACCAATGAGAAGGTAGAAGAATGTGACATGTGATGATTTACCATTCAGAGGTTACCTCTTAACCGTTCAGACTTGAGGTTACCTCTTATTCATTCAGAGGTTTTAAACCATTAAGAGGTAGCATCTGAATGGTCATTAAGAGGCAACCAAACAGCCCCTTACTCTTGTTATCGTTATTCAGATTTCCTTGATTCTCATCATCGGCCATCTGAATTTTAAACATTTACCCCATATGAATATCACAAGAGAATAGTTAATCATATGACACACAATCTAGCCAAAAACGTAGATCATTGCTACTATACTCTTTTCATATACTTATGCGTCTATTACATACTAGTACTGAAATGAAATTACAATACCAACAGAAATAGAATCACACTAATAGTAATATGCATCCATACACACATATTTTATTTTATTTTTATTATTAATAATATTACTACCATTTCCTCCATTCACACATTCACGGATATGGATTTATCCAAAAATCCATATTGCCCTCATCGTATTTCCATACGAGACGCTCTCCCACCTGACGCATTCTCTCACTGCTTTCTAAAATTTCCTCCCCAAAAGTCCTAAGTTCTTGGACGTTTTCTGCACTCATTGGGGGTGCAGGTTCTCGGACTGGGTTGGGAATCTGGGGTGCGGGTTCCTGATATGGGGGTGAAAGTTCCTGAAATTGGTAAGGATCCTCTAATATCTCCCTAATATAGTCATTTTGGTAATAGGGATCTAAAGGGTCCATACCTGGGTATGCTTCTATGTTTTGTATGGGTGGGTACTCCTGGATAGGGTAGCATTGCACAAAGTCCCTATTGTCGTCCCACCAAGGGTCGTAATTCGGGTCTAGGGGGTTTGGTGCAGGTACCCTAGGGATTTCTTCTGGGTTAAAGTCGTGCATCTCCACTTGGTTTTCCGGGTTTTCTATCTCCATGGGTTGTTCTGGGTTTTGTGGTTGTGGGGCTACTAGTTGTTCCAGACTTGGGTCAGCAGCAGTTGTAGCTAGGATATGGAAATTAGCTAGACTTCTATTAAGCATATCTTACGTATGGGCATCTGTCTCTCGGTTAATAGCTGCTAAAGCCCTTTGCTGTTGCAATTTTCGCATTCTCTTCCTACGAGCAAAAGCTTCTTTACTGAACCATCCTTGTTTCTTATTAGGAAATGGCTCTTCAGATTGAGCTCTAAAGGCAAATATTCCTTCCTCCTGATCAACAGAATACCCCGGAAGGGCAGGCTGTGATGATGTACCCTCACTCCTAGGTGATTCAGAAAACTGACGATTCACGTCTGATGGTCCTTGATCACTCATACTGTAAACTAACAGATAGTCAAATAACACATAACAAATAATTACAGTTATGCACGTATTTGCGTAATTTATTTCCTAACACAAATTTTAAAATTATAAGTGTCAGCAGAACACTTCTTTTGCTCAGACCAGTGGCTAGGCTCTGATACCACTTTCTGTCTCAACCCCCGATCCCTGATCCCCGGGAACGGGCGGACGCGATCACAGAGTTTCGGTGGTATCAGATTATTTAATCTTGCAGCGGAATTTACATCCGGACCGTAGTTAGGAAATGCTTATCAGAGTAAAACCACCTCATTTAATATTAATAATCACATAGGTAAAACCCAAGTTTCTTATTACAATACATTTATAGGGATAAACCCTATTTTATTGAATTTTAAAACATCGTTTATTTGGTAACTTTTATAGCCACATTTTCCCAAGCCTTCAGTGCTCTCCAGCTATCTTTTTAGTAATTGGCTGTCACATTGGGTTACCTGAAATGTGTTTTAAAAACATTTGTCAGTCGGAAATACTAGTGAGTGAATCCCAGTTTAATCAAATTTAAATAAAAAGTCACAGTGAACAATATCGAGAGCTATCACATTGTTTATGTCTACACAATTACTCCATTAGTACTGTCAACCCTGACTTGTGGGTCATATTACCCACTGGCTAACTCATTGTCCAATGGTAACGTATTGTCAACCTTGACTTACTACTCACAGTGTAGTAAATTTTGTATACAAAACCCCAACATACTGGCAGTAATTGAAGAACTATAAAGACTCAATCACTGCTAAATTTCATTGTAAAACAATTAAGGTTTGGTACAACATTACCAAAAAGATTATCAAAAAGAGGATAAACTCACATTGCTATCTTAGGCTTCTCGTAAGGGTTTCCTGGATATAATCTATAATTTATACAAATGTACATTGGTTAGTATCATAACCCTTTGAAATTATTAATGATACCCTCCCCGAGACGGCATTCCAACAACTACGTCGGGCAGAACCACGATAGTTGTTACGGAACCCTAAATCAATCGGGCAGCGTAACTATTATGAAACTGGGGTTATAATACTTACAACGGAGCAGAACCTCGCTAATTAGGGGTATAATACCCGACTATAATATCTCTTCTATAGAAATTGTGATTTAGAATTGAAATGTGAGCGAACTGAATTGAAACCCGATGCCATCTATTTATAGTTTTGATATACGACTCTCACGCGACCCGCGTAAAGCACAGGCCAGGGTTACGCGTCCCGCGTTAACCCTGGTCAACAGAATAGCTTATCCGGGTCATCTACTAGGCTCGACACGATCATGACACGTGTCAGCCTGGGGTGTTGCCACTAATTTGATCTCACGCGGCCCGCGTCGACTTGGACGATGTTTCACGCGGCCCGCTTGAACTAAAGAATTCAGCGGAGTTTGGTTCCAGCCTTGATACCGCCCGCATGAACTGTTGGGGTGGGTTTACGCGGCCCGCCTCAACTCCATTTTTCTTATTTGTAATTTAATTTATATGTTATAATCTATTTCGAGCTCGGTTTTCACATACGGGGTGTAATATAAGACATATTGGGATATTTTAAGATATAATAGGGTGTCGTAAAATATTATGAAAGTGTTGGTTTTACCGAGGGTTGTTACAACATGAACTCACAACTTTGCATTTCCTGCGCCGTAAACTTCACCGGGTTTGCTTATTTAGCGTCGTGACCTATACGTGTTTTATTAACGTTAGTCACTAGACTTGTATCGCACAAGTACAAGTCACCATCTTTTATGTATGTGTTCTTTGTTGTTAAAAATAATTTATATTTTTAACTATGTATCTTACTTATATTATTTTTCCAATAAATATAAGTATCTTGTATCCTTCACCCGAGTTATGTTTTTTTGTCCAAAACTTCATTTTAAGTTCATAACTTGTCCAAGTTATTTAATCTATTAAGAAATATATTTTCATAAATATATTCTCTTGTATTTGTCTATGCATGTTGTATATGTATTTTGTATTTTTACTCCTTATGAGTATTTAGTGTATTTTCAAGTCTTAATACACTATTACATATAATACATACTACATACACTTAGCACAGAATTTGGTGATCAATAAATATATATATTTTCCTCAAAAATTTACATACTTAGTATCAATTTTTATCTTGAAGAAAGCATCATTTCTTAACTTGAAGTTTACATAAAAATTAGGGAAAGCTTGGTAAATATTTTTAGGTAAATTTTTAGGGAATAAGTTTCACCAAAACTTATATTTTTCTAAGTGTCAAAATTTATAAAAATTTTGACAGAGTTTCCCCTAAAAATGGAGGTTTCCCATGTTTTCAAAACATGTGTTTATTTTCTTTTAAAATCATCATCAATCATCAACAACACAATCAAGACTTACCATAAGCCAAGATCATGTAATTTACATTACATCATGAACTTGAAGTTTTTGTAAAAACTTGTAGTAACTTACCATGTTATTTAGTAGGTTTAGTTACCCTTTAAAACATATTTATTTGTTTCTAAATCACCTTCTTGAAAGATTTAGTCATTTACAACTTGTAAGATGATTTTTCTAAAATTATTTCTTTTGTATCTTTCTTGTTACAAACATGTTTCTAGTCTTGTTTAAACACTAAAAATATGATTAGTTTGCTTAGAAACCATGACTTTGTAAATCTCATAAATAAACTTGGTTTCTTGAGAAAATTATTTTTGTAATCATCTATTTACAAGATTTGTATCTTGTTTAAATCATCTTTACATATGGAAACAAATTTCATCATTCAAGTTCATGTATATAAAGTATGATCATCTTGGTCTTTCACAAGATCATCACCTTAACTTACTAGATCATGTGTTTAATCACAATCTAGTAGGTTTCTTATGATGTCTAACATCACTAACACAAATCATCAATCATCAAGAAGCATATCAACACAAATCAACATGTATTCTTATGTTATTAAGCTTATGTTAAAGTATCATGATCATGTTCTTTAGTGTTCTTCAAGATTAACAAAGTTCATCATCTTTTAACCAACTATATGTGAAGTAAAAACAAGTGACAAGGAGCTTACTACTAGCACAAGGGCTAGGGTAGAACACAAGAAGATGAAGGTGATAAATGGGTTGGATAAAAGCAAATGGGAGAGGTCCTTCAAGATCCAAGACCACGAAGCTAGCTTGTAACCCTTATTGCACCTTGTGTACACTTGAGATTGGTTGAACTTGAATTGAAGATGGTGGTGGTGTTGATGGTGGTTTCGGCCGAAGGTGGGGAGGAGAGGAAGAATGTGTTGTGTAGTGAAGTGTGTGAAGTAATGATCTATAAGTTCCAACTTATAACCATATTTAGGTGTTTATCCAAAGGTTAATGTGTTCCAATAGTACAAGGCAAAAATCTCTAGAGAATCAAGGTGAATCAAAGTGAATGAAGGTGAATCAAAGTGAGATTATGCAAGATCAAGAAGGATCTTGGTGGGGGCCACCCCATGACCGTCCACTTTAAAGTGGGGGGGGGGGGGTAAAGTGTAAGTTTGATGGATAGTTAAGTAATCTAACTAGATCTCAAGAGATTTAGTTAGTGTTTATGTGCATGATGTGTTATACAGTGTTTTAGGGTGTTCGGTGATCATAACTAGTTCAGAAATAATAAAACCATGCTTCTAGTGTAATTTTGATGTTTCGGGTAGTGTCCGGTTGTTCGGTTAGATACCGGTTCGTTAAAGTGCTAAATTGCACCGTTTAGTGTCCTTTATGTACTCTTTTGTGACACTTTAAATTCCCGACACTTAGGAAAGCATTCAGGACTAATTAGTCATAGTTTACATGTTACTAACTTGTTACAATGCTGAATTTTGCTGAAATGTATGAAATTCAGCATTTAAAGTGTGTTTGGGGTGCTTTTCAGTGCGTATTTTAGCTTCCGGAAAGTCTATATGTTAACCCTTGTATACATTCTTGGGTTTTAATGTATTTTAGACGTTGGACCTACTCCTAGGCCCCAATTCTATTGTCTGACTGCTTTCTGCAGAATTGCTGACACTATGTGTCTTACCGGTGAGTTTACTAGTATTTCTAACGCAACGCTAATAGTAATGCATAAAGCCATATTTGAAGTATAAAACGTGCATGAATTCACATGTATAGCATGAAATTAGACAATGTTGACATTTAAGCACATAATTGCATATATTAAGTAATAGTTAAATTGTATGGAAATTACCGGTTTTGTGCCAGTTGTCACAAAAGATCCATCCTCGGTGAAGAACTTTTCCATTTCCTTGGATGCAACTGCAGCTTTCCTTATCAACACAGATTCTTGACTTTTCATCTCCTCGGCTTCTTTCAGTAAACTATCAACCTCACGATCAATTCCTTCCTTGACATCCGAATCCGAACCATAACTACTGATGCGTGTGAAGTGTGTATGGTTTTTAATGTATATTTTAAGCCCGTTTACACTTTTTTAGTCAAGTTTTAAATTTATAAAACACGATATTTACTAGCACTAAACACACATATGGGCAAGTGCACCCATCGTGAGCGTAGTATAGTGTTGGTAAGATACCGAGGTCGTCCAAGAACACAAGAGCTTTTAGTACCGGTTATCCTCAACGTCTAATCAAATCAAAAAGTTAGAAAAAAGTTTTAAACTAGAAAAATAAAAACTAACTAAAATGCTGAAAAATAAAAGTAAAAACAGATAGACAAGATGAATCACTTGGCTCCGACTCGTGTTTAGTGTAACCTTTGATTATTTCTGCACTTTTGCATTTTTTATGAGATTATCTTAGTTATTGTAGTAGGCCCCTCTTTTGAAGGTGACGTTACCCTCAACCCAGTAGTTTGAGTCAGCAAGGATACAATCCTAAAGGGTCGGATTATTTAAAGATAATTAATTAAGTTATTAATGCATATTATGGTAGGCCCCTCTTTTGAAGGTGACGTTACCCTCGGCTAAGTAGTCTGAGTCAGCAGGGATACAGTCCTAAGTAGTCGGGTTAAAGTATTAATAGTAGCTTACATATGAGGGGATAAAAGAGTTTGGACCCCCGCCATCTAATACCGGTGGGTATTGAAGGAGGTCCTACTAAATTTGACCCAGGTCCTTGCAGGATCTATACACTGAACAAGGCAAGACTCTTACCAAACCTTTCCCTTAACCCCTGACCAGGTAGCCAAGATACATCCATATAGACCGTGGAGATATGAATGGTGAAAATCTTTTATTTTATATACTCAGTAAAATAATGCCAAGACACCACGCGCAAACGATAAGGAAGAATCACCTTCAACATAAGAAACTAGTTATTAAAGTCATTAATACATAACCAAGTAAAAAGTGCGAAAAGATTGAAAATAAAAAGTATTACACTAGACACTTGTCTTCACCAAGTGATGTAAGAGAATTAGGCAAACATGGCATTTGATTGTCAAGAACTCTTACGATCAATCTTGGATCCCGAGACGACTCATACACTCTACGATGGACAATGGATAATGGTGGTGGATGATGATGTTGTGATGGTGGTGGGTGGTGGGTGAAGTGTGAGAGAGGTGGTGTGCCAAGGGATGGTTTGCAAACGAGCCAAGCACCCCTATTTTTAGCCTGAACAGTAGCTCGGGCACAGCCCCGTGTCCATTGGGCATGGCCCCGTGTCCATCCTATTCTCTGTCTTCATTTATTGCAGTTTGTCTGCATTAGTTGACCACACCCCCGTGTCCGCTGGGCACCCCCCCCCCCCCCCCCCCCGTGTGCAGAAGCATATCTGTAATATCAAGATTTGCCTGGATTCTGTGAATCCTATAGTTGACCACAGCCCCGTGTCCGCTGAGCACGGCCCCGTGGTGGGTGATAGAAGCTTGTATAGCTTTGTCTTTTATGCTGGCACTTGGGCACGCCCCCGTGTTCACTGAGCACGGGGTGTGTTCAGCCTTCTGTTCTCTTGTTTTGCTTGGGAAGATGCTGTCGGGGAGGTCGGGCATGCCACGTTTGTTCCTTTTCTTGTATTTATGTTAGATTTAGCTGCATTTTTGCTTCTTTTGTTAATTGAGCTCATTTAATCCTGAAAATACAAAAGGAAGACAAAAACACACTTTTTCCAACATTAGTACTAAAAAAGGGTTAGTTTTATGCCACAATTGATGTAATTTATATGTTGCATTTTGTGCACATCAAATACCCCCACACTTGAATCTTTCTTTGTCCTAAAGCAAAACTCTTTATAATGTGGCTTTACACTCTCAAATGGAATGGGTAGAAGAGAAGGTTTTTGGGCTTGTCATAGAGTGTTGGGATTTCCAAGATTCTTTATCAAGTTTTTATTTTTATTTATTTAAAATCCTATTCGTCATGATTTATTTAAAACTTTTCATAAGATAAATTACTTATTAGGGCATAATATGCCTTTTTAAAATTTTATTTATATACAAGTTCACATACCTCACGGGGGATCACTCAACACTCGGCCGAAGATGTATTTTAGTGAATCACTCAAGAGCGACATGGGACTTACTCCTACCATAGGCTTGCCAAGCAATCAATCCTCCTCCTTTTTAACTATATACCTTTGTAAATATAAAGAGGACTTTTGGGTGAAGGGTTAGGCTTGGGTTAAAGGTAGGTAGTTGAGTTAGTGGTTAGTAAAAAAGGGCGAAAAAGCGTAAAAACATCGGTTTTCGTAAGACTTTTTATTTTTGATGAAGCCATTATTCAAACAAAGTTATTTTTGATGGACTTGCTTGTTTATTTCTTTTGCTTCATCATCAACATATATATATTTTTTTTTTTTTTGAAAAGTCATACGAAAAACCAAGGTTGTTACTAAAACAAAAAGGGTTAAAAATAAAAAAGGTTTTGGTGGGTGAAAGGGTGTTTGGTTTGGGTTAAGAAATGAAAAGGTTTAGGCTCAAAGGGGTTAACTAGGGGGATTTTGGGTAGGTGGTAAAAAAAAAAGAAAAAATAATGATGTAGAAATAAAAAGGGTTAGTCCTAATGCCTCCATCATTTACTTACTCGGGTTTAAGTTGGTAAGGACCGGGAATGTATCGTCGTGGCAAGTTCTAGAGTTGTAAGAACCAAACGGCTATTCACACAAGAAACGAAAAATGAGCATTTAGTTTAAAGATATGTATTTGTATGCTCGATAAAGGCTCAAAACTCACTTTTGTGGGAATGGGTTTTTATGTGATCAAGTATATATAATCAAATTTTAACTAAACTTGTCATGCCTTTTCATAATTTTCTTATGTTGGTTCTTTTTATCACGACGCTATCGGTTGTAAATTTGTAAAAATATAACCTTTATAGAATTTGAAATTCCCAAATTAAACCTAGAAAAGTAAAAAAATGAAAAAAAATTTTGAAAAAAATTTGGGGTGATTAGCGGTTCCAATAGAGTTTTGTGTAAGGCTTGTAACTAGGACTTGCAAGATTCAAAGTTTTAGCATCCACCCCCCCCCCCCCCACACTTAAATTACACATTGTCCTCAATGTGTCCCAAAAATAAGTTTTTAGGTTGATTGAATGTGTAAAAAGGTGTGAAAAAACAAAATTTTATGTTACTGGGCGTCTGGACACGGCCCCGTGGTGTCCGGGCACGGCCCCGTGTTCAGGTGCCAGTAACAAAAACTTGTAAAAAGAGACAGAAGCATGGACACGAGGGCGTGTTGGGTGAACATGGCCCGTGTCCAGTTTACCTGAACTGGGCATTTTCTGCAAACTGTGCAGCACGGGGCCGTGTTGGGCGGGCACGACCCGTGCTGAAGTTGCTGTAATGAAGAAAATTTTGTCGGATGGCCCTGTTCTCGTGCATGGGGTGCTGGTTCAAGTTTTCCCTTGTTATCCTTCACCATCCCGAGTGTGTTTTATTCCTGAAAATTAAAACTAAACTAAAAAACATAAAAATTAATCTATACTAAACTAAGGATAGTTCCGCGGAATACCTCTGTGGTGAACCACGTTTATAAGGGTCCTTGGCTAGACCCAAAGCCTGGTCATATGTTACCCAAGTGGAATGTTTTGCATCCCATGCTACACTGTCGGAGAGCGTCATCCAAGCTTGAGTCTATGACCTTCATGTAGTTGACCGGGTCTTCGTCTTCTACTCTTTTTCCGACTCCAGACTTCACTTCCTCGTCCCCAAACTTCAATGTTAGTGTTCCGTCATTCATGTCTACCACTGCTTGGGCAGTGGCTAGAAATGGCCTCCCTAGGATGAGAGGGACTTCGGTGTCTTCTTCCATATCTAGTATGACAAAGTCGGCCGGGAAGACGAAATTGTCGACTTTGACCAATAGATTTTCAGCGACACCTTGTGGATATTTGACGGATCTGTCAGCAAGTTGTATGCTCATCTTTGTAGGGCTCGTTTTTCCTAGGCCGAGTCGTTTGAACATTGATCCGGGCATGAGGTTGATGCTAGCCCCAAGATCGGCTAGTGCATTGCGAATGGGGGATTCCCCAATCGAGCAAGGAATCGTGAAGCTTCCAGGATCAATCCTTTTTTGTGGGAGTTTGTTGAGTAGTAAGGCGGAGCATTCTTCGCCTAAGTCAACTAATTGCAATGATTCAATTTTCCTTTTAAGAGTGAGGAAGTCCCTCATAAATTTTGAATATTTTGGCATTTGGGTTAGGACTTCGATAAATGGAATATTAACATGCAATTGTTTTAGTAAATTTTCGAACTTTGCGAATTGCTCATCGGTCTTTTGACGAATTAACCGACCGGGGTATGGAACCGGAGGAGTCTTAGTAGGCTCTTGAACCGGTGAAGAAGCCTTCTCTTATTGGGGCGCGGGTGGAGTTGTGGTTTGGCTAGATTGGCTTCTTTCAGTTGGTGGAAGTGAAGCCTCTTCGGGACCCACGGTACGGTTTCACAATGTTATGAGATGTACTTGCGCCTTTGGGTTGGTCTTGGTATTACTTGGTAACGCGCCTTGTGGTCTCTCAGAGAAATTTTGAGCTATTTGATTTAATTGTGTTTCAATGTTTTGAATGCTAGCTTGTTGATTTCTAAAATTCGATTCCAATTGCTGAAATCGATCCGAGTTTTTCTTTTAGGTGTCGGAGATGAGGCGAGATACAGTATCTTCAAGCCTTTCTCGTCCACCTTGTTGTTGAGAAAAATTTTGTGGTTGTTGAAAGTTAGTTCGTTGGTTTTGTTGGTTACTACTATTGCCGGGATCTCTCCAACCAAGGTTAGGGTGGTTACGCCATCCTTGGTTGTAGGTACCCGTTGGAGGACCCGACGGCCTAGGTCTATTATCAATGTAGTTTACCGTTTCCGTTTGATCATCAACTTCTTTCATACAACTCCAATTTTCATGTGGCCCACCACATCCCTCACAAGCCATAACCGAGGCCGTTTTTGCCATTTCTAATTTTTTGATTTTTGAAGAAAGGGCCTCGATTTGGGCTTACAAAGAAGTGCTTTCATCAAACTTATGGGCGCCCGGGGCAATAGATTTATTGCCTCGGGGAGTGTGCCACTGAAAATTGATTTGAGCAATTTCCTCAATTTGATTATATATTTCATTTGGGCCCCCGGAGCTAGAATCAAGTGTTTGTCTTGTGTGTGGCAACAACCCATTGTAGAAAGTGGATACTTGTTGCCATACCGCAAGACCGTGATGAGGACACTTTCTTAGTAGCTCCTTGAACCTTTCCCAAGTTTCATATAAGGATTCCCCATCTTCTTGCGAATATGTATTAATTTCAGTCATTAATTTAGCCGTTTTAGCAAGAGGGAAATACTTATATAGAAACTTTTTGGCTAGTTCATCCCAGGTGTTTACCGAGCCAACTGGGAGGGTATTAAGCCAAGCCTTAGCTCGGACTTTTAGTGAAAATGGAAACATCCAAAGGCGGATGGCGTCGTTCGATGCTCCATTGATCCGAAAGGTATCACATATTTCTAAGAAATTAGTAATATGTAGATGGGGATCCTCGTCAGCAAGCCCATGGAAGGTTGCGGAGTTTTGAAGCATTTATATCAAATGTGGCCGAAGTTCGAAGTTATTGGCTTCGACATTCGGTGCATTGATAACGGCGCCAAGATTACCCACAGTGGGTCGTAGGTAATCCACTGGGGTACGTTGGTCCGCCATTGGAAGTGAGTCCCCCGAAACTTTCTCTTGGTTTTTAGCTTTAAGTCTTTTTTCTGAGAAAGCGTTTGGGTTCTTCTAGAGGTTCTTTTATGTCTCTACTAGAATTGGAGCTCATACACTACGTAGAAAGTTCAGATGTGGCGCCTGGGTTCCTATTCCTGCAATAAAAACAGAAAAGAACGTTAGTCAGAAGGTTCACCACGGCCCCGTGCTTAGATGAACACATCCCGTGGTCGGAGATACAGTGATTGTTTTCTGGATCCCTGTTACTGGGGAGTTGGACACGGCCCCGTGTTGCACCGACACGGCCCCTGCTCAGCTCTCTGTAACTCGGAAAATAAAAACTGCCAGTAACAATGCTGGGCACAGCCCGTGTCCGACCAGGCACGGCCCGTGCTGAGCTCTGCAGAAACTGAAAAATTAAGAAAAATCCTAAAAAAAAATTAGAAAAATAAGAAAAACGATTAGGCCGTTGATTCCTAACTTTCTTAAAATCCTTATGTCCCCGGCAACGGCGCCAAAAACTTGATGCGTGTGAAGTGTGTATGGTTTTTAATGTATATTTTAAGCCCTTTTACACTTTTTTAGTCAAGTTTTAAATTTATAAAACACGATATTTATTAACAGTAAACACACATATGGGCAAGCGCACCCATCGTGAGCGTAGTATAGTGATGGTAAGATACCGAGGTCGTCCAAGGACACAAGAGCTTTTAGTACCAGTTTATCTTCAACGTCTAATCAAATCAAAAAGTTAGAAAAAGGTTTTAAACTAGAAAAATAAAAACTAACTAAAATGCTGAAAAATAAAAATAAAAGTTAAAACAGATAGACAAGATGAATCACTTGGCTCCAACTCGTGTTTAGTGTAACCTTTGATTATTTCCGCACTTTTGCACTTTTTATGAGATTATCTTAGTTATTGTAGTAGGCCCCTCTTTTGAAGGTGACGTTACCCTCAACCTAGTAGTTTGAGTCAGCAATGATACAATCCTAAAGGGTCGGATTATTGAAAGATAATTAATTAAGTTATTAATGCATATTATGGTAGGCCCCTCTTTTGAAGGTGACGTTACCCTCGGCTAAGTAGTCTGAGTCAGCAGGGATACAGTCCTAAGTAACCGGGTTAAAGTATTAATAGTAGCTTACATATGAGGGGATCAAAGAGTTTGGACCCCCGCCATCCAATACCGGTGGGTATTGAAAGAGGTCCTACTAAATTTGACCCAGGTCCTTACAGTGTCTATACACTGAACAAGGCAAGACTCTTACCAAACCGTTCCCTTAACCCCTGACCAGGTAGCCAACATACCTCCATATAGACCGTGGAGATATGAATGGTGAAAATCTTTTATTTTATATAGACAGTAAAATAATTCCAAGACACCACGGACAAACGATAAGGAAGAATCACCTTCAACATAAGAAACTAGTTATTAAAGTCATTAATACATAACCAAGTAAAAAGTGCGAAAAGATTGAAAATAAAAAGTATTACACTAGACACTTGTCTTCACCAAGTGATGTAAGAGACTTAGGCAAACATGGCGTTTGATTGTCAATAACTCTTACGATCAATCTTGGATCCCGAGACGACTCATACACTCTACGATGGACAATGGATGATGGTGGTGGATGATGGTGTTGTGATGGTGGTGGGTGGTGGGTGAAGTGTGAGAGAGGTGGTGTGCCAAGGGATGGTTTGCAAATGAGCCAAGCACCCCTATTTATAGCCTGAACAGTAGCTCGGGCATGGCCTCGTGTCCATTGGGCACGGCCCCGTGTCCATCCTCTTCTCTGTTTTCATTAATTGCAGTTTGTCTGCATTAGTTGACCACACCCCCGTGTCCGCTGGGCACGCCCCCGTGTGCAAAAGCATATCTGTGCTATCAAGATTTGCCTGGATTCTGCGACTCTTATAGTTGACCATGGCCCCGTGTTCGCTGAGCACGGCCCTGTGGTGGGCGATAGAAACTTCTATAGCTTTGTGTTTTATGCTGGCACTTGGGCACGTCCCCGTGTTCACTGAGCACGGGGCGTGTTCAGCCTTCTGTTCTCTTGTTTTGCTTGGGAAGATGCTGTCGGGGAGGTCGGGCATGCCACGTTTGTTCATTTTCTTGTATTTATGTTAGATTTAGCTGCCTTTTTGCTTCTTTTGTTAATTTTAGCTCATTTAATCCTATTTAATCCTGAAAATACAAAAGGAAGACAAAAACACACTTTTTCCAACATTAGTACTAAAAAAGGGTTAGTTTTATGTCACAATTGATGTAATTTATATGTTGCATTTTGTGCACATCACCACCCACACTTGAGCTTTCCTCATCAGAACTATCGTTATACCCAGAACTATCATCATCTTTAGAAAATTCCTCTCGGTGGACATGTTTGATATGATTGATGATCTTAGCATAACAAGCAGTTCCTCCTTGCCCTTCATTTCCCAATTGAATGGACCAATCACATCTTTCATGTGCTTGAACTACTAAGGCTCTGTTTGTGTTTGAAGGCCCAGATTGGTTTGGGTTATTTGGGTTGTTAACTACTACTATACTTCGTTCTTGGTTTGTGTTGGATGTGCTTGATTGATTTCGGAAAGGATTGTGGTTTCCTTGTTTGCTAGTCGAGTGCATACACGTTTGAAATGACCTTTCTCACCATAGTTGAAGCATGTAACGGCATCCTTATCAAAACCATATTTAGTATCCCGTTTACTCTCCAAGCTTGTTCTCCTAGTTCTACTCATGTAATCTTTTGCCCATCTCACTGCACTTGCAAACGCCCATTTGATATCCATCAGCTCCATTTCATATTTGTTGATAGTCTTCATTAGTCAAATTAATGTTTCCAATTTGACCGGCAACTAATCCAAAATAAGCACTAACCATTTTGTTTAGAAGTTCCATACGTTCCCGGGCGACTTCCACACTGACTTTAGTGAGGTTTGAGGTATCAAGTCTGACGGTGCTACGATTTGAAGGTTGAAAGTGGTTACCATAAAAAGCTTGTTGAGAAGCTTGTTGTTAGGTTTGAGGTGCAACAACTTTTGGTTGAGGAAGAAAGGCTTTTGGATCAAACGCTTGGCCATAAGTCTGAGCACTTGAACCAATTGATTGATCTAGTGTAGCTGGTGGTAGAAAAGGGTTTGCATTCGCCATAAGTGCTGTTTGAGGCTTCAGTTGCTGATTGGCACTAACAACAGTATTAATACCTCCAAAGTACATCTCATGGTTTTGTGGAACTGGAATTCGTTTTGCTTTTCGAATTTCATCTTCATTTTTATTCTCAAGCAAGTTTCTGAACGAATTCATAAATACTGATCACATCTAAAACACCAGTATGCTTTAGCAAGTCAATGAATTGACTCCACTTAGGTGGTAAAGCATCACCAAAACGCATAACAATCTCTTGTGGAGTTGCATTGACCTTGTAAGAGTACATTTCACTAAGCAAGGGATAGAAACTAGTTGTCATATTGCTTAGTGTTTCATTCTCCATGAACAGAAATCCTTCAAACTCTTTCTTTAAAAGATCATGGCGGATCTTTCTTGTCGCTACATTTCCTACCCCTCTAGCTTTCAAGGTGTCCCACAAATTCTTTGTAGTGGTACAATACACGAATTGATGATAAATATCCTTATGAAGTGCTTGCGTAAGGATATCAAATGCCTTCTTCTCAAGATCATAAGCTTTCTTATTACTTTCATTCATTTCTGCCAAAGAGGTTGGATTGGAGCCTGCTTCTTCGAGAGATACGTTGTACGGTGTAGTGAAGCATGTCCACAACTTAGTATTTTGACCTAGAACATATGTATTAAAACGACTTTTCCATGATGGATAATCGTTCATGTGATTCAACTTTGGTGGACGGTTGTTACTTCTTGTTTCACTCAAGCTAATGAGAAGAGTTTGAATGCTCTGATTTTGATTTGCAACTATTGCCCATTGATTAGCGGTAAGCATGGCCGATTGTTGAGGCATTAACGATTGTACCCATGAGGTTGCAGAGCTAGATTGTGATGGCTCTTGGCTTGTACCCGAGCTACTACCCCAATCCCAAGGATTTGTACCCATTGTTGGTTGTTGATTAAGAACAATTGCTTAGAAATTCAAATTAAACAAGTTTAGTATGAATTGTAAACCTTCTGTGAAAACTACAACTGTCAAAACCATGAAATACTAAGGACATGAAAAATAGATATTAGCGAAAGACCTATTCACGAAGAAGTGGTATTTCGTGAATATCTCTCACTTTCCACAAAAAACAGTAGGATTATTCACGAAGAATAGATAGTGTTCACGAAGAACAAGATCTTTCGTAGAAAACTAATTCAACGAAGAACTAAGGTTATTCGTTGACTTTAGTTCTTTGCAGATATGAATCTTCGCATAATGGTTCTTTGTGAAATGGTGGGTAAAATGTTTCCTTTTTCAGCAGAATCTGGTTTCTGATTTTTTGAAAGTTGGTAGCTTGTATATCGAATATAGTTAGAAAACAAACATTCGAAAATTAACTTTTTAGTCAAAGTACAAGGTTATCTTATCACACAGAGAACATTCCGGGGACTTTTCCGGCCAAAACACTTAACCGGAAAAGATGGCGAACTAAAATTTTGCTAGAAATTTCAAGAAAAAACCGTATTTTAATATGTCTCCATGTTTTTAACAAGGTTTTTGTCAAAATTTTCAGAAAACAACAAGATTTTCCTAAGTTTTAACCCATTTTACTTGTAAAAACTCAAGTTTCTTGTTTTAAGCTCAAGAACACTTCCAGGAAGCTTCACAACTTGCTCAAACACAACACTATGCTTGGTTTTAAACAAGGAAGAGAGCTAAAGCTCTGATACCACTTGTAGGTCCACATAGAGGATCAAGATTAAACCTACTTCCTTGTTTTCTAACACACTAACGAGTGCGGAATCCAGGTAAGTATGCAAACCAAAGCAAAGAAAGACAAACACAAAGTAACCTAAGATTCACAATCTTGATTAACTGAAGAGAACTAGTACAAACACATACACACAATGTTCATACAAACCACAATCCTCTCTTACTGAAACTGTGAACTAAAGTCTGCTTATATAGCCCAACAACCCAGCAACACTACAAAGAATGTACATGGGCCACGAAAGATATGCAGGGCCACGAAGAAGGGGTTCTTCATGTACCTTTCCAACGAAACACTGATGTCATGAAGAATAGGTTCTTCATGACATTCCATTCAGGAGGAAACATGTCTTTCGTGATAGATGTGTCTCCCACGAAGAAGTGGTTCTTCGTGGGTAGGCTACAAATAGACATCAACTTACAGACATAAACATAACAGCAGAAAACAAAACAACTAACTAATTAAGAGACTGCATACATGCAGCTGTTTTACAAACATTACACAGTAAACGTCGTACCAAGTGAAGATAGGAGGATATTTTTACTTGGTCGACTCAACCAAAACTAAACAGACGCTTTAAATAAAGACCGTACAATTACAGACGCAATTAGGAACAAGCGACAGACACAAAAGTGCACCAACAATATATTTATAGGCATTGTTGTAAAAATCCCGACTAGGCACTAATTAATCCCCGATTTATCTTTATTAATTTTCAATTAATTACAATTAATCCCAATTATATCCGATTAATCCCTGGTTAATCCCGATTAATCGCTAGTCCCCACCTCACTGACCGACTATCGACTAGCGATTTCTACAACCATGTTTATAGGACCTTAACCATATTGTATTGGCTCCTCTTCTTCAATTTATCCACTACAAGAGCTTCAAGCTTCAAATATTTTTCAATGACACTCGTACAAATTTTGATCAACTTTATTTTGCTCTTCAAGAAAAATGATTACACAAGCTTGAGTTGGCTTAGAATATAAAGGTCGGGCTCGATTCTAGTTTTAACGAGTCTATCTCAATTAGATATCGAACGACTCTACTCGTTTACACCCTAATTGAGGTAGTGTTGGTCACGAACCGAGCAGGGGTGGCCCAATGTATAGAAAAAAATAGGCATCCACATTATGCCTACACGACTATGGGGCCTAATTCTTTTCGTGCTTCATATTTTATATCCACATTTTTCTACTTGTTTAAAAAGTCATATTGCTTCTCGAATGAAAATAACTCTAGATGATTTTCTAATTCGCTTTAGCTCCCAAAATGGTTAAGTAGTCCTTAGAGTTGAGACATGGTCAACTCAAGCTTGAAATTATAGGAGCCAAGTTGACTTGGCTAGAAATTCTTTACTAGTAGAAAATCGAGCTTGAATTTGACTCACTTATAACTTGAGCTCGCTTGTGGCTTGACGAGTCAACTTGATATCAGAGAAGTCGGCATTAGAACATGAGAAGTCGAACCAGAGACAAACTGGATCGGAAGAATAAGCTGAACAAGACATTTATGGAAGAAGAAGTTGAACCGGACATAAAAATATTATACGAGTTAAATTTGACCAACTCCAATCACCAACAATTTGAGCAGCCTTAACTAAGAGTCGTCAGGAATAGTACTCCCTAGGGCGAGCATGGGCCAGTTCTGTCATCGGCTAGAACCATACCTATGGCTAATGTTTTGGATTTTAGATTCTCATAACTAATCGGATCGGTTATAAACGGTTGGTTAAATCGGCTATCGGAAAGAGATTTGGTCAATTTGGTTAGCCGTCAGCTTGAGACTTAGGTGGACTTTAAGTACATTTCAATTATGAAGTCCAATTATCAATTGTGCCAAATACTTGGCAATCCTTTAAATTTAAAGAGTAGAATACATGGCAACTAATATGTTATTTATGAAAAAGAAACATATACATTTGTTTAATGTTGGTTTCTTAATTGGTTCGATTTCAATTTGGAGTTAATCGGATATATATGGTTTGGTTATTCAGCCGTCCTGCTCACCTCTAGTAGTCCTGAATTGTTGTATCATGTTCCTTATACATATCTAGTCGTCGTGCTCACCCATAGTTTCTTTGATCATCTTCATTTCGTGTTTCAACAGAAACTATATATACCCGTAAAAATATTAGTTGATCATTTTCTTAAAGAAGTAACCGGAATCAAGAAAGGGAGTTGAAAATTACTTTTTATGTTGTGAGAAAGGAATGTTTCGTTAACTTGTATTAATTATACTTGTTTGAAAACAAAGTGGATGGAGTCATGGAGAAAACTAAAACTAGTCTCGAACCTTCCTGAAGGGTGCACTCCTTGGGAATTGAGGAAAGGTTTGGGGTTATTTCTGGAACTTACATTGCGAAGAAGAGAGATAAAGAAGGTAGCAGATTCGGTTTTGTCAGCTTCAAAGATGTTAAAGACAGGAAGGAATTTGTGAGGAGTTTTTCGAGGGTTAAGTTGGGTGAGAACATATTGAAAATCAATGTTGCTAGATTTGCGGTGGAAAATTCTAGTGTGTCGGGTCAGCCAAAGGTCAAGGTTAGTAAAAGTAAGGCCGCTGGTGAAGCTTTAGGAGGAAGACCGTTTGTTCTCAGGGATGTCAGGAGCTATAGTGATGTGGTGGGCAAATCTTATGGTGGGAGTGGTTCTTTCAAGGGCCAGGATATTAAGTAGACGGAAGTTAATCAGGAGCCGGGTAAATACGTTGTGGTATCGGATAGAACGTGTGCGTTCAAAAGTCTGTTCGGAGTAGCTTTAGTGGGGAGGACTGTGGACTTAGAGACGTTGGTGGACTTTGATAAGTTACTTAGCATTGCCAAAGTCTCTGTTGCGAACATCCAGTACCTAGGTGGTTTGTCTTTGCTTATTTCTTTCCATGATGAAGCTTCGGCTAACAAGTTCTTAGATTCGAAGGTTGTTTGGGGCCCTCAAGGTTGGACCCCTGGAGTGGTCAGTCATTCCCTCTTGAGAGGGTTGCTTGGCTTAGAATGAGTGGTATCCCTCTTCACTTGTTTGAGCCGGATGTTATGGTCCAAATCGGTGAACAGTTTGGTAAAGTTCTGCATGCTCCTAAATTTGTTGAAGAAGACCTTGATGTTTCGGTTTGTAGTATAGGAGTTTTAGTTGGAGAAGCCGGTAGGATCTATGATTCGGTTACGCTGAGATGGAATAAGAAATCTTATCGTATTTGGGTTGAAGAGGAGCATGAAGTCTGGGTTCCAGATTGCCTGGATTCGTCGGGGTCTGTTGATACTAGGCCGGCGATGTCCCCGCCGGTGGTGACCTTGCAGTGCTCTGGTAGTGAGGGTAACGAGGAGACTTTCGAGAAGATAGAAAGGGGGGAAGATGAAGAGTCTAAAGTTGTTAAGGTGGATTCTTCCCATGCAGATTCTGATCCGATGCATGAGGATAGAGAAAACGGCGGCGGGAATGACCTCGAGGAGGGTGTTGGAGTGCACGACAATATGGGCAGACATCATGATTCGACACAAGAGGTGGGGCCCGAGAAAGTGGATAAGGTGGACTTTAATAGGTTTGTTCATTCAGAGTTGGGTCAGACAAAAGGGGCCGGTTGGTTTGATTCAGGTGGGCCCAGTAAACCGGGTTTTAAAGTGGGTAATGTGGATATTAGAAGAACTGGGTTTCAGAAACCCAAGATTTTGGCCCAGTCTAGGAATGAAAAGGGATGGTGTATCTCTCCAACGGTTTTGAGGCCAAAAAAAAGGTGCAGACACTAGATGGATGAGGATTTTTCTTTTCAATCGCTTCCACAGTTTCCGGCCACCGCTCCAGTGGATGCTCAAGATCCGTTTGTATCCAATGTGCAAACCCCTGTTCTGGATTTGAATCGAAATGTGGGCGATGGTTCGTTTTCTGAGACATTGGTTGAGGAATCCTTGGAATCGGAGGTTCAAGCACCGGGTTATTCAAAAAAGATTCACTTGGAAACAGGGGAGGCCATCCAAAAGGAGGTAGAGGCGACAGTAAACATTGGTGCTCTTTTAGGAGTGGATCTTAAGGACCGCTCCGATTTGATGCAGGATATCTTCGGGAAGCCAGGTATTAATGGTGTGGACCTATGAACTTTCTTTCCTTCAACATTCGTGGCCTAGGGGGTTCTGAGAAGGCGGGTTGGGTTAAGAAGCTTAAGACTAATTATGGTATTTCTTTTATCTCTCTTCAAGAGACTAAGAGGGTGTCGGTTTCTGAGTCGGATCTGGTCGGGTTGTGGGGAAACCACAAATTTGGTTTTGACAGTGTGGATTCTGTGGGTTTGTCGGGGGGTTTGGCTTGTTGTTGGGATAAGTCGCTGTTCAGTCAAATCGGTGGGATGAAGGATAGGTACTTCCTTATGGGTAGGGGCAAAGTATTGGGTTCAGGGGCTGTGATTAATGTTTTAAACGTCTATGCTCCCCAAGGGGTTCCAGCTAAAAAAGTTCTGTAGGATTCTCTGGTTCAGCTGATCTCTAGTTTTGATGGTTTATGGGTTGTTTCGGGAGACTTTAATGCGGTTCGTTTTAGGGAGGAAAAAAGGAATTGCTCTTTTAAGAGCGCTTGCGCCAACAATTTTAATTCCTTTATTTTCGAGGCTGGTCTGTAGGAGTATAATATGATTGGAAGTAGATACACATATGCATCGGCCGATGGTAGGAAGATAAGCAAGCTGGATAGATTCTTGGTAAATTCTGATTTTTTCAATTCCTGGCCCGAAGCGAGAGTTGAAGCGGTGTCAAGTTTCCTGTCGGATCACCGCCCCATTATTTTGTCTTCGGTTAACAACAACTTTGGTGCTAGGCCTTTTCGGGTGTTCGATTCGTGGATTGGCATGGCTGGGTTTGAGGAAGCGGTTATTGGGGCTATTAAGGGCTGTGAGGCTGTTAGCGGTCCTCCTGACGTGGTTCTTATGAAGAAATTAGGTACCCTTAGACAAAGGTTAAAACAGTGGAGGGATGATATGTTGGCTAAAAATTCCGAAGTTGTGACTACGGCTTTATCAGACCTTGAAAATTTGGAAGTTGTGATGGAATCGAGAGAGTTGAGTGAGGAGGAGGAGTGGATCATGTTGGAATGCAAAAAGAAATTGAAAGAAGAAGAAGAAAGAAAGAATAGGGATTTAAAGCAAACTTCTCGGATTAGGTGGACCAAGGATGGCGATGAGAATTCGAAATTTTTCCACACTATGATTAATTGCAGAAAGGCGTCTAATGTTATTCATGGGTTGAATGTTGATGGTGTTTGGGTGTCTAAACCGTCGTTGGTGAAGAAGGAGGTCTTTAGATTCTTTAGGGATAAATTTGTGGAGCCTTGGGAGAATCGTCCCCGCCTTGTTTGTCCTAGTATTAAACGGTTGTCGGAGGTTGAAGTCCAGGAATTGGAGTCTCATTTCACAAGATAGGAAATTAAAACTGCTGTTTTTGACTGTGGGGATGACAAGGCTCCTGGCCCAGACGAGATTAATTTTCGTTTTGTCAAGCACTTCTGGTCTACTCTAGAGCATGATTTCTATAATATTTTGGCAGATTTCTACGAGTTTGGGGTGATTAACTTGGGTTGCGGTTCATCGTTCATAGCTCTGATCCCGAAAATTACAGATCCTCTTGGTCTAAAGGACTATCGCCCTATCAGTCTAGTTGGGATTATCAATAAAGTCATTTCAAAACTTTTGGCCAATAGGCTGAAAAAGGTGTTGGATTCGATTATCTCTCTGTCCCAATCCGCATTTATTGGTGGAAGGTTCATTCTAGACGGTCCGTTAATCATTAACGAAGTCCATAGTTGGGTTAAAAAGGCGAAGAAGAAGGTTTTCTTCTTTAAAATAGACTTTGAAAAGGCTTACGATAACGTTAACTGGAACTTTGTTGTGGATATTTTGTCGCAAATGGGTTTCTGGAGTAGGTGGTGCGCTCGGGTTAGAGGTATTATTTCATCGGCTAGAGCTTCGGTGTTGGTGAACGGAGCTCCTACTTTTGAATTTAAGTGTTGCAAAGGGATGCGACAAGGGGACCCTATTTCCCCTTTTCTATTTGTTATTGTCATGGAAGCTTTGTCGTCCTTGATCTCTAGGGCTTGTGACTTGGGTATTCTCAAGGGTGTGGCCCTTCCTAATGACGGTCCTTCGTTATCCCATTTGTTCTTCGCTGACGACGCTATCATTCTCGGGGAGTGGGATAAGGAAAATATTCTGAATGTGGTGAGAATTCTGAGGTGTTTTCATGCTTGTTTCGGGCTGCACATTAACTTTGGGATATCCAATACTTTTGGGCTTGGTATGGATAATGGCATTATTGAGGACATGGCGGGCTTGATCGGGTGTAAGGCAGAAAAATTTCCCTTTAAATATTTGGGTCTGACGGTCGGGGCTAATATGAACAGGATCAACAACTGGAGACCGGTGTACGACATCTTCGAGAAGCGGTTGTCTTTCTGGAAAGCTTCTCTGCTTTCCATAGGGGGAAGAGTAACGTTAATTCGGTCAGTTCTTGAAAGCCTTCCATGTTATTTTTTGTCCCTCTTTCGTGCTCCTGTCAAAGTTTTGGAGGATCTAGAAGGCATTATCAGAAAATTTCTATGGGGGGGCACGAATGGTGTCAAAAAACTCTATTGGGTAGCTTGGGATAGAGTTGCTTCGCCTAAGAAATTTGGAGGGTTGGGATTGCATAAACTCAAGGAGGTTAATTTGGCGTTCCTTGCTAAGTGGGGTTGGGGATTCAAAACGGAAAAAGAGAACTTATGGGTTAAAGTGGTTGTTGCTATCCATTCCGGTGGGTCCGCTTGGGATTTTCTTCCGTGCAGGAAAACTTTGGGGGGGGGGGGGGTCTGGTGTAATATTGCTTCCTTGCTAAAGAAGCCGATAGTGGAGAACTTTCCGATTCGGAAGTTCTTTCGAGGAATTGTGGGCTCGGATGAGAACATTCTCTTTTGGCTAGATCCGTGGTTGTTTGACATCCCGCTTAAAGAAAAATTTCATGAATTATTTCGGCTCGAGATGGTGAAGAATTACAGCGTGAACGACAGAATTTGTGGGGATGGTTTATGGCTTTGGAAACATGATCTGGATGCGGAGTCGGAGAAAAAGGAATGGAATGATTTAGCTACAGCTCTGGGCTCGGTCTCCTGCTCGTCTCGACCGGATAAGTGGGCTTGGTTGGGGGCTGGGTCGGAGTCTTTTTCTGTGGCTGCTGTCAAGAAACTTATTGATGGGTCAAAGGACTTTAGTAGCCGCTATGTGCTGGAGTGGTGCTCTTGGGTCCCGTTAAAATGTAATATTTTCATGTGGCAGGCTGAATTAGATCGGATCCCCACGGTGGAGGCACTCTCTAGTAGGGGGTTTTCGGTGGTGAATCCCGGTTGCAGTTTCTGTGAAGCCGGTGTGGACTCGGTCTCCCACTTGTTCACGTCGTGCTCGTTCGCGCTGAAACTTTGGGAGAAGATCACTATGTGGTGTCGGGTTAATAGATTTTTTATTTTTTCTTTTAGAGATCTGGCTGAAGTTCATAACCACGGTTTAAGTTCGGAGTCGGAGAAAAAAGCGTTTCAAGGGGTCATTTACACAGCATGTTGGTTACTATGGAAGGCCAGAAATGATGTCCGGTTCTCGAACAAGAGAAGAAGTGTGGAAGATCTATTTTGCGAAGTTCATTCAGTTAGTTTTGTTTGGTTTAAATATAGACATAAGAAAGGGTTGTTAGATTGGACTGATTGGTGTAGATTTGTGAATATGTAGTTTGTTGTTGTTGTTGGTTGGCCCGGTCTTCGGGTCGGCGTGTTTCTAATGAAGTTCTCCTTTCAAAAAAAAAGGTTCAAATTCAATAGATTTATAATTATCATTGTACAAATAAATAACATATAATTACGTCAATATTGGCCTTGTGATTTTCAAAATGTATCCCCAGCTAAGCCAAAAGTCATTACCATTGGTGTTTACAACAAACTAATTAAATTTACGAATCTCCATCTGTCTTTGTTTTCTCCATTTTCCAACTATCTTCTAGAACAGGTATACTAAAAAAAATAATTTAGAGAAATAACGGTTAATTAACTTATACTATGCTTTTAATTAACATGGTAACACTTAGTAAATTCTTTTTTTTAATGTGATTCATATAGCATTCATCATCATCATCATCATCATCATTACTATTACTATTACTATTATTATTATTTTTTTATTCAAAAGAATTTCTAAATTAAATGAACAGCGTATATATATGCAACTAGCTTATTTTAATGTGAATTTAAATTCTTTTAGAGAAAAGAATTTAATAATTGTAATATAATCATCAAGTATTATTTGTAGAAAAATAAAGATTTTTCGATCGCTAAAATTGGTAATCATGATAATAAACAGACAATAATGGTTTTATTGATTTTGTTGAAACAGATTTAAGCAAATGTTTGAAATGAATATTGTTCCATAATTTGTTATTATACTGATCTATGAAAATATCTTGTGGAAAACACAAAGTTTAATCTCAATTAAATTATAATATGATCGTTATCATCAACATTAAATAAATACATGTTTACATAACCGATGCTTAAATCATTGTCAAGTCATTATAAGTTCGATCTCAACACTTTTCTAAAACTTATTTTGCCAATCATTTCATAGAAATTTCCTTTCACAAATAATTTGGTCATAGAACCTCAAGTGAGATCAATGGCATCTTCTTCAACTTTAACCACTCAAAATAGATTCAAACACATTTTTTATTTGGGGTTGCATTCACAATGGTTTTTTCTATCTCCCATCACTATAATCAAGCTAAAAACATCCTTATCTCTAAATTTTGTTCTCCTTTTAAAAACTCTAAACATCTCATTGGAACCCCATATTTATCTAAGTTCATTAAAATACTACTTCTTTATTCTTTTATATTATCATTTTTCTTATACTCACAACCATTCGTAGAAACATAGAGAATGAATGGTGACTCTATATTTGGAGATTCACTGTAGCATCTGTAAATTTGTTTTCTATTTTAGAGAATATGAAGCAAAAAGATTTAGATAGTTATTTTTGTCATTCTCTATATTTTCCCCAAAGTTTAGGAATGTAGATAGGGAAAGACATTCCAATTTGAGTGGTCTAAAGAGGTGCTGTAAACAAGTCTAGTCGATTTCAAGTTGTCTAGACACAAACTCAGTTCGCTTAACTTAAGAAAGTTAGAGTTCGACTAGTTTCCAGCTCTACTTTTAAATCTTTGGCTCGACTTATTTATTACTTTCATTAGTTTTTTAATTATAATATATATATATATATATATATATATATATAACTATAAATTTGTATGCAATTGTTTCTTTCATAAATTTGTAATGAATGACAGGTATTATGTAAATATATTAAATAAAATTATATTAATAAAAGACTAATTTAGGCTACAATTCGAGATCAACTCAATATGTGAAACTCATTCTTGAGTTTTTTAAAGCTTCGCTCAATTGGAGCTTTTAGTGAATCGATTTCGATTAGTCAATGAGCGGCTCTCATCTCATTTACACCTCTACTCGTGAGCCTAACTAAGTTAGATATATGAAGTTGGGCTCAAACTAGTTTATTAATATAGCTTCAACTTAGACTTGAAATCATGTAAGCTGACTCATTCGAGTTTTTAATGATTCGGTCTTATTTGCTCACGAATGACTTTGTTCGTGTAACCCAAATAGTGGCTCATCAAGTATTGTTTTTGTAACGGAAAATTTGGATCACTGACGGACCATTGGAGTATCATCGTGCCACCAGCGATACCACCCGATCAAATCCATCTCCACTAGGCATAATTAGGGCTGTAAACGAACCGAACGAACACGAACAAGGCCTTGTTCGTGTTCGTTCGTTAAGAATATTATGTGTTCACGAACGGTTTATAAACACTTACCGAACGAGATTTTTTGTTCGTGTTCGTTCATTAAGGAAATGAACGTGTTCATGAACGGTTCACGAACACAAATAAAATCGATGAAGTTCAATTGTATATTTCGATGTGAATAATAAGAAAGAAAGGTGGAGGTAGGGTTTCCTATTTTATTTGTTTGGGTAATGAGATAAATAAGAATTAAGGAATATAAAAGGTTTAGATAAAATAAACAAATGCTAAAAAAATATTTAATGAACAACATAAACAAACGAACATGAACGAATGTTCACAAACACGTTACCGAACGTTCATGAACGCAATTGAACGAACGAGACAGTTGTACGTGTTCGTTCATTTAACTAATCGAATGGAATTTCTTGTTCATGTTCGTTCATTAACTAAATGAATGAACGTAAACGAACTTCCCGCCGAACGGTTCACGAACTGTTCGCTGAACGTTCGGTTCGTTTACAGCCCTAGGAATAATGCCTATACACCAATTCAGGAGGAAACCCGATAAATATGGGAAAACCCCCTTGTGGGAATCGAACCCAGGACTTATTGGTCTCAAAGCCTTATCCCACCACCAAGATGTCATTAAGCTATAAAGCCATGGGCGGCTCATCAAGTATTGTACTCCCGAAATTGTAGCATCATGTTCCGTACTTACTTGGGTCTCATAAGAAAGTTGCATAATAGGCAAGTGCACGTTGATGTGGATGAAGACGAGGTTGAAGCACATGGTACTGCATTGGATCAGGAATATATGACTCAGTTACAAGATGAGTGTAACACTCATCTTGTAAATCCGATATTTTAAAGGTTTTCGTATATAAAATGAAAATTTAACATGTAATTACTATTAAGGATTCTTAGAAATTCGAGTAATTTAAAACTTTTAACAAATTAAAAGTTTACAACATAATTTATATATATATAAGTTCGCCATTTACAACGACATCAAAACGCTGTGCGGAAGCTTCATTCTGATGTGTTCGGTTCTTGTAAGTCGCTTGATCTTCATCCGGACATTTTGGGAGCATTTAGCTAATGCCAAAACCACACAAACTGTTAGTTTTGACATGTTTAATCACGTATAATCAAGTTCTAAGGGCCAACAATAGAAAAGAAACAAAATTTCTGAAATAATAGGCGGTCGCGCCCCGCGACCGTTCTCTAGTCATCCTTCGCGGCCCGCGACAATGGTCGCGTCGCGCGACCGTAATGTTAATATGTCGTCGCGTAGCGCGACGGCCTGTTTTTCACAGCAGGTTTGTTTCATTGTTGCTGCACTTGCCCAGCTACGAAAATTAACATTTAACAACTTAAAACCTGCATAACTTTTGCTATACAAGTCCGTTTTACTCGATTTTTTTTCCTACATGACCGTAATTTGATTCTCATTCATATTCATATGAAGTAAAATCCTGCATCTGAATTCACAAAATCTTAGATTTCAAGTTCTAGACTTGAAATTCAATTATGACACTTTTGACCCATTCATGCTTTTACCAAACTAGCTTGTTATTTTCTTCCAAAACTACCATGGTCATCATGTTATATCTGTTTACTAATTTTCAAGATTCAACTTTACGGGTTCCTTAAGAAATCTTAACCCATTTTGCATATATACCCGTTTTGACCCGTTATGAGTACTTTACATTTTTAGGTTTAAATCATGCTTCTATAGGTCTACATCCTATCACCATTTTTATACGTATTCAAGGACTATATTTAACAAGACGCTTAATTCAAAACAACTCTTTAAAGGTTGTTTACTCTATTCACCCCTCAAGGACTTTTGTCAACTATTTAGCCCTTCATTTATGCGACGAAGGACTTCCGCTATTATTTGACCGAATTATCGCCTTTAGCTATAATTCTAAACATGCGTACCTGGCTCGGGTCATAAAATTGACCTGTTTAAATACCTTTTGCTATAAGTTTCTAGTTAATAGCAATGCGAACCATGTGATAATTCATGTAATCACAAAACTCGACAAGCGATCATCAGATATTATTGACAAATGGTGTTAACAACACCATTTGACCCGTTTAGTCGAAATGACTAATTATCATTATGAGATGGTATTTAATTACCAGTTCATCCCCCTTTCACCTATCCCGATTTATTTTTGAATTCATCTTACTTAGGAATCGTTCTCGTTTTGTTTGACTCGTTATGGCTTATGCCAAAATGGTGTCCTTTCAAATTCCTTTATATATTCGTTAGTCCATGTCCGGATTACTATTTAACCGTTTTTACCATAATTCATGGTTTCGTATTTTTTTCTCACTTTTCTGACACGTGCATAAGTCGTACCGGAACATCATATTTCATTTACTCAACATAATTCAGATTCAATACTCGAAATCAAGTAATTGGTAATAAAATAAAAGGCGTAAGCTTCACTTACCTAGCATCCATGCCACGCTTTTCTTTCCATACTCGCTCCGTTTGACCCGCTTCATCCACAAGCTTCCACCTAGCTTGTTAAGCGCCAAACTATTATCCAATGTTCACAAGGTGATTAGATTAACCATAATTTAATATGATCTTCCACCTTACACATTTCTATGCATTCATCCGAACACTTAATATAATCACGTTTTACACACAACTAAGTAGACCGCGATTTCATTTAGGCATTTCGTATCACTGAAAATGGGTTGTTTTTGGTGACTTGCTTAACCTGTTTACATGTCTTCAAAAATTATGATTTTTTTATGTGGCGTACCTCTCGGAGGGTTAGGCCTTGTGTTAAAATTTCAAGATCTAACTCTTTACCAAAAATTCAAAAAATTCATTTACTAAGCTGCAATCAGATTCGTCACTTCTGACTGCAGCTTATGGAAAAATTCATCAAAAAATCCTCGTTTATCCGATTGACGAAATTCCAATTGGAAATTCTTTTAATCGCTTAAAACTATCTACAGTAAAAATTTGAGATCATAACTAATTTCCTAAATTGAGTTTTGACATTCGTAATAGGCTGCAAATTCTGCCAGAAAACGCAGCTTGAACCTTTGATACGGAAAAATTCATAAAACGCTCAATTTTCGTCAATAAAATGTGATTCCAGTGGGATTTTAAAGATATTTCCTGGAATTAAATTTTGGACTCAAGAAACACATGTTTTTGTCATGTTTTGTTCAGGTTACAGCCAATACAAGTTGGCTGTAAATTCTGATCAGGAGCTGTTTTAATTCAGCTTTCAATTTAAGCATGTTCTTGACATCATAACACTATTTTTAGCAATCAAAACCCTAAAAACATCTCATACATGAATTTAGCATCGACAAAATCTGAATTTACTTGAGTTAAGCATGATTTCAATATATACTTGTCTAGGGTTTACTCCTAAACATGAATTCATCCTAGTTTCACCCAAACGTCAATCATTCAAGCTCGAATTTCGATTTTCATAAGTACATCAAGAATCTCAACTTCATAAATATCAAAAATTTGACATACCTCATGATCCCCTAAGCTTGGTGATCATTTTTATGTGTTCATGCATCGATGTAGGGCCTGAATTTAGCTTCAATTTGAAGATTCTTGAAGAACTAAGGTTGGCTCCCTCCCCTCTTCTCCTGGTCGCTCCTACGAACACACACTGTGTGTTTCTTCTTTTTTTTTGTTATTTATTTAGTTAACTTTCAAGTTAACCCTTTTGGCCCCTCATGTTTATTTTGTTTCAAAAGAAGCTATAATTCATTATTCATCACTTAATCATATATTACTAACTAGGTTAATTATTCCTAGTTAACTTAATGGGTTCGGGAAGTCATAACCCGTTTTATTTTAAGTCCCGTTAACTCGGGCCTTCTATATACTTTGTTTTCTCAAAGTGTTTATCCTCGTTTTATTTATTATTAAGCTTATTTATTTAAATCCTAATAATTTCCGGTTTAATCTTTTCTGCTAACGGTATTATACCCGCTCTTTAGTATTAACGGGGTTTAATTACAAGTCTACCCCCCTTAAAGAGGTTTCGTCCTCGAAACCTTTTCTTACATAATTTATCGAGTTTAACTCCATGCATTTGCTCTCGATAATCAGTTGAGCATTGCTCATATTTTAACCAATTGTTAGTATTACCATAAAAGTATGGTAATATCTTTTTGGTTATTAATCATCTACGTATCTTATACGACATAATGAAACTTGAAATAACGTAATCTCGTTATTTCCACTAGTTTAATTAAGTTAGCAATATTCATCATTCGGCTCTAATGTGATTATACTTCACATTACACTTCTTGACCGTGATCACGTCACGCCATGCCAAATTTTATATCAACTTTTTATTTTCAAAATTATCACATTTCGAATATATCGTCTTGCACCTATCAGTGTCACGACTTATATCTTTCATGCTTTCTATTTATACGTCTATCAGAATTCATATTTGTAAAAATGTCTTTTCTTACCAAAACCGAAGTTTTTGTTTAGTATCTTCTCTTTAACTTTTGTCAATTATCCATACCGGGATATTGACAGTCCAAAATTTATTCTCTTACCGTCTTTATCTTATGCGAGGATTCTCAATTGATTCCCTCGCCTTGTCTAATTAACCCGTAGGTTTTATCACTTAGCCTTGTGGGCTATTTTATTAGACTTTTCGCCTCTTTAAGGCGAGGTCCTTATAATCTATTTATTTCTAGTCATGACTCGTGGGTCGTTTTAGTCTCAAAGACCTTTCCATTGTTTATAACCCCAAAGGTTATGTTGATCCCGTAGTTCATTCTTTACTCGTGTCGTTCTTAAAATACATATTTGGTGTCAAGGCATCCTGTTTTTGTTTGAAGAATCATTTGGCTTCAAACTTAAGATCTGTTAACCTTGACTGTAGTTCGTGGCTATAATCGTTTTATTTCGGATCATTCTCCCGACTCTATGACTTCTCACGTCATTTATACGTCGGTTTGTCTTATTCTCATTGTTATTTGGTTTGCATATATTCTTATTTGGTTATGTCCCATTACCGGGCTCATTATTCTTTTGCTTTTAACGCTACCTTTATTTGGCTAGCGCTTATTTGTGCCATCCGGCATTATATTGTATTCAACCTATTTGACTTGTTAATGTGAAATCCATCACTTATAAACGATCAAATTTATTCTTTATTCAATCCGTTCTACCTCAAATGGTTGAACATGTTTATTCAAAATTTCTATTTACGAAATTTTATAGTCATAACTCATAATCCAAATCTTTTGATTTTCAACCTGCGTTCACGTCTCTTGGTTTACACATGTGCTTAAATTCCTACCCATCAACCGGGTGTTTTACCGAAGTCGTTATTATTGCAACCCTACCGGTATGCATTAAGACCTCACTTCACTTTTATATTCCGACTTTGTCCTCAAATTTGACGTTTTGCAACAACGGTCCGTTTAGAGACATATTTGCATTTTCCGGGTTCGAGTGTAAGTACACCCCCTTCCAATGCGTATTTTAATCATTTTACATGTTTGCATTCTCCGGGTTCGAGTGTAAGTACACCCCCTCCCAATACATATCTTAATCATTTTACATGTTTGCCTTCTCCGGGTTCGAGTGTAAGTACACCTCCTCCCAATACATATCTTAATCATTTTACATGCTTGCATTCTTCGGGTTTGAGTGTAAGTACACCCCCTCCTAATATATATCTTAATCATTTTACATGCATGCATTCTCCGGGTACGAGTGTAAGTACACCCCCTCCCAATACATATCTTAATCATTTTAGATGCTTGCATTCTCCGAGTTCGAGTGTAAGTACACCCCCTCCCAATACTTATCTAAATCATTTTACATCAATCTTTGTCCCTTCACTCGGGCTTATTATCCTAATGTAATACGCTTCCGTCACCCGGCTGTGCGTTTACATTATTATCAAATATTTTGCTCATTTGATTCGTTTGGGTACTTTTTAATTTGTCCCACTCACCCCGTCCTTACTACATCGGATGTAAGCATGTCCATCATAAAAAGTTCATGGTACCACGTGCTCACCACTTACTTGGCCAGAATAAGCGATCAATACCTGGTATACATGACATTTTTATAATTTTCACATTACACCCCATGTAAGTAATGCCTCTATTTGATTCTATTGGAAACAATATCCCGGATAGATTTTCTATTCGGGTTTTTCCAAGTTTTTAATCTACATATGCAACTTTCAATTTCTACTTATTTGTTGCATATTACTATTTGTGCAATTAAATTTAAAATGTGCATCTGGTAATGCTTGCCCTAGCGGGCTTCTCTTGCCATTAGCCTTGTTCGCGGCCGCCACACGATTTAGGTCCTTGATGAGCATACTCTTTGGACCGTTCCTCTATCAAATCCGCGATTTGTTAAACTCTCGCTATCTTCATATGCGAGTGTCCTTCAACTAAAACATTTACAACAATTAGTAATTTCGTTGACTATATCTACTCCATATCGTTTTTATTGGTATAACGTGTATTACACGATAACCATATGTGTTGTTATCAACACTTTAATCATACCAAACCATTGATATACATGTACTTACTGGTTTTGCGATCATGCCTCGAACCGAACACTTTATTCTTTAAACCTTGAGCTCTGATTACCAACTTGTAACACTCATCTTGTAAATCCGATATTTTAAAGGTTTTGGTATATAAAACAAAAATTTAACATGTAATTACTATTAAGGATTCTTAGAAATTCGAGTAATTTAAAACTTTTAACAAATTAAAAGTTTACAACATAATTTATATATATAAGTTCGTCATTTACAACGACATCAAAACGCTGTGCGGAAGCTTCATTCTGATGTGTTCGGTTCTTGTAAATCGTTTGATCTTCATCCGGACATTTTTGGAGCATTTACCTATTGCCAAAACCACACAAACTGTTAGTTTTGACATGTTTAATCACGTATAATCAAGTTCTAAGGGCCAACAATAGAAAAGAAACAAAATTTCTGAAATAATAGGCGGTCGCGCCCTCATCCTTCACGGCCCGCGATGATGGTCGCGTCGCGCGACCGTAATGTTAATATGCCGTCGCGTAGCGCGACGGCCTGTTTTCACAGCAGGTTTGTTTCATTGTTGCTGCACTTGCCCAGCTACGAAAATTAACATTTAACAACTTAAAACCTGCATAACTTTAGCTATACAAGTCCGTTTTACTCGATTCTTTTTCCTACATCACCGTAATTTGATTCTCATTCATATGAAGTAAAATCCTACATCGGAATTCACAAAATCTTAGATTTCAAGCTCTCGACTTGAAATTCAATTATGACACTTTTGACCCATTCATGCTTTTACCAAACTAGCTTGTTATTTTCTTCCAAAACTACCATGGTCATCATGTTATATCCATTTACTAATTTTCAAGATTCAACTTTACGGGTTCCTTAAGAAATCTTAAGCCGTTTTGCATATATACCCGTTTTGACCCGTTACGAGTATTTTACATTTTTAGGCTTAAATCATGCTTCTATAGGTCTACATCCAATCACCATTTTTATTCGTATTCAAGGACTAAATTTAACAAGACGCTTAATTCAAAACAACTCTTTAAAGGTTGTTTACTCTCTTCACCCCTCAAGGACTTTTGTCAATTATTTAGCCCTTCATTTATGCGACGAAGGACTTCCGCTATTATTTGACAAAAGTATCGCCTTTAGCTATAATTCTAAACATGCGTACCTGGCTCGGGTCATAAAATTGACCCGTTTAAATACCTTTTGCTCTAAGTTTCTAGTTAATAGCAATGCGAACCATGTGATAATTCCTGTAATCACAAAACTCGACAAGCGATCATCAGATATTATTGATAAATGATGTTAACAACACCATTTGACCCGTTTAGTCGAAATGACTAATTATCATTACGAGATGGTATTTAATTACCATTTCATCCCCCTTTCACCTATCCCGGTTTATTTTTGAATTCATCTTACTTAGGAATCGTTCTCGTTTTATTTGACCCGTTATGGCTTATGCCAAAATGGTGTCCTTTCAAATTCCTTTATATATTCGTTAGTCCATGTCCAGATTACTATTTAACCGTTTTTACCATAATTCATGGTTTCGTATTTTTTTCTCACTTTTCCGACTCGTGCATAAGTCATGCCAGAACATCATATTTCATATACTCAACATAATTCAGATTCAATACTCGAAATCAAGTAATTGGTAATAAAATAAAAGGCGTAAGCTTCACTTACCTTGCATCCATGCCACGCTTTTCTTTCCATACTCACTCCGTTTGACCCGCTTCATCCACAAGCTTCCACCTAGCTTGTTAAGCGCCAAACTATTATCCAATGTTCACAAGGTGGTTAGATTAACCATAATTTAATATGATCTTTCACCTTACAAATTTCTATGCATTCATCTGAAAACTTAATATAATCACGTTTTACACACAACCAAGTAGACCATGATTTCATTTAGGCATTTCATATCACTGAAAATGGGCTGTTTTTTGTGACTTTCTGAACATGTTTACAAGTCCTCAAAAATTATGATTTTTTTATGTGGCGTACCTCTCGGAGGGTTAGGCCTTATGTTAAAATTCTAAGATCTAAATCTTTACCAAAACTTCGTAAAAATTCATTTACTAAGCTGTAATCAGATTCGTCACTTCTGACTGCAGCTTATGGAAAAATTCATTAAAAATTCATCGTTTATCCGATTGAAGAAATTCCAATTGACCATTCTTTTAATCGCTTAAAAATATCTACAGGAAAAATTTGAGATCATAACTAATTTCCTAAATTGAGTTATGACATTCGTAATGGGCTGCAAATTCTGCCAGAAAACACAGCTTGAACCTTTGATACGGAAAAATTCATAAAACGCTCAATTTTCGTCAAAAAAATGCGATTCCAGTGGGGTTTTAAAGATATTTCCTGGAAAGACTCAAGAAACACATGTTTTTTTAGGTTACAGCCAATACAAGTCGGCTGTAAATTCTGATCAGGAGCTGTTTGAATTCAGCTTTCAATTTAAGCATGTTCTTGACATCATAACACTATTTTTAGCAATCAAAACCCTAAAAACATCTCATACATGAATTTAGCATCGAAAAAATCTGAATTTACTTGAGTTAAGCATGATTTCAATATATACGTGTCTAGGGTTTACTCCTAAACATAAATTCATCCTAGTTTCACCCAAACGTCAATCATTCAAGCTTGAATTTTGATTTTCATAAGTACATCAAGAATCTCAACTTCATAAATATCAAAAATTTGACATACCTCATGATCCCCTAAGCTTGGTGATCATTTTTATGTGTTCATGCATTGATGTAGGGCCTGAATTTAGCTTCAATTTGAAGATTCTTGAAGAACTAGGGTTGGCTCCCTCCCCTCTTCTCCTGGTCGCTCCTACGAACGCACACTGTGTGTTTCTTCTTTTTTTGTTATTTATTTAGTTAACTTTCAAGTTAACCCTTTTGGCCCCTCATGTTTATTTTGTTTCAAAAGAAGCTATAATTCATTATTCATCACTTAATCATATATTACTAACTAGGTTAATTATTCCTAGTTAACTTAATGGGTTCGGGAAGTCATAACCCATTTTATTTTAAGTCCCGTTAACTCGGGCCTTCTATATATTTTGTTTTCTCAAAGTGTTTATCCTCGTTTTATTTATTATTAAGCTTATTTATTTAAATCCTAATAATTTCTGGTTTAATCTTTTCTGCTAACGGTATTATACCCGCTCTTTAGTATTAACGGGGTTTAATTACCAAACCCGTTTTCGGGGTGTTACAATGAGATTGATGAGCAGTTAATGCAAAGCATGGAGCAAATGATTTAAAAATGTTATTGTCTTTTTATGAATATTATTTCAGTATTGTATATCAATTATTTACGTTTGAATGTTGAAAAACTCTTTTAAGTTAAATAAAATCAGCTTATTTATATTTTAGTTTATTTTAGCAGCTTGCAGAAGTTAAAAACAAGCAGTCTTCTTCTTGCAGACTGCAGAGGTTTGGTCCACCTCTCCAGCTACAGATGTCTACAGATGTGGTCCGCAAACTGCAGACGTTTTACCACTGAAAAACAAACAACACCTTAGTGTATCATCCAATTTTGAAGATGTGTTTGACAAAAATTCCATGTTTTTTGTTTCGCTCTTCTATAAAAACCTATACCCTAAAAAATTTAGTTGATCATCTCTATTTAACCCTAAAATAAAATCTTTCAGACACAAGGATTGTAAGAGAATCAAGAGATTGAGTAAAGAAAAAAGCTTCTGATGTTGATAAAAACAATGGTTCATAAGTTGTCTTCTACATATTTTAAAGAAAAAGTTTGTGAAAATAACTAAATTTAAACCTGTTAAAATCATATCATCGTGATCTTTATCATCGAACAGATAAAATAACATATAATTACCTCAAAAGCTAAGACGGGGGATTGGTTCTGTGACATTCGGCAAAATTCCGGTAATTCCGTACAACCCGAACAACTATTACATTATTTATTTTCACGTATTTCGACTTGATTTTATTTTATTAAGTCTTAAAAGTCTAGGGATTATAAAAATCATAGCTTATTATGATAACAAATCCGTTACGGTTAGAAACTATATCCTAGTTTGGGGTAGAAATGGAACAGACAATACCTGTCAGTACTAGTCGCGGTACAGTCTGACACAACAAAAACGAGACATAAAGATATGCCAGCACAAAATTCTATAAAAACTTCGTCTAAAATTAACATGTGCCTTAATTATTTAGAAAAATACATTTAAAAACCAAATTGTCCATGTCCGCAGAAAAGTACAGTAATCCTGCGGAAGTGTACAACATTCCGCATAAAGAAACAGTAGCTGTCCGAAAACCCAAAAATAAATATTATTTATTATAAATAATATAATGGGTATTAAAGCCGATACAAAATCCGCACTTAAATTTTAGTGTGTTAAGCTGCACGGCTAGTTCAGTAAACTGCCTTACAACAAAGCCGGTACATGAACTGTGTCAGAAATAATAAAATTTTTAGTCCTGAGAGTTGGATTAATAATTTGGATGATAAAACACGTGCAAAAACAATTTTTGACATGGATTTATATAAGTAAAACAAAATGTTAGTATTTAACCCGGTACAAGACCTGAACCAATTTTTTTCAACCGAACAACGAACTAATAATTTTAGTGGGTTAGTTTTACCTTGTGTCACATTACTTTAAAATGTTGAACCTTGAAACTTTATAGAAATTTATATATAAAATAAATAAGTTCTTGAAGTTTATATATTTGAACAAGATATAAAAAAATAACAAAACACATTTCCCCCTTATTTCTCACGAATTGGTGGGTCCCCCCTTTTGCCACCCATCTTCTAATTGATGTGTTGGAACTCTAAGTGGATGATTAGTGTTGAGGTGTAAGAACTAGAATCAAGCAAAATCTTCTAAACACTCTATCTCAATTCATTTTCCAACAAACTAAAAGGCTTTTCATTTCCTTCCTTTCTCTCTCCTAAAATCGGCCAAGAGCAATATCACCATCTTCATCTTTTTCAAACTTCAAACACTAGTAAATCATACTAACATGGAGGTGCATGAATGTTTCAAGACGTTTACAAGACTTGAAGATACACTTGAAGCACTTTGGTGGCGCTTATAGTTCTTAGATCATCATCTTCTTCATATCTTTATCTTGTTCATCCATAACAAAATAGTAAGAACCAAAACTAGCATTTACCTTCTTATGATTTTTGATTAAACAATATGTACAAGTTCATCTTGAATCATACATAACAAACCCACTTGAAAAACAATAAGAAAAACTAAAACCATTATTATGATCTTATAATTTCTTGGTGATTTTGGATGAACTTGAAGTGGATTATGCTATTGATTTTTAATCTTGTATGTTCATGTACAAAAATATGATCTAAACACATGCATGTCTAGATCTAACAAGATTCACCAACAAAATGTTATGAGAATGGATTTTTATTCTTAAAATAGTTACATGCATGTTAGGAGACATGAATAATTATTTAAAACCCAAGAACTTGAATTTTTGTTGAAATGAATGAATAAAGCTTCTATTTCTGGAAAGATCATGGACATGAAACTTGTTAATAAAAAAAGGAGTAAACTGCTATTTTGGTCCTTGTGGTTTGGACACTTTTGTCATTTTAGTCCAAATCTCAAACTTTTTAAATCTGGGTCCTTGTGGTTTGCATTTTGTTGCTATTTTAGTCCAAAATTCAAAAACCCCATTTTTAACTGTTGAAAACTGGTTGTTTTGTCTTTTTATGCAGGGGCATTTTTGTCTAAAATGGCAGTTTTTATTATAACTAATTAATAAAATAAAATAAAAACTCAAAGCACCTCTCTCTCTATCTCTCTCTCTCCTTCTTTCTCTCTAAACTCTCTTCACACTCCCTCTCTCTCTCTTTAAACACACCTCTGACTCTCTCTCTCTCTAAACACACCTCTGACTCTCTCTCTCTCTCTCTAAACACACCTCTGACTCTCTCTCTAAACTCTCTGCACCACCACCACCCCCACCCCCACCCCCACCACCGCATCATCCCCACCACCACCATCCCACTACCGCCAACACCACCATCCGACTGCCGCCAACCCTCCCAAACCCTAAGATTTTTCATTTGCTCAATTTTCTTTCTCTCTCTAGAAACCCTCTCTATGGTTCTCCCACCCTCATGTCCGAAATCTCTTCACTGATTGGCCAAAATCAGCCGCAATCCCTCCAAAACCGCCAATTCCTCCAGATTTACCCCCTTATCGTCTGTTAGTTGCAAAAGTTTCAATTTTTCTCCAACTGAGGAGTGTGCGGCGCTTGAAACTTCGCTTGAAGTGTCTGATTTGCTGAAGGAGGCGGTCTCTTTGGAAGTGAAATCGTCTTCTACACCCTGCTTAAATCCTACTGAAGTTGAAATCCTCTTGCTCAGCCACCTCCCCCAAGTTTTGTTGGAAAGCCTCAAGAAATTCAGGATTTGGAGCAGAATCAAAGGAACGAATTTGGGGGTTCTGGAAAGTGTGCCTCACCTAAGCCCAAGAATGGTTCTCCGATGAGCACCAGCAGAATTTTGCGAAGCAGAAGACAAAAGGTAAGCTCAGGTGATGCTGAGCTGGATGCCATTCGTGCCCTGATCGTTGCACAAGATGCCATTCGTGGTGTTGGCGGCGGTGGGATGGTGGTGGGGATGATGCGATGGTAGGGGTGGTGGTGGTGTGGTGGTGGTATTTTAGAGAGAGAGTAGAGTTGTATGTTGAGAGAGAAGAGATGTCTGTATGTTGAGAGAGAGAGAGATATTTATTATAACTGAGTTATAATAAAGAGATAATAAATCTAAAATGATCAAAATGCCCCTGAGGGTAAAGACAAAATAGCAGGTCATTAATGGGAAATCTGGTTAAATTTGAAATTTGGACCAAAATGGCAACAAAAACAAAACCACAGGGCCCTGGATGTAAAAAGTTTGAAATTTGTACTAAAGTGGCAAAACTGGCCAAACCACAGGGACCAAAATGGCAGTTTACTGTAAAAAAAAGTTTTGAACACATGTTTATACTTAAAATGACTTTTTGGCAAAAATCATAAATAAAGTTTCCCTTTTGGGAAAGATGGAGACTACAACATGTTCATAACACTTTTATTGTCAAGATAGGATGATTCTTGATACTTGATGGTGTTTTAAGTTGAAAATGATTTAAAAGCAAGTTTGTTTAATATTGGGAAAAGTCCATAGTTTAAGTGGAACTATGGCAAAATTTTTATAAAATCGGTTAAGATCAAAAGGTGTTAAACGAAGGATTTGGTGACTAGAAAACAACTTGGGATCTTTAAACTTGATTAAACGGATTTTCGGACAAGAAGTTATAAGTTCACATTTTATTAAGATTTCCCAATGGAAAGTATATATTTTAGATAAAATATATATACTTTAAAGATTCATCAAGTATCATAATTATATATTTTGTGTGTATATTATATATTTAGTTCATATAGGAATAAATACAAAAATATACACTTACACAAAGTGCAAAAATATATATTAACACTTGGAAAACGAAAACTATAAAAATGGAATGTCCATCCTTGGACATAAACAAACAATTGGACAATTCAGACACTTTTGACAAATCGGACAAAATAAAATATATGGCACGGACGAGATAAATAACATAAACAAGACGGACAAAATGAATGAATCGGGCGACTCGAAGGAACCAAAACGACACGAAGGAAACGATGAAAAACAAACAAGCGAACCGACACTCACTTTATTTTTACTAGTATTTATAAAAGTAACTAATACAAAATATTTATTAGTTCTATTAAACTAAAATTGTTATAAGTTATTATTATTATTTTTACTAGTAAGTAATAAATATGGATCAACCCAAATAAATTAACCATATGGGCTAATTCATCTTTTAAAACTAATTTGGGCTAACTAATCTTTTTAAGTTAAATTGAACTAAAGCCCACTTTTGTAAACCAATATGAACAAGCCCACTTTTTACAAGTTGTTTTGGGCTAAGCCCACTTTTGTAAAACTATTCTTGGGCTAAGCCCACTTTTGTAAGAATACATTTTGCCTTAAACCCCACTTTTGTAAACTATTTTTGGGCTAGGCCCACCTTTTTATAATTAAATTGGTCTAGGCTCATTCTTACAAACTAATTGGGTTTGATCCACTTTAAATAAATTGGGCTAGGCCCACACTAGTTAAATGAAATGGGCTTGACCCACACATACAAAGTCAATTGGGCTAGGCCCATATGTACTAAACATTTGAATTGGACTTTCATATCTAACTCATGGGCTAGGCCCATTCAAACTTAAACAATATAAAATACATATATAGAAGATATATATATATATATATATCTATGGGCCAGAATTTAGAGAAAACGGTAGAAAGTGTGAGAACTGTGAGAACGCTTATTGATCGTCCGATCAAAACAATCTATGGACTAGATTGGCGAGGTGGCATTTTAGTAAATAACACCAATTTTATTACGTGGACGCGCTTCATTAAGGGTAAAAAAGTAAAAAACCATTCCTCACATAAAACGCAATTGAAAAATAAAACGCCAAATAAATACAAAACGTCATTTTTATCACTGCGTACTTTTTTCTGTGTATTTATTTAAGCTTTCTGGCTACAAAAACGGCAAAAAATATGAAATGCCATAATATATAATGCAAAAACTTACATCCGGATAAATGTTAATTACATTTTTTGTTATAAAAAATAACATCTCGCCTAAACTAAGCGCCAAAAAAATTCTATAAATAGAAATGTCTCACCACCATCCGTTCATCACACCAAAAAAAAAAAAAAAAAAAAACACACAGTGGTTGCTAAAAAAATTTACAACTCAATGTGAAACGCCAAAAAATACAACGACAGCAAACATCTTTTCTTTGATCCTAAGTAATGTTCTGCATGAAGCTTCATTTAATGATTTGTTACGTGAGTGTAGTAAGATTTTGCTGCATGAGATGGACAAAATTGAAAAAAGAGGGACTGATGACTCCCATATGTCATACTGTCATCTTTGTTCCTGAAGAAGGTTTGGATGATAAGAAGAGACCTATACAAGTGTAAATGCTACTTTGGCCTCAATGAATATAATGAAGACCACATGTAGATTGCATCCACCCACAGGGGGTCGATCTATGTCTCCAACATCCACAAAGACACTTCAACACATGAACAAAGAAAATAAACAACGCCAAACCCAAAACGCCATTTATTTGTCACATTTCTTGTAGTTTCAAAAGAAAAAAGAGACTGATGACACTGAAGATTTAAAATCATAAATTGATTCTACTTTGTTTTTTTTCTTTATCTACTGTTTGTTTTGTAATGTCAGTTAATAAACAACAAAAGAATATTAATGCTATAATGAAAAATATAATAAAACGCCAAAATTAGCAAATACGTGTAAAACGCCATAATACCATAAAAACGTCCCCAAAAAAACTATCAAACTATAATAAAATTAATTTGAACAACTAATATTATAAAAAAAAAGTGCGTGAAACAATGTACAAAGAATGTAAAACAAAAGAAGTCCAATAGTTATCTAACCGCCATTGGAAAACAAAACGCCATAATTACAGCCATAAAAAAGATTTGACGTGTTACACAATTAAAACAGTTGAGTCTGAAAACAAAACACAGTAACCTGCAAAAAACAGTAAAATGAAATGACGGAAAACATAATTACTAACATTTATTATATTAAATTTATTTATCTTTTTCAAAACGCCATAATTACCTGTCATACGTGGGAAAAAGTCAATATAAAAGAAGACCATGAGAACCCAAGCACAAACACGCCAAAAAGACTAAAACGCCACATATTCTCCAAAATGCCAAAAAATTTAAAAATGGCTAAGGTTATTGCATGGAGGTTTGAAAGGAAAGAAAAACGATTCATCATAAAGTTCTCTGACAGGAGAAGGATAAATGTAAGGACAATAAAAGCCATGATGGGAATGAATGAAAATGTTCAGAAGGATATCCAGGCCGTTGGGATTCCAATAGACAACGATTGTGAAAGAACGAGAACTGTAATAAAAAGACTGGAGAGAAAGTTTCCAACAGAAGATGATGAGGATGATGATAATATTGAAGATACTCATATACCAAAACTTAGCAGTTGGGTATTGCCTGAGCAAGAAGGAATACTTGAAGTGACTTACAAAAACGGGGTGCAATATTGTAACATTCCTATTTTTATATAAGAATTATAGGTTTGGTTAAATTTATTTACCACTAGTAACTAGTAACTAGTTTTATTTTAATATAAATATTCGACCCAAATAGTTTTAAAAACTATTTTATATATAGTTGGTTGAAATATTATACTAATTAATTGACCAGAATATGGGTGACCTTTTTATTAAAATAAAAGTCTATAAAAACTTATACTATTAGACAGGTATATTACGGGTAAGTCGACTGTTAGATATATAGAGTATCTAGATGGGCCTAGGAACTGTTTAATAATTAAACTATAAAAATACATTATATTTGAACCTACTCCGTTTTTAATAAAACTTGGTTCAAAATGTCGATAAAAATATACCCGTTCTAAAGACATATTCATTATTTTGTAAAACGTTATAGTTTAGAAGTTATAAGCGCCAAATAAGTAAAGAAGTTAAATTAATTATAATATATATATATATGTAAATAAAATAATAAAGTTAAATGAAATTTTGTTTGAAGTATATGTGTAGATCGAGATAATCAAAATAAAATATAAAATAATCAAAAACTCTATATAGTGGAGAAGTGGCATGAAAAGGCTGTACGTGTCCCTCATTTTCGAAAGTGTGTACATGTATAGGAATGACACATCAAATTATGATAACTATAAAAAGCGTCAACTCTTCATAAAACAATTTAACAATTTTTCCATCTTTCAGTCTCTCGCTACTCACTCTCTCTCTCTCTCTCTATATATATATATATATATATATATATATATATATAGGGTAAGGATAGTGTAAAAAGGGCCTAAAGTGTGAGAAGTGTATTATAACACTATATATAATACTATTTAACACCATATAAACACCGTATAACAATATGTAACACCATATAATACCATATAACACTATGTAACACTATATAAAATTATATAACAAATATAACACTATACATCTATCATAGACATGCTATCAGACAACCTATAGTGTTATATTTGTTATATAATGATATATAGTGTTACATGGTGTTATATGGTATTATATGGTGTTACATAATTTTATACGGTGCTAAAATGGTGTTATATAGTATTATATATAGTGTTATAATACACTTCTCACACTTTGAGCACTTTGAGCACTTTTTACAGGATCCTCTACATATATATATATATATATATATATTATTTACCCTATAAATAATAATAAAGCCATGCCCGTTTTAAGTGTTTTAACTCCCGATCACCGCTACCCTTTCCGATTGATCTGAGCCCCATAACATATGTCAGGGCTCTGCCCGACTAAGTTTATTGGGGTTCTGTCTCGGGACATCGGGTTAAGGTTGAATTAGGGGTATTATACTTAACACAGTTACAAATATATATTTTTATATAGCTCAGAAGTTATACCCAAAATTTATACCAGGAGGCTTTCTAGTTGAACCTTAAAGTTATAAAGTGGGTCCATTCTCTTTTCTCACCGTTTTATTTCCTTTTTGTCCTAAATCATAACAACTCTCACCAAAACTATTATTTATTATTATATTTTGTTCACAAGGAAACCTTAGTTAAGACCCCTAAGTAATTCTACATAAACCCTAAAATTTTCAGAACAATCAGAATCAGGATCAGGGCCCCTGAAACTAAGGGGGGTATTCCCTGCTTGACGATTATCCTCATAACTCGTTGTAAATTACGAGATTCTTCGATCCGTCGACTTAGCTAACCTACAAAAACACGTGGCAACCATACAAAGAAATGTGACCCGTCGCGCCACGCGACGCCCCCAGGGTGACCCCTCGCGTCACGCGAGGGGGTCAAATTTCATGTATAAATAGAGGGGATTGGGACTTGAATTCTGGCACTTGAACGACGATAAAATTCGATTCATACACTGAGATATCGTCGAAATACTACAAAACACACACAACACGAAACGCTGCCGCAATAACAGGGTATTAACTCGATCGCTGCTACGATTCAATGTCCGATCGATTGAAACTATCCGACAGGATGTTTAAGTGATATCCTTTGTCATTAGTCGTAATTCCGACATGATGTTTGAGTACCACCCGAACTCGGGGAATACTCTGTCATTCGTTGTGAATCCGATGGATGTTTAAGTGATTGCACTTTGTCATTTGTTGTGAGGGTTTTAATCTCGTGAGTTATCGTAAAGGATGTATTAGTTACTTACCTAGTTCATATGCACTAGGTTACAAGACTAATCAATAGGCTAAGCTCTGCCCATATAAATCTGCATGCTTATAATGTGAGTCATTCTCTTTTTATCAAAATGCTTTATAAATTCTTAAATATTTTCAAGGTTATAATTACAGGGATTAAGTCTTTGTAATCACCAAATTACAGCCGGTATGTGGGGTTTTGTATACATTACTTGATAATCTTCACCATTGGACAACGAGTTAGCCAAGGGGTGATATGACCATAGTCACAGACACCATTGGACAACGGGAGGGCCAATTGGTCGAGTGACAAATACTGTGGGTAGTTGGTTTGATATCAGAAACATTGTAATCGCTCTTAATACTGTAAATTATAACAAATGCGTCGTTTTAGTAAAAAGAATGATTCACCAGTATTTCCCGCTGACAAAACCTTTTTCAAACATGTTTCAGGTAATTACAGTAGATTGGAGCAAGAGATGGGTACGGCACTGAAAGGCTTCAAGAAGTGGCTTATTTTATCAATTAAATTAAATTAAGAAATATTGTTTTATGTAATTGGGTTTATCCCTTATTAAAGCTACATTTGTAAAACATGGGTTTATCCCATCTATTTAATAAATAAAATCCGGTGTTTTCTAAACTCTGATATTTTTCCTAACTCACGGTCCTGATGAAATTTCCGCTGCAATATTTTTCAAAATAATCACCGGTACCACTTGGCTGTTCGCGGCTCTCGATTCCGTCCAGGGTGGGTCGGGGGTCGTGACAGAAGGTGGTATCAGAGCCACTGATTTAAGCCTAAAAGTGTTGTGATAATCATACCTAAGCTTATATAAAAGAGTTAGGAGATTGCTATTAACTAGTAGCACACATGATAGTATTTAGACTTGAACTTAAGAAAAGATGCCTTAGTATAAGCTTCGAGATAAAGCTAAGTAATTGTGTAAATAAAGTATGATGGATTTTGGTATGCCATAAGAATGATGATTAGAACATTGCAGGCAATAGCACTTAATTACTATTAATTCTTGCTTATTGATATTACTTGGTCTAGAATAAGATATGTTACGGGAATACAAATTTCCTTGATTTTGGATAAAAGCCCTAATAAAAGAGGCAGATTTAAAATCTTGAAAAGATACTATTTATGGGAAATAGAAAATTTCTTCTCCGACAAGACTGGGTATGGTGTAGTAGACTCTCCAGCTTGTCCGGATATACTGAGGTTACCTCTCCGGCGCGAACCGAATAAGACGGGGTATATAATATGTCAAACAAGTGACAAGATTTCCCTAAATAGTATCATGACCTGATATCTGACTTGGTTTTGGAAATATGAATCTGTTAAATACATTGACTTTATAGAGGGTATGTATATTACAACATGTGAAATATATGATTATATAGATATGTATATCTATAAGGAATTCCAAAAGTCAATTAAGAATAAAGCACAAGCATATGTGTCTAGAATTCTTTATCAAGAATCTCTTTTCCGATATCAAACATTATTTCGCTTGATCATCTACCTCGTCACCCGAGCGACAATAATAACAATAGAAACCCATTAAGTTGGGATACCATCAAAAGTGTAAAAATTTCCAAATGCGTTATCATAGACTATTAACGCAAGTAAGCAGCATATAAAGTTGTGCTAGTGCACAAAAAAACACATGAAACTTAAAAATATACGACCATAGACGTCAAAGTATATCACACACAACTTTCAAGGCAAGACCTTTGGAATATGTAATTGGGCGTAACGACACCAATACTAATCCTGTCAGTAAAAGACCTATTAAATCAAAAAGCAGCACTTTGCCACATGATCCTACAAATGACATGAATCTCGCTGAGGTATGTTGGAACAAAATTTCACAAACTTCGGTGCACAGTTTAATCAGAATCATAGTTATTATCACTACAAAAGGAGTCACATATCTTTGCAACTCCCCTATTTCATTTTATTCGACATTCCCTGGTAATGTCACTTAACAACGGTTATTACACGAAATTCCAGATAAAGTCCTTATATTTCTTTCATTGAAATTCTGACTTCTGTATATAAAGAGTTGACTTTCGTGTTTCTACTTCCCCTTAATGGTCATCATACCATGAGGATTTCTTTCATAGTAGCAAATATTGATTTGTTTCATTTCTTGGTAAATCCACACGTTACACATGCTCTGTTTATTGCACATGTGGTTCATTTAATTTATGAAGACCACTGGAGGGCTTCATTCCGATTTGTTATTTTATCCAAATTCAAATATCATTCTGCTTTTTGCACTGTAAACTGCATTATTGCAAAATGATGACCCTTTGATATCAAGTCAATAAATTTCTTGAGAAACTCAATTTTCTTTGGCATACATGGTTTTGTTGTGACCATATCCGAACTTTCCTATTAATACATGAACTTGTTTTGTTTAAAACAAAATCAACTATTTGAACTTTCTCGCATTACATATTCATTTCAAAATCCCATATGATGGATTGAAGCTATCCTATTCAAAATATTCCCAACAAGCGCTTCAATTGTTTTGCTTGGCCTTCGACTTCACTGAATTATTTCTTTAATTACGATCACCTTGTGGTGACATTTTCATAAAATTGAAGCTTGCATTTAATTATTTAATTATTCATATCGAATCCACTTTGTTGATTTATTCTATAAAAACAATCTTAACGCAATCATGTGCTAAGATAATGATACACGAATTCATGTCCTATTTCCGTGTATCTCTTAGTAGTTCTTATAGCATCAATCGAGCATTTCGTAATATTTATTTCTTTATCATCATTGATCGAAAAACATTATATAAATTTAAAAATAAAATTTAAATATATATGGAAACTTACATAAGTAATTACCTAATAGTATTCCTATATTTAAAATTCTGGTTAAACCATTGAGGTGAAGAATTTATATTTTTATGTTCGAAATATACTCTCGTTTAAATTTATGTTAGTTATTTATTATTAATAATTAATATTAGTTTTATTATTAGTAATAATATATTTAGTGTTAGTATTTTAAGTACTAGGGTTATTGTCAAGGGCAGGTATTGGATAGCCTGGCCTTAATTAGGCATGGACTGATCACCTATGCTTAAACAAGACAGCACTAACCAATATCCACCCATGATAATGACTAGTTAATATACATAAATTAAGTCATCATACTTATTTAGTAAATTTTAATTATATATAAAAATATTTTACTTTGTACTGTAAGGAGAAGACATATTTTCATAAAACAATACAAGAATTAGAGGGACAAATAAAATTATATAAATAATTATCTATCACATGTTTTGTGGTAACTATGTACAGTAACGCTCTGGTAAGAAAATGACCATATAAGAATAATATGGTAGTCATCAACTACGTTGGGTTAGGGTAACATTGTAATATATAAGAATAGTCCCCGTTTTCACTTATTTTACAACATTTGTAAATACATTCACAACGTTATATGGTTCCAAAATGAAAATAAGTAATCAAATAGAATTGACCATTAAGTGTTATATATTTACAAAATAATTTACAAATATTTTTGTACAATAAATATATTTACACCTTTATTTACAACTTTAATTTAACGTTATAAATAATAGTGATTTCTTTTACAAAATAATAATACTAAAATATTTTGTAATGTAATAACTTCATTGCGGTGTTTTGTAATATATATTACATAGTAAATATAAGTTATTTTACATAGTATAGTAAAATACTAAAATAATTTTTATTTAAAAGTGGTGACCATTTACATATAGTAAAAATGCGTAACAAATAATATATATTACATAGTATTTATATTTGATATGTAAGATACGGTTAAGACAGGGACACAAATAATATATATTACATTTGCTTTACAATTATAATATAATGGTTGGTCATGCCAAAATAACTTGTTCTTATTATATTTCGATCTCTAGGACATAGTATGAAAAATATTGTGACACCTGGGTCACTGCGACCATCAAACAAATACCAAACCAATGAAATATTGTATTTCATACTTGGGATTTGTACAAATATGTGTATCATTTGCACATATCAATTCTTGTTCGATTTCGGGCTCTAAATCGCTTTCTGGAAGGTGATACGCGCACTGATGCGTAAATATAACCAGTTTAATGCAATGAACACTCCGGAATAGTGAAATAGGCTTCACATACCTTAAATAACCTTTACATAACTTAGAAATAAGTTTTGAAGGCTTTGGTATTGCAAAATCAAGTTAATTCGCTTACAGGGACTAAATTTGACAAACTGCGAAAGTATGCCAATTTGAACTGTAACAGACATTCCGGAACATGAATATATGTTAAGCATACCTTAAATATTCTTTACATAGCTTAGAAATAGGCTTTGAGGGGTTCGGTGTGCTAAAATAAACTTTTGGGTCATTAAGGGACTAAAAGCGTCAAAAAGTGCATAAGTTTGCATTTTCACGCATATCTTACGTTCTGAATACATCCGGACATCCAAAAATTTATGTAAGCATTATAATATTATGCTTAGTGTTTGGCTTGTCAAAATTCCATTCGTCACGCATTTTGAACCGTTTTTGCGTTCGTTACGACTTCCGTCGTAATTAACCGAACATCGCGATCGTACGGCCAAACGAACCGACACCCGAGATATTTTTGAGCACATTTTAAGTTCCCTATACTTTAACTTCATTTTAGAGCTTTGAAATGGGGTTAACGGGCCTTAAACATGTCGGAAATAGCTCAAAACACAAACAGGGACTAAAACTGTCAATCTGCCAAAGTTGCTGGCTTACAGACCGTAAGCCATCACCCTTACGGTCCGTAAGGAGTCCCCAGAACCACAGAAAGTGGTTAAAAGCTGGTTACAGCTGTTAAGCACTCTTAAACCCAATGCCACATGTTGATACCTGATAATGGGGGGCCAATTGATGTTCCATAACATTCCAACAAGTGTAAGGGTGAGATTATATCACTGTTTTCAAGAAACGATCTTAACGGTTCGAGAAATCCTATAAATACCCAACCCCCCTTCCTTGCAAAACCAACAAAATCTGATCTAAAAGCTCTAAGTTGAAGCCATTGCTTCATACCTTAGCTATTCGATCAAGATTTACTAGCGGGGACCCTTTGTAAGTGTTCCTTCGTTCTTTTATCGCTTTTCGAGTCCGAAAGTCAAACTCCGTTTAACTTTCTACGTTGACCAGTTTATGGTCAACACGAAGTTCGATTGAACTTCATAACGTGAGCGTAATCACGATGGTTATAGTCTCTTGTGACTATACCTACTGATTACCACGTTATCTAGGCTCAGTGACGAGTCGTAGTTTCGGCCAAAATGCGCATTTACGCGTATTTTGTAACAAAACTACTCTTGGGTATCAAAACCATTTGTTTTGATACCAAACCTATTTTCTAAACTTAGTTAAGCATGTTTTAACATGCTTAGCTCGTCACTTTTAGTTTAATGCTTATATAGGGTCGTAAGGTAAGCGATCTAAACAATCGCTTATACTTTCGAACTCGACCCGTTTGGTCGATCATTAGGATCTGACCAAACACATTAGGTGACCATAGTATATAGGGAATAACCTTCCGAGGTTATACCTTACGGTCGCTTCGTTTAAGTAGTTGTATGATAGGTAGTTTATATGCCTTAGGTAAATTACCAAAATGCCCTTTGAACGCCAAAATTCATTTTAAGCATATGTAACATAACTTTTGACATCTAAACTGATTTGGCAACAATATTAGACATGTTAAGGCATATTTTACTTGTCATAGGACTAGTTAGGCGTTCCGAACGCGTTTCACGCGAACGACGCGTTAAAGTAGCATAAACTACCTAAACGGGTCGTAACGGGTCGTAAGCACTTAGGTTAGGTTTCATTGTAGTATGTGGGCTTTGTTAAACCATATTACATGAGTTCCCATACTCATTTGGTTTACGAACCCTCATTCTATCCAATCCTCCGATTTAGGTCCGGTATATTAACATAGTTACCTATATTAGGTGCCGTTTGATATCCGTGATCTCTAGCATTGTTTGGTTGTTACTCAAGGACTACTAAGCAATCTCAAGTGAGTATATAGACCCCTCTTTTACTGTTTTCAAAACTGTTTTGGGGTGAAACACATGTGCCTACTTGTTATGTTCATTAGTACGTTATAGTACATGATTTCGTTACATTTTATGCTATGTATGTCCATTGTGTGCATACTTCGTACATCGTTTTACATTACATTTCATGCTATGTATGCCCATTGTGTGCATACTTAGTACATCGTTTTACATTACATTTTATGCTATGTATGTCCATTGTGTGCATACTTAGTACATTGTTTTACATTACATTTTATGCTATGTATGTCCATTGTGTGCATACTTAGTACATTATTTTACATTACATTTTATGCTATGTATGTCCATTGTGTGCATACTTAGTACATTTGTTATTCATCACATGCTTACATTTTCGTATGACATTTGGTTTGTTCAAATGAGACAATATACATTCATTAACATTAGCTACGCCGTTCGTTAGTAGGTAGTGGTACCATAGGACTTGACAACTCCCATTCCTGAACCCTAGGTTTGTTTGGGTGGAAGGAATGACCGAATTCGATAAACATAACACAGATAGACCTTTAAATTCGTTTAGGGGTCTATCACCACAGTCACAAGGCTTGAATGTATGCATTTTCACAATACCGCATAGATGTTTGTATCAGTATAGCATGCATTTGTTCCACAAAACATAACTTTGATTTAAACCATGTTTTACTTCAATACCTTGTTTTTGTGCATTTTACACATGGTTTAGTTGATATATTTCACTTACCATACATGATATTTTGGATACACATTCATGATTTACATTAGACATAAACATTTTAACATTGATATACACAATTCATGATTTACATTAGACATAAACATTTTGACATTGATATACACAATTCATGATTTACATCAGACATAGACATTAGACATGGTTTTCACACAAACATTTTGACATTTAATTATACATAAACATTTTACTTTGGTGGTTTGGTTTGAGTAAGTGATTTAAGTAACGAGGCGTGTGTAATATGATACAAGCATGGTGGATACGCCGCTGGTACTTCCTATGTATAAGTGCTTGTATGGTATTACATATCGTAGCGTTATTTGAATCATTTCAATTTAGACATATAACATTTTATACAAATAACATACTTTTCACAATACATTGTTTTACAAACAACTTATCTAATACAAACTCATTTTACTTGGTTATTTACTTAACCATGTATTATTCTTTTATACATATATATCATTCGGTTTATTTATCACTTTTCAAATGATTTACAAGACAAAGCAAATTACAAGGTTCATGACTAAACATTTTCTTAAACATAAGTCATGAATTCTATTTTCACAAAACCTATGTATCTCACAGGCATTTTTATGCTGACGTACCTATTTTCACATGTGTTTCAGGATATGATGCATAAGATTTATCAAGATACACTTAGACGGACTTGGGCCTTAGTGACAATAAAAGATGCAAGACTAGTTATTTATGTTATATTTCTTTGATTGTCAAGACATTGTAACTCTTTTAATCAATAAAACAATATTTCAATTTCCATGTGTTATGAAACAATGATTCCGTTACAACACTCCCCGACGTTTCCGCCACGTTTTGTTGTTCTACGTGGTCGGGGTGTGACAAATATGGTCACTAATAGTGTACTATCACATTGTTTCACAATTAAAACAACTTGGAACTCTAAACAATGATACACTAACTCTATTGTCTTTTGGTGTATCTTTGCAATTCACTTATCTTAACACTATTGATTTTCTCATATCATAAATATTTGGCAAATCATTTTTCATGCTTTTATTTCATTTTGAACCTGTCAATTCTAAGTCTTCCTCAGTTGCCAATCCAAGTAAGCTTTCTTTTGACAAAGAATTTTATTAATTCTAAAAAAATCCTTCACATTCATTTTAAATATCTATTGATCATATATCTTTTGGCTTGAACCTAGTCACTATGGAAATTATATCATTTCATCTCATTCGTTTATCATCGATTTCTTGAACTAATTCAGTTGAACCATTGAATCCTAGTTATTGTACAACTCTTATTGAAAAAAAAAAATTTGATATTTTAATTCTGTGTCATCTACCTTAATATTGTTTTTATTGACTAAAATATGACATAAGTCTAAAAGAAATATCGTAACCCAAATCTCGAGGACGAGATTTAAAACAAGGTGGGGAGGATGTAACATTCCTATTTTTATATAAGAATTACAGGTTTGGTTAAATTTATTTACCACTAGTAACTAGTTTTATTTTAATATAAATATTCGACCCAAATAGTTTTAAAAACTATTTTATATATAGTTGGTTGAAATATTATACTAATTAATTGACCAGAATATGGGTGACCTTTTTATTAAAATAAAGTCTATAAAAACTTATATTATTAGACAGGTATATTACGGGTAAGTCGACTGTTAGAAATATGAAGTATCTAGATGGGCCCAGTGTTTTATAATTAAACTATAAAAATACATTATATTTGAACCTACTCCGTTTTTAATAAAACTTGGTTCAAAATGTCGATAAAAATATACCCGTTCTAAAGACATATTCATTATTTTGTAAAACGTTATAGTTTAGAAGTTATAAGCGCCAAATAAGTAAAGAAGTTAAATTAATTATAATATATATATATATAAAAAAATAAAATAATAAAGTTAAATGAAATTTTGTTTGAAGTATATATGTAGATCGAGATAATCAAAATAAAATATAAAATACTCTAAAACTCTATATAGTGGAGAAGTGGCATGAAAAGGCTGTACGTGTCCCTCATTTTCCAAAGTGTGTACATGTATAGGAATGACACATCAAATTATGATAACTATAAAAAGCATCAACTCTTCATAAAACAATTTGACAATATTTCCTTCTTTCAGTCTCTCGCTACTCTCTCTCTCTCTCTCTATATATATATATATATATATATATATTATTTTATTATTATTTACCCTATAAATAATAATAAAGCCATGCCCGTTTTATGTGTTTTAACTCCCGATCACCGCTACCCTTTCCGATTGATCTGAGCCCCATAACATATGTCAGGGCTCTGCCCGACTAAGTTTATTGGGGTTCTGTCTCGGGACATCGGGATAAGGTTGAATTAGGGGTATTTTACTTAACACAGTTACAAATATATATTTTTATATAGCTCAGAAGTTATACCCAAAATTTATACCAGGAGGCTTTCTAGTTGAACCCTAAAGTTACAAAGTGGGTCCATTCTCTTTTCTCAACGTTTTATTTCCTTTTTGTCCTAAATCATAACAACTCTCACCAAAACTATTATTTATTATTATATTTTGTTCACAAGGAAACCTTAGTTAAGACCCATAAGTAATTCTACATAAACCCTACAAAGAAATGTGACCCGTCGCGCCACGCGACGCCCCAGGGTGACCCCTCGCGTCACGCGAGGGGGTCAAATTTCATGTATAAATAGAGGGGATTGGGACTTGAATTTTGGCACTTGAACGACGATAAAATTCAATTCATACACTGAGATATCGTCCAAATACTACAAAACACACACAACACGAAACGCTGCCGCAATAACATGGTATTAACTCGATCGCTGCTACGATTCAATGTCCGATCGATTGAAACTATCCGACAAGATGTTTATGTGATATCCTTTGTCATTAGTCGTGATTCCGACAGGATGTTTGAGTACCACCCAAACTCGGGGAATACTCTGTTATTCGTTGTGAATCCGACGGATGTTTAAGTGATTGCACTTTGTCATTTGTCGTGAGGGTTTTAATCTCGTGAATTATCGTAAAGGCTGTATTAGTTACTTACCTAGTTCATATGCACTAGGTTACAAGACTAATCAATAGGCTAAGCTCTGCCCGTATAAATCTGCATGCTTATAATGTGAGTCATTCTCTTTTTATCAAAATGCTTTATAAATTCTTAAATATTTTCAAGGTTATAATTACAGGGATTAAGTCTTTGTAATCACCAAATTACAGCCGGTATGTGGGGTTTTGTATACATTACTTGATAATCTTCACCATTGGACAACGAGTTAGCCAAGGGGTGATATGACCATAGTCACAGACACCATTGGACAATGGGAGGGCCAATGGGTCGAGTGACAAATACTGTGGGTAGTTGGTTTGATATCAGAAACATTGTAATCGCTCTTAATACTGTAAATTATAACAAATGCGTCATTTTAGTAAAAAGAATGATTCACCAGTATTTCCCGCTGATAAAACCTTTTTCAAACATGTTTCAGGTAATTACAGTAGATTGGAGTAAGAGATGGGTACGACACTGAAAGGCTTCAAGAAGTGGCTTATTTTATCAATTAAATTAAATTAAGAAATATTGTTTTATGTAATTGGGTTTATCCCTTATTAAAGCTACCTTTGTAAAACATGGGTTTATCCCATCTATTTAATAAATAAAATCCGGTGTTTTCTAAACTCTGATATTTTTCCTAACTCACAGTCCTGATGAAATTTCCGCTGCAATATTTTTCAAAATAATCACCGGTAGCACTTGGCTGTTCGCGGCTCTCGATTCCGTCCAGGGTGGGTCGGGGGTCGTGACAAATATTCAAGGCTAATGGAAGAATTGTTGAGGACAGGGTTACTATCTATAATTGAACAACTCTGTGATTTAACACCTTCAAACGATCCAAAATCCAAGGATGCAGTGATATTCAAGAATAGGCTGCAGCAAAGAAGAGACGAGCTAATGGCGTTATACGCAAAAATGAAATTTAATGATGAAGAATCTGAAGAAAGTGATGAACAAAGCGATGGGTACATCTCTGATGTAATCCCACCTACGGAAGACTATTAGTTTATTTTGATTTTTGTGTTATTGTAGTTTTATAAAATATTAATCTATGGTAATGAATTATTAACAAAAAGATACAAAACGCCAAATATGACATGGAAAAAGCCATAACGCCAAAAAATTAACTATGTGAAACAAAAAGAATTAATTCAACGAGAAGACACTGAGAAAAAACAGTAAAACGCCAAATAATTAATAAATCTACGTAACGCCAAAATTATCTTGCACGCAAAAATAAAGAAGCATGTCAAACGCGAAAATAGTGAAAGGAAAAGAATACTAAAAAGACAAAAAAACCCCTCGGACCCTGATCATGCCTCGCGCCACGTGTTCGGCCAGGATGCGTTCTCACCGTTCTCATACTTTTTGCCGTTTTCTCCTGATCCCGTTTCATATATATATATATATATAGGGCATGGTTATATGGAAAACTCTATCTTTTTGACAAAACTCTGCAAACCCAATGTCATCCATTGATTATCTTTCATCTAACTTGATCAATGGCTTTCTTCATTTGGTAAGAATTAGATTTAAAAGAAATCTTATAATACACATTAGTACAAGTGGAAGGGCATTTTGGGTAGTGAAAAAGGGGCTTTTTGACCATTGAAAAGAACCCACTCCACTTCCCTATGCAATACCATCAAATCACCAACTCTTTCTCTTTCTCTTTCTCTTACCTCTTTCTCTTTCCTCCCCCACCCCCCAATCGTGAAGAAGAACAAGAAGAAGATATCTCATTTCAGAATTCAAATATCTACCTTCAAGATTCCAAGAAACACTAATCCCAGATCTAAAAGTGATCTCAATAAACACTAATCCCAGATCTTTTAGAGAGAGAATGATGGCAGGACAAAAGTTTTTAGAGAGATGAATTTTTTGTTTTAGAGAGAGAAACAACAATCTTCATCATGTTCATCTATAACACCAAGAACACACATACAAGTGTATGAGAGAGAAGAAGTTTGAAGTATGTTGTTTTAGAGAGAGAACGATGAAAAGAAGAAGGTTTAAAGATCTTCTTCGTGTTCATCGGACGGTTATAGATCCGGTAAGTGTTCTTGAAATGTCATTTCACACTTGATTTTTTATTGAAATGGTTGTTAATATGTTTTTGTGTGCTGAAAGTGTTTTAGTAATGGTTAATGTTCATGTATTTTAAATAAATAAAAAACTTTAGGATGAGATTTTGAACGAGTTTTTTTGTTGGTTTGGTTGCTTGTTAGGGGCTTTTGATCTTAACAGTAGCTGTTTTTTTGTTGGTTTGGGTTGCTTGTTTGGGTTTTTGATCTGAACAGTAAGTGTTTTTTTGTTTGGTTGCTTGATTCACAGACTCAGGCCCATAACATATGTTAAGCCCCCTGTTAGAATGTTATATAACGTGTGTTGATTTACAGAAACAAACCCATAAAGATATTCAATTGACAAGCTGGATGGATGTAGGCGAAGTTAATGCGTGTTCTAGTAATGGTAAATGTTCATGTATTTTAAATAAATCCAAAACTTTAGGATGAGATTTTGAACGGGTTTTTTTATTGGTTTGGTTGCTTGTTAGGGGCTTTTGATCTTAACAATAATTGTTTTTTTTTTGTTGGGTTGCTTGATTTACAGAGACAGACCCATAACATGTGTTAAGCACCTGTTAGAATGATATATAACGCGTGTTGATTTACAGAAACAGATCCATAAAAGATATTCAATTGACAAGCTGGATGGATGTAGGCGACGTTAATGCGGGGACATTGAATAAGTCACATCCTTTGGGAAAGAAGTCTTCGTTCATTTATAACATGTGTTGGTGGTTCATGCTGTAACAGAACACCATGATGTAACATGACATGTGTTCATGTATAACATGTGTTAAGCCGCTGTTAGAATGATATATAACGTGTGTTAACCTTTTGTTAATTAAAAAAAACAAGTAATATCTATTTTATTTTTTTTGATGTTTAAAATATCCGATAATGTGGATACTGAGCGTAAAACTTGTACAAGTAATAAATGTACAAGTTCGTATGTAACGTGTAATATGAAACGAGCCATTTATGGTAACACATGTACCGGTAATTTTGGAATATATAATATGAAACGGGTCATTTGTTTTGCACATTTTGGAATGTATAACATGTGTTAAGCCACTGTTATAATCTTTTTGTAACCTGACATGTATTCATGTATAAGCTAGTGGTTTACAAAACACCATGATGTGTATATACTGATCTAACATGTGTTACAATTTTTCTGTTCGGAACATGTAATTGCTTAATGACAAAGGGTGAAAACATTCAACGGGGGCGATGAGTTTAATGGTGAGCTTAGTTAATATCGTAATCTTGTTGTAACCCCACTTGTATACATATGATAACATGTAAAGCATCCATTATAACCCGACTTGTATTCATGTATATGAAAGTGGTTTGCAAAACACCATGATGTGCATATACTGATCGTAACACGTGTACAAGTTAATATGGAACGTATAAGTTAATGTTGTAACACCGTATACCTGGGATAACATGTGTTAAGCCTCTGTTATAATCTTGGTTTAACCCAACATGGTGTCATGTATAAGCTAGTGGTTTCCAAAACACCATGATTTGTATATACATACTGTAACATGTGTTACGCGCCTGACATGTATAACGTGTGTTAAGCCTCTATTATAACGTGTGTTAAGACTTCCAGAATGGATGCATAAACTCCAATAGTAACTTAATAACATAGTATACCTGATATAACATGTGTTAAGCCTCTTTTATAACGTGTGTTAAGACTTCCAGATTGTGTTAAGTCCATACCGTTTTAACATCATGTACTAGACAAAACAAAATAAGAGTCTCACATTACATATTACTAGTAAACGAAAATACATAGCACTAAGAAAATGGTGGAGCTTCCTTTGAAAGCCTGCCTTAGCTTTTCAGCGGCTACCCTTGCTTTATTGTTTGGGTCGGTCTTGAAACGGTTTGTAAACATGTGGGTGTGCGTATGCCAGGGAAGTTATAAAAATGTGTTTTCATGTCACACGTTACACGTGTTACGTTTTACATGGGTTTCATGTCACATGTAACACATGCATGTCCGAGAAGTTCAACCTATAACACATGTTAGTTGTGTTGTGCTGTAACATAAACATGGTCATGATCCTTGAGCATCTGATCCACGTTTGACGAAACCAACGGCCCCGAGAATTGGATCTTATTTCCCTTGAATCCATCACCATCCTAATAACAAAAAGATAAGATAACTGTTAAGTCGTTAACCAGACATAAATATTAACACATTCATAGCCAGAAAATCTTTTTTCTCAGATAACATCACAAAAACAGTTACTATTCAGATCAAAAGCCCCAAACAAAGCAACCAAACCAACAAAAAACAGTTACTATTCAGATTAAAAGCCCAAACAAGCAACCAAACCAAGCACAACTTTTTAACACAAAAATAAAAACCTGCAACTTAATCTTACACAACTGAAACAACAACTAACAAAGTACACAGAACTAAAAACCTGCAATTAATTCGTCATACCCTAATACATGTCTCTAATACATCGTCATACCCTAATACATGTCTCTATAACATGTTACTATGGTTTAGCTGTGAAACAGGAGTTCAGACTATAACACGTGTTACGTTGGTTGTGCTGTAAGACAAACTTGGCTTAGCTGTGAAACGGGAGTTCAGACTATAACACGTGTTACGTTGGTTGTGCTGTAAGACAAACTTGGCTTTTCGTTTCTAAAAACAGATGTGCTGATTATTAGACGTCTAAAAATAAAAACAGATGTGCCGATTATTGAACGATTCAAACTATTCAAGTATGTAGGGTATAATATGAAACCGGCCATTTATGTACTTGAAATTTAGTATGTAACGTGTAATATGAAACGAGCCATTTACAATTTACATATCATAATCTTAGCATAATAAAGTTTCCCAACGCATCTAAAAGCATTTATCCAGGACTCAAACATCCACGCAGTCCCCAAGCTCGAAATTTCAATCATCTAACAATATTACCCTCGCACATAAAAAAAACCCCAAAATTAATCCAAACAAATTATAAATAAAAAAAAAACAATTAAACCTTTGTAGTTGACATGAGTTCAACATTCGGATGGAAATCATTCCCCCAAATATAATCTTTGGATGGACAACATTCGGGTTCAGATTAATACGATCTCAAGAGCTCGTCTACATCGGTGACCTTTGAGCAGTAGTTGATGATGGCAACATTCAGATCTGGTGCCATTTGGAGTTGAATATATTCAGTTCCACATCTAAATATAGGAACTGAATATATGTGTTGGGGTTGGGGGATGGCGGTGGTGGAGGGGCAGTGGTGGGGGTTGTGCAGCGGGGGTCGGCCGACGGTGGTAAAGGTGCAACGGTGGTGGGGCTTGTGCAACAGGGTTGGAGGTGTTTAAGGTGGTGCTGGATGTACAATACAGATGGTGGTGCGGTGGTGATGATGGTGGTGGTGCGGTGGTGATGGTGGTGTGGTGTGGTGGAAGAGAGAGAGGTGTACGATGAGAGAGAGATTTGATGAAGAGAGAGAGAGAGAGAAACTAATCAGATTAAGGAAGAGAGAGAGGTTTGGGAAGATAAATGGGAAATAAATGTTGTCAAATCATAGTAGACAAAAGTCAAGATATCTTTTTGAGTTGGGTAGTGTAATGTTGAATTTACCAAAGTGCCCTCAAATGCAAAAAGAAAGATGGAGATGGCTGGGACACGTGGCCAATTGTAGGCCTTGTGATGGGTTTTCAAAGTTATCTCAAAATAAGGGGTTTTCTCTAGAGCATTACCCTATATATATATATATATACCACCTCCAGTTGTAAGAACCATGGGAACTACACCGTACGGGGCGAGTTGGACCAAAATTTTTTTTATAAACGTAGATGTGTGTATTATAAACACATTTGTAAAAAATAATTCAAAAAAAATGTCGTGTGTGTAGTTTTGTTTGTGTTTACGGGTACCGTAAATTTTAAACCAAATTTACGGTACCCGTAAACGCAAACTTGTGGTGCTCAAAACTACGCACGACATTTTTTTTTGAATTTTTTTTACAAATGTGTTTATAATACACGCATCTACGTTTATGAAAAAAAAATTTGGTCCACCTCGCCCCGTACGGTGTATTTCTCACGGTTCTTACAACTAGAGGTGATTTTCATTTTAGCGGTCCCCTATATATATATATATATACAGGGGAAGGTTCATTGGGGAACACTAAAAAAGTGGGGAACAGCGGGGAACCGACTCAAACGAAATCCGATTGGACTCATTCCAGCGGCGTTGGAACTGGCTCGTCGAACCCTAACTAGGATCTCTTAACCCTAAACACTAAATCCTAACTCCTAAACTCTTAACCCTAAAGCTAAAAAATAAGGCTAAAACCTAAGCTAAACCGTAAAATCTAAATTATAAACCCTAAAAGCTAAACCCTAAAGGCTAAACCTAAAGCTAAACCCCAAAGCTAAACCATAAACCCTAAAGCGAAACCCTAAACCCTAAAGCTAAAACCCTAAGGCTAAACCCTAAAGCTAAACCCTAAAAGCCAAACCCTAATATATTTAGGGTTTAGGGTTTATGATTTAGGGTTTAGGGTTAAGAGATCCTAGTTAGGGTTCGACGAGCCGGTTCCAACGCCGTTGGAATGAGTCCAATCAGAGTTCATTTGAGTCAGTTCCCCACTGTTCTCCACTTTTTTAGTGTTCCCCAATGAACTATATATATATATATATATACTTAAACAAATAAAGCAAACAAATACAAGTATAATAGCGAATTCAAGATTAGATACTTGTACGAAGAACGAACATAAACCTAAGTGTCTAATGAGATTAGAACACTTGTAGGACGAGAATCAAAGGAAGAAACTGAAATCGAAACGAGATTTTCTTGGAACGCAAATTAGTGAGTTCATGTTTTCCCCTTTTATTTTAAATGTTTATAGTTTTAAACTTTTGGGGATGTATACATGTTACAATTGGTATGACTATAAAAATGAGAATATTTAGATCACATGCGGATGAGGATTAAACTAAGGGGGCATTAATGTATAAACAAGTACCGAGGAATGAAAGTGATAGATCTACTGGGTGTGATGAGCCCCACTCTTAACGACAACAATAACAGATCGTTTAGTGTGCTTTTGTGTCTAAAACAAGTGTCTAGAACACAATTTATCATCAAGGTTTGGTTGCCTCATATTCGGCATACAGATTAGTGTCCTTGCAAAACATTAATCATCTTACAAGTTTCATTTATACCAATTTAAAACTATCAAATATTTAGAAGAATTATTTGTCACACCCCGACCGCGTAAAACAACAAACCGCGGCGGAAACATCGGGGAGTGTTGTAACAGAATCATTGTTTCACAACACATGGTGATTAAAGATTTGTTTTATTCCATTAATGAACTCATTGTCTTAATACAAACCAGATAATTGTCTTTCAAGTTTTAAAGTCACTAAGGCACGGGTCCATCCTATGTGTAACATGCATCAACAATCATCACATAGTAGTACCTGAAACATATGCGAAAATAAAACGTCATCATAAAAATGTCTGTGAGTAACATAGGTTTTGTTGATTCAGATTCATGGCTTTGGTTAACATAAGAAAAAGATTTTATGTTTTACAAAAATAGCCATGAATCCTGGTAAAAGTTTTGTTTCTAAAATACATTGTTTCCATAAAAGGTTTGTAGTATATACAAAAATATACTTTGGTTTTGAAATAGTTAAACAGATAGTATATCGAAATATACTTTGCTTAATGAAATTATAGATTTGGTAGTATATCATAAGTATACTTTGGTTAAAAAACGAAACCATCGGTAGTATATTAAATTATACTTTGGTTTTGTAAATAGCATGTCAAACTATGCTTTGGTTTGAAAATAGCATATCTATGCTTTGATAGTATATCAACATATACTTTAGTTTACGAAATAATAAAGTCGGTAGTATATCAAACTATACTTTAGTAAAACAGTATCACGTTGGTAGTATATCGAAATATAACAAAATCAGGATTTGGTAGTATATCAAATTATACTTTGGTAAATAATAGCATATCAAACTATGCTTTAGCAAAACAGTATCATGTTGGTAGTCGCGATTTGGTAATACATTCAAACCTTAGTGCATCAAACTACACTTTGGAGACTATAGAAATACCACAAAGGCAATTCTATTTGGTTAAAACTTTGGTTTCTGACATTCCATACAACAGGAATGGGATGTCTAGTCCTATAGCGCTATATCGTACTACCAATCGGCTTGATCATTGTTAATGAATGTATAAGTAACAGTATAAATGAACAAATAGTTCTAACAAGCTTTGGAAATCAGTGTTTAAGCCATGGATAATAGTTCAATTTGTCAAAAGATAGTACTATGCATGTATAATCATATAGTCGAAATCATGAAAATAGCGTATCGGCACATATGAATCACCCCAAAACATTGAAAACGTAAAAGAGGGGACTATGTACTCACTTGAGATTGCAAGTATCCATGATTAAGTGTCCTAACAAAGCTCGAGAAATCAAGGAATCAAGTGGTACCTAGTATGGAATCACTATGTTAAATAATTGAATCCTAAATCGGAAGATAGGATAGAATGGAGTTCTATAAATCAAATGAGTATTGGAACTCATATGGCATGATTTAATAGACCTAACATTCTGATTAGAAAGTTATCCTAAGTGCTTTTGACCCGTTTCGACTCGTTAAGGTAGTTTAAGCTATTTTAACGTGTCGTTTGCGTAAAACTAAGGTCGGATAGTTATCTATGTCCTATGCTAAGTTTTACATGCCCAATTATGTTTAAATATGTTACTAACTCAGTTTAGATGTCAAAAACTCGATCACATACGCAAAATATGAATTTATGCTCAAAAAGGGCATTTTGGTCATTTTCAATGGGCATATAAACGACTTAATGGATAACTAACCAACCTAAGTGATCATAAGGTATAACCTCAGTAGGTTATTCCCTATGAAACTATGATCACTAAATAAGTTTGGTCAGATCCTAATGATCGACCAAACGGGTCGGGTTCGAAAGTCTAAGCGGTTGTCGAGGCCGCTTATCTTACGACCCTAAACAAGCCCTAAACTAGTAGTGACAAGTTAAACATGTTAAAACATGTTTAACTAAGTAAGAAAACTGATTTGGTATCAAAACAAAGGGTTTTGATACCCGAAAATAGTTTTGTCGCAAAATGCGCATAAATACACATTTTGACCGATACTTTGACTCGTCACTACGCCTAGTCAACGTGGTAATAAGTAGGTATAATTGCTAAGGATTATAACCATCGTGATTACAATCACGTTGCAAAGTTCAATTGAACTTTGACTTGACCAATTGATGGTCAAAACCGAAAGTCAAATTGTTGGTCAAACTATTTAACTTTCAGCTCTAAATAGCTGAAAATAACAACTAAGCCATGAAAGAACACTTACAAGGTGTTCAAAGGCTGGAAGAGATGTATTAGAACTCAAGTAGGTGGCTCCTTCTCAGGAAATCCTCCACTTAAAGTCCCAAAATGAGAAATGAGCAATGAACAAGGAAGAGATGAGGGTATTTATACTTGTGGATGATGAACAAGATCATTACAAGTGGATATGTGGCCTCGAAGGAATGAATCCTGACCATACAAGTGTTTAGGGACAACTAGCATTGCTTGGAGAAGTGTTAACTTGCTCCCCAAAACAAGAAAATAGCAAGAAAGGTCCCTGAATTATCAAACAGTTGTCACACCCCAATTGATGGCGGAATCATCGGGGCGCGTCAATGAGCGAAACAGATTGTTCAAGAGAAATTCCATAACAACTACATTACCAGATAGTTAATATTATGTCCCATACCATAACCCATCAAGCAAATTAAGTTATTACAGACAACGATATCTCAAAAACAAATAACATGTTCCGACAACTCAGATTTAAATAAATTGTTCTTTTGTTTCTAGACTCTTCCTAACTCGATTCCACATAGCAAGCTTCCTAGCAGATAGCATCCTAAACACCTGTCACATACGTTAAAATAAAGATCAATACACATAATGTAAAGGTGAGCATACAAGTTTGATATAGCATAATAGAGTTCGAAATCGTTTACGCATAACCAGCATGAACATGTATAAAGTGAAGGAAAGTAGGTTATCGACAGAGAAATATGCACAGACGTGACTGCGAGTTGTAGAATGCGCAACACATATCCCACTGGGACACATGAAGTAAATCCCTTAACAACCCATGTCCACGACCGGTGCTGAGTCCAAATTATAGTACTATCGTTGCTAAGGTGTCAGGCAACAATCATTGTGTTAACATAACATACAAGCATTCATCGAATAACACGTAGCATGCAATAACGGTTAGCGTATAAATAGTGTTTGCGTTGTGTGTCGATTGTGATTTAGCATAAGTAACGTATGTAACACCCAAAAGTGCGTAAAGCAAAAAGGGATCGAGTATACTCACAGATTGTGTTTAACAAGTAAACACTCTCTTGGATTGAAGGGAGCGCTGATAGAGATTAGCATGAACAATTAACGATAGTATAAACGATAAGCGGCGCGTTAAATGGTGCAAGAATGATAAGTGTCGGATGGTAATCCGATTAGACGACAATCTGATCGGATGGCCAGTCGATCGGATGTCAATCCGTTCAGATGGTCATCCAATCAGATGGCCGTTCGATTGGATTGACACCTCGTTTGGTGAGGATGTGTTTGTGTATGATGGTTTCTGTGACACCCTGACACGGAGGCGGAAACGTCAAGGGCATCACGAAACTTGATAGAATGCATATGAGCACAAGGTAATTAAATTAAAGTTGAAGTATGATTAAGTTGATTGATAGGATTGCATTCACATCCAAACTGGTACAAACAAATACAACACATTGTTCACAAAGGTCTTTGTTTTTATTTTAAGCTAAGGCACTTGTCCTGCAATCCTATGTGATCCTTGCAAAAGCTAACTCCAACATCAACACCTGAAACATATGTTAAAAACAATTTGGGTCAACAAACGGTTGAGTGAGTTCATAGGTTTTGGTTAGTTTGGTAGTAAACAAATAATGTGATAATGAAACAAAATGTTTAACAATGTGGCATTTGATATGTTTTAAAACAATTGAATGAAACAAGTCCCGCTTGGTGAACATTCAAACCTTTGTAGACTGAACACGGCATTGATCACCCAGACTTCCGCAATGAATAACATGAACAACAACAACAACAATAGACCCTGAAGTCGGATGGGGCGTCACACCTATAGCGCTATAATATTACCGTTCGGCTTGTACGGAGTTAATGAATGTAATGTTTAAGCATCAAGTAATCAAACAATTGCAAGAAAACGATCAAGATAGCCACAAAAATGCAAATGAGTTTGTATCACATTATTACATATGTTTCATCTCGAAAATATTGTAAAACAGAAAATGGGAACTATGAACTCACCTTGTTTGCGAAATAATTCCAAACAAGTAAATGGATAAGAGTTTTGCGGGAACAAGACTTTCCACATCACTCTAAAAACATGCACCAAACAAATATAGAACATAGCATCAACAAAAGGCAAAACTGTAACTTTGTATAAACGGGTGACTATGTTTACTGCGTTGTACGGTTTGACTAATCCGGTTTGGGGGATGACTTGGTAACTTGGTTATCCCTCAAAGGGATAATTTATGTAATATTTTATACAAATATGTAAGTTATACAAATAATAATATTTGTATATTTAAGACAATAATTATATATATATGTGTGTTTAAATCTCAGAATTTATATATATATATATATATATATATACATACAATTCATTACAAAAATTCAAGTGAACAATTTATAAAAATGAGAGTCACAACAATAAAGTCCAAATGTTAAGTTTAATTTATAAAAATTATAATATATATTTTCAGAATAACCTGATAATTATACAAATTAATTATCTATATAATTAATTTAAGCCAGAATAATTAAAAATAACATTTTTAATTATTGAACATATAAATATCAGATTTTAAAATAATTATCATGGCTAATATATATATATATATATATATATATATATCTCTGTAATAAACAATTATGTATGGTTTCAAAATGAATAAACATGATAATTATCTAAATAATTAGTTTAAATTAGAAAAATTAGAAATAACAATTTAAATTATTAACATGCTATATTACTGATTTACAGTAATTATTAGGGCCTTTGGATAATTTTATGTAAATAAATGGAATTTAAAAGGCTATTTATAAAATAAACTGATTTATACGGTTTATTATATAACAAATAACATGCAATTAATAAAGCATGGTTTCTAAATTTTTATAAACATAACAAAACATGCATATATTATAAAAATAATTTCGGATATAATCCACATAATTAAAATGATTTAACTAAATAATTTTAGCTTTGTAAATGTATAAACTAACTGTTTTAATAAAAATATCAAAACAATATCAAATATTTGTGACAATATTATTTTTCCATAGTTTACTGTTTAAAATAAATAGCATAAAAATTTCAATAATAAATTCCAAAAATCCGAAATAATATTAATTTTTAATGTTAAAACTGTTTTTAATTAAACTAAAATAGTTTTATAAAAATTTTGCAGACATTCATATTTTTATTAAATGCATCAGTATTTAAATGGTTTATGATAAAAATATCAGATTTTAATTGGTTGCTATTGAATTATTATGAATTAAATAACAAAACTGATTTATAAAATAAGAAAAATTAAATATAATAAGTGTCATCTTCTTCCCCAATTCGGTCAACAGAAGTCAACCGATCCAATTACCCGATCAAATCAAGACTAAACTGAAATTAATTGAACAGAAACATTGAGTGAATGATAATGTACCGATTGATGTTTGAAAATTAGGTCCGGTATCGACTGAACCGGTGGAACGACTAAGTCCGGCGAACTTGTATTCCGGTGAACTAACAGAGACGAAACAGTGGTCTTTTCGGAGGTTTTTGAGAGTTATGAGGGTATGTGAAGGTTTGTTGACGATCAAGGATCATAAATAACGTGTCAATTGATTCCAAAACAAACGGGTATTACCGATTTCGATTCCCACTATAATTTTTTTTTATAAAATTTCAGGTTTCGGAAACGTAAATGCATGTTCGGTTGAAATTGATGCTTTGGACATGTTGCTAATGTCGCGGGGATATAACAGGCATGCTAATCGGGACTTAGAACTCTTGTTTGTTTGTGTTTGGAGCTGAATCCGGCAACAGCGGTGTTTACCGGTGTTGGTGCATGAGATGTCTGTTGACTACGTTTAGTGAAGTCTTAGGTTAAGATATGTCAAGATTGGATCTTGAAAGTCAAATTAGGGTTTAACTTGTTAATTTCGCTTATATGTACTTAGGTGGTTTCGCTCATAGGGTTAATCAGGTAGTTTCGCTTATGTGGTCAGGAGCTAGGTTCGCTTATATGTCAATGCCGAATAAGCGAAACCACATAGGTTATATATAGTTTTCATGAGCGGAACCAGTTCATTCAGTGGTGTACATTGGAGCGGAACTAGGTCATGCTTGTGGTGTCGAAACTCTGTCAAATTGTAATCAGAAAGAATCAATAGAGAAAGAATTGAAAGAGAAAAGCTGTTTGTAACTTTGCGTGCATTGATTCCGCCTTTACACGTAAAGATGAACTACCTTGACTGACTTTTAGGGTCAGAACACGGTCCAACAAGTGGTATCAGAGCTTCAGGACGAGGAGTTCATACTACTACAGCTGATTCTACAAAATTCTCTCATTTCTACTCACTTTCTTTTATACTTTTTCGATTTGAACTGGTTCCTATGGTTGAAATGGACTAAAATTTGAGTATAACGTGTAAAACGTACGTTTAGAAAACCCTAGAAAGAATCAGGTTAAAACACGGCTTAAAAATGGTAAAAATCAGCTAAAAACGTGATTTCGCTTTTTCAGACATCAGTTAGGTTCGCTCATAGTGACATCAGTTAGGTTCGCTCATAGTGACATCTGGTAGGTTCGCTCATACGGACATAAGCTTGATTTCGCTTATCTGACATTGCCTGTTTCGCTTTTTCGGACATAGTGATATTTCGCTTTTTCGGACATAGTGATATTTCGCTTATTCGGACACTGGTGATTTCGCTTTTGTGGAACTTATCTGTTTTCGCTTTTGTGACATACCTAAGTTTCGCTCATACGGACAAACTAGGGTTTCGCTCAAAAGGACATTCAACCTGATTTCGCTTTTAGGAACATATTACTGATTTCGCTCGAGTGTACATCTTGAGTTTTCGCTCGAAATCAGTTTCTATCTGATTTCGCTCATTGTGTTGTTGTTTGATTTTGTTCCAGCGAACATAGTTTGGTTAAAGACTGATTTTGTTCGAGTGTCAGTGTATTTCAGATTATTTGATATTGTTTAAACTAATTTAGTTTGTTTGTTTGTTTGTTTGCAGGTGATTTCGAGGTAATTCAAGGACATAAAATCATGGCGAAAAACGATGAACCTATTCCGTGGAAAGACGATAGAACTGAAGAGCAGAAATATAGATACAGAAAAATGCTGGCTGAAAACAGAATAATTAGAATATCTCGTATCTATTTGGAAGCAAGGAGAGCAAATAGATGGGATCCGGACAGAGAGTGTTATCTTGATGAATATGGAAACATTGCGATCGATGACAAAACGCTTGATATCGAAGCCATAATCAAGGAGTACAAAGAAGAGGATGAGTATTGGCAAAGGAAATGGTGGGGAGATGAAGAAGAGAAAAAGAAAAAGAAAGAGTTAATAAATGAAATAGAAAGAAACTCAGAAAATATAAGTTTGGTTGAGTTTCTTGAATTAATCAAAAGGATTAGAGAAGGAATGACAAAGAATGAAGAATCAAAGAAGGATGAAACTTCAAAATGTGAAGTTGGGTGCTCTAAATGTGATAAATTTGAAGATGACAATGTCAAACTCTTGAAGGATACGGAAAGTTTGACATTGGAAGTAAAAAAGATGAAGGATGAGAAGCAATCTGATGATAAACAGATTCTTGTTTTGCAGGAAAATTGTGAGAAATTGACGGCTGAAAATGTTAAACTGTTGAGTAGTTTGGACAGTTTGACATTAGAAAACAAAAATTTTAAAGAAAAAGAAAATGTTTTTGAAAATGAAAAATTAAAGATTGAAAAAGATTTTCAAAGTCAAATGAAGGTTTTAGAAGATGAAAAATCTGTTATTTTTAAAAATAATCTTGAGAAACAGATTGAAATAAATTCTCATCTTCAGAAAATCATTCGGCTTGAAAATGAAGCTGAAATTGCAAGGAACAAAATTGATGATCTTGAGAGTAAATTGAAAGGTTTTGTGAATTCTACATCACATGTTTGTCCAAAACCGATCAATTCAGTTCCAATAAGTGACAATGTCACAAATTTTGACAAAGTCAAAACTGAAAATTGTGATGAAATATCTGATGATGAAAAAGAAAAAGAAAAGAAAAGAAAAGAAAAATATTTTTAGATTTACAAGAAAAATTTCAAAATACTGTTTTGCAATCTACTGAAATAGGTGAATGCTCAAAGCAAAAACCTGTTAAGAAGAATGCAGAACAGAAACAAAAAGATAAAAATTTGAAAAATTCTAAAAATGAAAATAAAAGCTCATCAGATAAGTCATCCAATCATTATGAAAAATTACAAAAATCTAAAAATGAAAACTCACAAAATGTTGGTAATAAGTGGTGCAGGTTTGACCACAGTGCTCAAAAGCCAAATCCAGCATTGAAGAGGAGAAATGACTATAACCAACCCAAACAATGTTATGATCTGAAGGTTTGGACTGACAGAAGTGGATGGTACGATAACAGAGTGTGCTACACCTGTGGTGTGAGAGGACACATTGCTGTTAACTGCCAGAATTGGAATTATGAAACAAGAAGATGCTATAATTGTCATATCAGAGGACATATTGCCAGAGATTGCCCAAGGAGATCAATGGGAAGATCGAGGGTTGAATCTCAAAGAATGGCAAAGAAACCAGTCAACGTCAAGCCCAAAGAACAGAAGGTTCAAGAACCTAAAGTTCAAGAAAAGAAAGTGAAGCTTTCTCAGGGGCAGAAAGACAGACTGAGGAAGAAGAGGAAGAAGGCAAGAGAATATCTGGAGAAAATTTTGTCTTCGGGTTCACCGGACAGATTGAATAAGAGTTCTGATGAATCAACTAACTCAATTGCAAAATCAAGCAAGATGAATTCATCGGATACAAATCTGAGGACGAAAGAAGAAAAGAAGAAGAAGAAAATGGTCGGCGATGAATCTGATATGTCAAAGTCAGACAAGCCACCATTAGGCGATGAATCTGACGTTACAAAGTCAGACAAGCCACATTCAGGCAATGATTCTGGTTCATCAAAGCTAGAAGAGCCTGTTGTTGAGGTAAAATCTGAGAATTCAGGTTTAACAATGGATGATGCAAATTTTCCATCATTGTTGAACAAGAATTCAAAATCACCCAAGGCTGGTCAGGCTTGGGTGAATCTTTTCAAATAGAAAAACCTGACTTGCCGGAGTTCCCAGGTTGGTAAGCGTGGAACATGAATCGGCACATTTCTTGAGAAATTTCACTCTGGTGATTTTTCGCCATACATGTGGTAAATCAGGGACATTAAGTTGTACTTGATTTCCTACAAGTGTTTGTGTTGATAGAATCTTGAACTGTTAAATCTTTCAAAATGGTTAAAGGAGAACAAAGTGATGAAGTAATCCCCTAACCAACAAATGGTTTGTTAATTCAACAAAACTAATTTTCCGAAAGAAACATTTGATTAAAACAAACTTAAGTGTTTTGAAATCATAATGGGAAAATAGTTTGTTGTGAGGGGGAGTTCTGATTGTTTATGCCAAATGGATGGTGAATTGAAGCGATTTGATATCGGTTGTCAGTTTGTTTTCAAATTTTCCTTGAAAATCAAAATTGAAACATATTTTGATTTTAGGGGGAGAAAAATTTTGAGAAAAAAATTAGAAAATTTGAAAATGTCAAAAACATTGAAAAAGCAAAAATGAGTTTTGTTGTGAAAAGGAGGAAATGATAGTAAATCAGTGAACTATCACAGCATGCTAAAGATATGAAATGTCAAAAAGTGATAAACGGTCTCACTAATGATATGGCAGTAGGTTTTTGCACATTCAGTAGATTGTGACGAGATATAAACCTAAATTCAAACTTGCTTATATCGTGGGTAACATCTCTCGGATATATGGGTAACCCCTGAAATCTCGTTTGAAAGATTTCTTTTTCTGATATACTAGGTCTTTATACTCAGTGATATCTGGGGTATTATTCCGGGACTTCTGCTGAACGGCAGTTCTGACCTAGTCCTCGAATAATACTTTCTGCAAATGCTTGAAACATAGCATCACCCTCCGCATCAATGATAAGACAATAAAATTGCTTAGCAATGCTGTTGTAAAAAAGATCCTCTAAAGGGGACACACCCAAAAGTTGAGTCCTGATCTCTCTGCTGAACGATGGTTCTGACCTGAGCTCTCATGATTCTTCATAATTTATTACCCCTTACAGATATCATTTGTGTTATAATTACCTGTAAGACTGAATATTGGGATCTGGATACGGGAGTATATTCTGAGGTGGGATACGCGATTAAGTTTAAGTATCTAAGACATTAAACTCGTATCTCGAAGCAGTTGAACTTTGTGTGAAAATTTAAGTGGACCAGTATACTGACAATCTATGTAAATCATTTAGAACTTAAAATGATTAAAGCTTAACGGTGCCAGTGATTTGTCTCATAAACTGATATGATCCTCTTACACAAACTCACAAAAATATTGTTTGTATATATTTCTTTACTGCATTTCATTCAAAAACAAAAATCCAAAAAGATTTTCGGAGTGTTTTAGCATAAAATTTTGAAAATTCAAAAAGATTTTCGACAACTGATGTTGAAGAGCTGATATTCAAAATTCGAGTGCTAAATATGATGAACTACATTGGATTGGGAGAATATGTTGAAAACTTTGAATGTCATATACAAATGTTTTGTAAGATTGTATGCTTAGTTAATCAAGGTCATTCATTTGAACTTGATGTAACTATACAGATTGATGTATAAATGATTTCTACCTGTAAGTTTATTATATCTAACTGTTATAAATTTGTGAAACTTATGATGAGGTAGAGGATGTGCAGGGTAACAGGTTTTGGACTTCATCATTCCCATGGAAGCTAAATGTCAAAGCTTGAACCAGATCAAGACCTCAGATTCTAGCATATTGAGAGGGGGAGTCTGTGAAAGGGGGAGTCTAGATCAACAGTCAAAGGGAAGTCTGAAGATGGAGCTAGGACAAGATCCTGAACCTGTGAAGATAGAGTGCTTATGATGAGAAGACAGAGAGTTGGAGAAAAGACCAAGACTGAAGACTCAGAGCTGAAGACTTCCTCGACATCCAAGGGGGAGTCTGTTGGTGCACGAGATGTCTGTTGACTACGTTTAGTGAAGTCTTAGGTCAAGATATGTCAAGATTGGATCTTGAAAGTCAAATTAGGGTTTAACTTGTTAATTTCGCTTATATGTACTTAGGTGGTTTCGCTCATAGGGTTAATCAGGTAGTTTCGCTTATGTGGTCAGGAGCTAGGTTCGCTTATATGTCAATGCCGAATAAGCAAAACCACATAGGTAATATATAGTCTTCATGAGCAGAACCAGTTCATTCAGTGGTGTACATTGGAGCGAAACTAGGTCATGCTTGTGGTCTCGAAACTCTTTCAAATTGTAATCAGAAAGAATCAATAGAGAAAGAATTGAAAGAGAAAAGCTGTTTGTAACTTTGCGTGCATTGATTCCGCCTTTACACGTAAGATGAACTACCTTGACTGACTTTTAGGGTCGGAACACGGTCCAACAACCGGTTTAAAAAAATATTTGAAATTTGGCCCCTGAGGTTTCAGAAGCAAGCACAGATGGTCCCTGGGATAACTAACTGAGAGTCTAACTAGGTTAGTTGTTTAAAGAGAAATCCTTTTATAAAAATTAACTCGGTTAGTCATTTCCAGTTAAAACAGTTTTAAAGATGGCAATTATAGTCCCTGAAATAGTTAACTAGGTAGACTAACTAGGTTAGTTGTTTATACAAAGTTCCTTTGTAATAATCTAACCCGGTTAGGCATTTTTGGTTAAAAATAGTTTTATAAATGTCTAAAATGGTCCCTGAATTACAAGTTTAAGCAAATGACCAAATGGTCCTTGTACTTCTAATTCAAAAATTAAATTTTTATTTTATTTAAAATATAAGTTTCAAAAATGACATTTTGAACCCTAGACTTTTAAAAGTTTAAAAATTTAATTCTTTTATTTATAAAATAAGTTTCAAAAATGTCATAAAGGACCCTAAACTTTATAGTTTTCAAAAATTACACTTTTAACCCAAAGTTATAAAATTTTAAAAATTACAACTTAGTCCCCGGACTTTTGTACTTTCTAAAAATGATGGTTTTAGTCCTTGGACTTAAAATCAAAGTTTTCGAGCAAGTTTCAAGGAACGACAATTAGGTCCCTTAACTTATACTTTCACATAATGACATGTTAGGCCCTTGTAATTAATATTGTCTTGTTTATAAGTATAAAACTCATTCAAAATTGTAAATATACACGTGTTTGGGCCGGTAGACCATGTAAAAGCAACAAAGCAAACATGTATCAAATAAAATGCTCTTTAAAATACGATATGTGTATCAAACAAGTACATGTTTGAAAATCAAGGTTGTTACAGTCTCCCCTACTTTAGAAAATTTTGTCCTGAAATTTATTCGAAAGAGACCGTAGAATGTATTTGCAATGATAATCAAGTCATTGTTTGGTGCTGCAAATTCCGAGGAATTTACGAGGATCATTGTATAGATATTGTTTTGCATGGCACCATGCTACGCTGTATATATGTAATGTAAATATTATGCAAACAAATGTGTGTACAATTTAGCAAATAATGGACCATTCATTTCCCGACGGATATTTCTTCAGAAGCGAAAATGAATGGGTAATTAATTTTCCAACGGATACTTCATCAGAAACGGAAATGAAAGATTTAAACATACGGATATTCATTTCCCAACGGATATATCTTTCAGAAGCGAAAAATGAGTAGCTAGTTCATTTTTCCAACGGATACTTCATCAGAGACGGAAATGAATATAGATGGCTTTCGATTCTTGTTTATGTTAACACAAATGGGTCTGGGATAACACAAAATCCTCAAGTGACTTGGATAACGCTACGACAAGTAATACAATAAGAACACTTATATATAGGAAGTACCAGCGGCGTATCCACCATGTTCTTATGATATTACAAGCGCCTCGTTATCTAATCTTTCTAGATTTTATGCCATCACACTTAACAAGGCTCACTATGGTTTCCATGCATCGAACCTCATAATTATGTGTGCACCCATAATTACTTGACTCGTTGCACAGTCTGTATAGCTTATCTTGCCAAGTGATAATTTATGGTCATGGTCAAAGAAAATTGCTTTGTTTCAACAATTGAGTTAGTAGGTGTGTATAATATTCTGAGTATGAATAAGAGCGTAAACATAATATAAGTTTAAATATGAACACGTATGCCAGCATAACACAAATGTATGAATAAGAGCATGATTATAAGTATAGGCATATCGGGTATGGAAAATGAGTATAAATGTGGGTACAAGTTTGAGCAAAATGTGTGAACCGCATTTAAAGTGTAAGCACTTTTGAATAAGTAGGAGGTGTGAGTATCAACATGATTGTGAATGTCAATGTAAACATAATCGTATAGGTGTAGGGATAAGTGAAATGTATATGAATATATGTGTAAAACATGTTTAAGTATAAAAAGCGTATAAGTGTGAGTACGTATGGGAATATTTGTGCAAACGAGGAGAAGTGAATATAAGTGTGAATTCGTAATGCATGATTGTATATGGACTAAATGGTTTTATTCACAACACAACACACTTTGAAAACATTAATATTTTATTTCTAAAATGAATACACTAAACACGACATTCATAGACTCATCATGATACAAATATAATACAATGGTACAATAACGAAACAGTATACGAAATAAAAGTGACCCATTTCTTCTGGTGGAAGGCTAAGAATTAAAAATAGCAATACTCCAAGCATCACACCAGCAAACACCAGAACCAGGCGACTCAGATGCATCTTTGAAGAGGGTGAGAAGAAAGAGTGTTTTGTTGCAAATAAAATGAGATTGTTGATTGGTTATTTATAGGGGTGGAATATAGCCGTTTTACAAGGGCTATGTAACCGTTGTATGTGACCGTTATACAACGGTCGTATATATACTTACGGGTTGTAAACTCCTAAGCCTTGAGGTTTTTGATCCGTAACCCTTGCTAATTTGGGAGTATGAGTGTAGGTACAAGCGTAAAGTATAAGCGTGAATATACACGTAAAATGCATGAATGTGAGTATGAATATTAATATAGTGTGATGTAATGGTATCATTGTGAGTATGGGTATAAACGTACAATGTATAAACTTTGGACTATAAATGTATGGATATAAGTATAAGTGTGACTAATAACACTTATGAGTATAACAACGTGGATATGAGTATGAGGTTAAGCTTAAAAACGTATGGTTATAAATATGACTATGAGTGTAAATACGAATAAAAATGATTGTGTATATAGTATAAAACAAATTTAGGCATATAAAACGATCGAGAGATTGAGGATGTTAAACGGATGGCATAGGTGAAATCTTCGCGAGATATCGACTAAAACGTGCACGATTATATGCGCGTGTAAAACGTTGAGTTTACCGAATAAGGTAAACTAAGTTTGTTTTGCAAAGTAGGATCTAGTTCATATATGTAAAAGAATATAAATTACTTACTAGTTATGCATGCCATATTTTGTAAGAAATTACCTTTGTTTTAAAAAGGGTTTATATAAGTCGAAAATTGTCGGTTCCTATGAAGTTTTCTTGCCCATGGTCTTAAATTTTAAACGACATATCGTGCGGTGTATAGTTAGTTTGCATTATTAAGAAATTTGAAATTTGAAGGTTCTCTTGGAAACGTTGATCCTTGAGGGGAAATTTAGCATGATGAACTTAGTGATCATTGAAAAGTAATGATTTATTGATTTTGAAAAGAATTTTAGTAAAACGATGTTATAATATCTATAGGTATGAGAAAAATTGGTTTGGTTTCTGTTTGAGAATAAATGTCTTTGGTAAAATGATGAAGTGTGATTGTGTTTTAATGGCTAGGAAAATCATGGGCAAGAGAGTCATTGGACCAGCTACGTGTCTACAAGCAGTAGGGGAAAACATAAGGTCATAGGAGTCGGAATGAAATGTTTTTGGTGGAATAGTTTCATAAAGTCAATGAAGAAGAGAGAGAAAACACAACAAGATGGATATCGTTTATTTCACGAATAAACAATATCAGTGACTAATCAAAGTGGTTGGGTCCTTATAACTTAGTGAAGTCATGCTTTAGCCTATAAGTGGACACTCATCCCGAGAATTCCCAGTTAAGCACAACAGGTCTCGCGTCTGATGAGATATATGCGAAGTGCTTGCCTAGACAGAAGACTCAGAATACAGGCACCCACCCTTCCAGATTGCACGAGTTCGTTATTAGAGCCCAAGACTTTGACGAGAGTAAAAATCAGAGGAGGTTTTGAAAAAAAGATTCTTGAATCACCTGAGGACAGATGATGAATAACTTGTGTAGCCTAAAAGTTAAACGAGAGAAATCCGTCGTGACGAGGCTTGGGTTTCAAGAGTAAGAATAGGGGTAAAGACAAAGAAGCGGACAGAGTATCTAGTGGATAGGTGTCCTACGTAAGTTATAGTCTAGGTTCAAGCATTGCTAATAACCTAATTCCCTATAACCATGGCTCTGATACCAACCTGTGACACCCTGACACGGAGGCGGAAACGTCAAGGGCATCACGAAACTTGATAGAATGCATATGAGCACATGGTAATTAAATTAAAGTTGAAGTATGATTAAGTTGATTGATAGGATTGCATTCACATCCAAACTGGTACAAACAAATACAACACATTGTTCACAAAGGTCTTTGTTTTTATTTTAAGCTAAGGCACTTGTCCTGCAATCCTATGTGATCCTTGCAAAAGCTAACTCCAACATCAACACCTGAAACATATGTTAAAAACAATTTGGGTCAACAAACGGTTGAGTGAGTTCATAGGTTTTGGTTAGTTTGGTAGTAAACAAATAATGTGATAATGAAACAAAATGTTTAACAATGTGGCATTTGATATGTTTTAAAACAATTGAATGAAACAAGTCCCGCTTGGTGAACATTCAAACCTTTGTAGACTGAACACGGCATTGATCACCCAGACTTCCGCAATGAATAACATGAACAACAACAACAACAACAACAATAGACCCTGAAGTCGGATGGGGCGTCACACCTATAGCGCTATAATATTACCGTTCGGCTTGTACGGAGTTAATGAATGTAATGTTTAAGCATCAAGTAATCAAACAATTGCAAGAAAACGATCAAGATAGCCACAAAAATGCAAATGAGTTAATATCACATTATTACATATGTTTCATCCCGAAAATATTGTAAAATAGAAAATGGGAACTATGAACTCACCTTGTTTGCGAAATAATTCCAAACAAGTAAATGGATAAGAGTTTTGCGGAAACAAGACTTTCCACGTCACTCTAAAAACATGCACCAAACAAATATAGAACATAGCATCAACAAAAGGCAAAACTGTAACTTTGTATAAACGGGTGACTATGTTTACTGCGTTGTACGGTTTGACTAATCCGGTTTGGGGGATGACTTGGTAACTTGGTTATCCCTCAAAGGGATAATTTATGTAAAATTTTATACAAATATGTAAGTTATACAAATAATATTATTTGTATATTTAAGACAATAATTATATATATATATATATATGTGTTTAAATCTCAGAATTTATATATATATATATATATATATATATATATATATATATATATATATATATATATACATACAATTCATTACAAAAATTCAAGTGAACAATTTATAAAAATGAGAGTCACAACAATATAGTCCAAATGTTAAGTTTAATTTATAAAAATTATAATATATATTTTCAGAATAACCTGATAATTATACAAATTAATTATCTATATAATTAATTTAAGCCAGAATAATTAAAAATAACATTTTTAATTATTGAACATATAAATATCAGATTTTAAAATAATTATCAGAGCCAATATATATATATATATCTCTGTAATAAACAATTATGTATGGTTTCAAAATGAATAAACATGATAATTATCTAATAATTATCTAAATAATTAGTTTAAATTAGAAAAATTAGAAATAACAATTTAAATTATTAACATGCTATATTACTGATTTACAGTAATTATTAGGGCCTTTGGATAATTTTATGTAAATAAATGGAATTTAAAAGGCTATTTATAAAATAAACTGATTTATAAGGTTTATTATATAACAAATAACATGCAATTAATAAAGCATGGTTTCTGAATTTTTATAAACTTAACAAAACATGCATATATTATAAAAATAATTTCGGATATAATCTACATAATTAAAATGATTTAACTAAATAATTTTAGCTTTATAAATGTATAAACTAATTGTTTTAATAAAAATATCAAAACAGTATCAAATATTTGTGACAATATTATTTTTGCATAGTTTACTGTTTAAAATAAATAGCATAAAAATTTCAATAATAAATTACAAAAATCCGAATTAATATTAATTTTTAATGTTAAAACTGTTTTTAATTAAATTAAAATAGTTTTATAAAAATTTTGCAGACATTAATATTTTTATTAAATGCATCAGTATTTAAATGGTTTATGATAAAAATATCAGATTTTAATTGGTTGCTATTGAATTATTATGAATTAAATAACAAAACTGATTTATAAAATAAGAAAAATTAAATATAATAAGTGTCATCTTCTTCCCCAATTCGGTCAACAGAAGTCAACCGATCCAATTACTCGATCAAATCAAGACTAAACTGCAATTAATTGAACAGAAACATTGAGTGAATGATAATGTACCGATTGATGTTTGAAAATTAGGTCCGGTATCGACTGAACCGGTGGAACGACTAAGTCCGGCGAACCTGTATTCCGGTGAACTAACAGAGACGAAACAGTGGGCTTTTCGGAGGTTTTTGAGAGTTATGAGGGTATGTGAAGGTTTGTTGACAATCAAGGATCGTAAATAACGTGTCAATTGATTCCAAAACAAACGGGTATTACCGATTTCGATTCCCACTATAATTTTTTTTATAAAATTTCAGGTTTCGGAAACATAAATGCATGTTCGGTTGAAATTGATGCTTTGGACATGTTGCTAATGTCGCGGGGATATAACAGGCATGCTAATCGGGACTTAGAACTCTTGTTTGTTTGTGTTTGGAGCTGAATCCGGCAACAGCGGTGTTTACCGGTTTAAAAAAATATTTTAAATTTGGCCCCTGAGGTTTCGGAAGCAAGAATAGATGGTCCCTGAGATAACTAACTGAGAGTCTAACTAGGTTAGTTGTTTAAAGAGAAATCCTTTTATAAAAATTAACTGGGTTAGTCATTTCCAGTTAAAACAGTTTTAAAGATGGCAACTATAGTCCCTGAAATAGTTAACTTGGTCGACTAACTAGGTTAGTTGTTTATACAAAGTTCCTTTGTAATAATCTAACCCGGTTAGGCATTTTTGGTTAAAAATAGTTTTATAAATGTCTAAAATGGTCCCTGAATTACAAGTTTAAGCAAATGACCAAATGGTCCTTGTACTTCTAATTCAAAAATTAAAATTTTATTTTATTTAAAATATAAGTTTCAAAAATGACATTTTGAACCCTAGACTTTTAAAAGTTAAAAAATTTAATTCTTTTATTTATAAAATAAGTTTCAAAAATGTCATAAAGGACCCTAAACTTTATAGTTTTCAAAAATTACACTTTTAACCCAAAGTTATAAAATTTCAAAAATTACAACTTAGTCCCCGGACTTTTGTAGTTTCTAAAAATGACGGTTTTAGTCCTTGGACTTAAAATCAAAGTTTTCGAGCAAGTTTCAAGGAATGACAATTAGGTCCCTTAACTTATACTTTCACATAATGACATGTTAGGCCCTTGTAATTAATATTGTCTTGTTTATAAGTATAAAACTCATTCAAAATTGTAAATATACACGTGTTTGGGCCGGTAGACCATGTAAAAGCAACAAAGCAAACATGTATCAAATAAAATGCTCTTCAAAATACGATATGTGTATCAAACAAGTACATGTTTGAAAATCAAGGTTGTTACAGTTTGCCTTTTGAAGTTTTCGTTGTAGTATTTTTAAAACGGAGAAGTATCTCTACCCTTCAGGTCGATCGATCGAACGGCGGTTCAATCGGGTGATTATCCGTTCGGCCAGGTATTTCTCAGAGAACAAGTTCACAGCAGTGTTGTCACTCGATCGGATAGTTTACCGATCGAGTGGCAATCTGTTAGAACTGACTATGCATTGAACATGTTGAAAATTGTTTAAGTGTTGAAGTCCCAATCGTCACATAGTCGGATGGTCGTTCAATCAGATGGTAATCCGATCGGACAGCAATCCGCCGACGTTCAGACCTTTGAAAAGGTGAAACAAAAGTTTAAGTGTGGAACCAAGTGTAAGCCGATCGGATGGCTGTCCGATCGGACGGCAATCCGATCAGATGGAAATCCGATCAGACGACAATCCGTCCCAGCGACCTGATCGTCTTTAATACTTGATTGTTTTGAAAGTTTTGCAGTTTTGATCGAGACGGTGTGTTAACGCATCAAACAACAGAACCTCGTCAAGACTCAGGTGCTCCGATCGAACAGGAATCACCCTAGTCTGAACAATTAACTGTTCGGGATGGTGGTTCATGTTTAACCCGAAATCGGTTGTCTCTTGGATAGAATTCAGGTCTTGAACCAATACATCACTAAGAAAGAGTAGAAGATCAGAACTAGCTCCGATTCTATTGGTTTTGAGTGCTTTGAGTGTAAAAGAGTTGAAAGAAAGTTAGAAAACCATCTTTCAAACCTTTTCACCATGAATATGTTCAGATCTATGCAAGATCTTTGTTCATTCATGTGGAAATCGTCCAGATCTAAGCTGTTCTTGGTGGATTGAAGCCAAAATATGAAGTTCATAAGAACTCCATGATGACATCACCCTAGAACACCTCAAATCCACTGATTTCACGGTTAAAAGTTAAGATTCAAAAGAGAGAATGATGAAGAAGTGTGTGTAGATCATAGAAGTACAAGATTTAGGTTGAAAACTTACAAGAATAGCGAGAAATCAAGAGAAAGAGAGCTTGAGTGCGGCTGTGTCGAGTAGGGAGCTGTCACATCAAGTGATGTGACAGGTGAAGGTATTTATAGGGTTTCCCAAAAAGGAAAGTGCAAAGGGGTCGAGTGGGTCACCGATAGGATGGCACACCGATCTGGTGGCAATCCGATCGGATGGCAATCCGATCGGATGGCCATCCGATCGAGTGGTCACTCGATCGAGTGGCTCCGATGGTTTGAGTTTCGGCGTTTCGTTTCGTGCGTTGGGTTTTGTGACGCGTTTAAGCGAGCCTTGCGATAGTTTAATAAAAACACACAAATACTATATCTAACATACAATCACTATGAATAACTGACGTTTAGCGTTTGCAATTCGATTGAGATAGAGTTGCGATTGCGTTTCGATTAATCACCACAATATAAACATAAATAAACATGCACAAGTACACATAAGTAGCACACACGTAAAACAATATCCAGAATGCATAATTTCGAGTTTGCGACTGCGATTGCGATGCGGTAAGCGATAAAGCGATAAAACATGCGATAAATATCGATTAAACTTCAATTATTAAAAGTACTCCACATAATACAACTAATGCGATAAAATAAGTAGACTATCTGCAAGTCAAAGAAGTCAAAACAGTAGTTGAGCACGGAGTGACTGATCGCAATTAGCAATCTTTTCTTCCTTTGACTTAAATCTTGACTCTGACTTTGACTTTTGAAACACGGGGTGTTACAACAGCAGCTGAAATGAAGTTTCTGTCTAGATCAGGGGGTGTCGTGCCGCGACAGTGAGGCCTCTAGGCCATCGGGTGACGCGAGGGTATGGGTGCAACTTTCAGAAGTTGGCAGAAACAGCCCCTGCACACTCTAACTTGCATTTTTGACGTATTTAACCTCAGTTAAGCCATTTTCAAGACTCTACAAGGTCGTCAAAGTATAGGGGACTTGAAATATGCTCGGAAATATCACAGCGTTTGTTCGTACGGTCACATTATTCGATTAATTACGACAAAACTCGAACGGACGTGAAAACGATCCAAATTAAGCGAGGAATGGTATTTTTGCATTCCTATCACTAAAATAAAATATTTTAGTGAATACAAAAATTTTTGGATGTCCGAATGTGGTCAGAACGTAAGATATGCGCGTAAATGCAAACTTACGCCGTTTTTGACGCTTTTAGTCCCTGTTGAACAAATAAGTTTATTTTCGCATACCGAACCCCTCAAAGACTATTTCTAAGCTATGTAAAGGATATTTAGGGTATGTTTAACTTATGATCACGTTCCAGAATGTTCGTTGCCATACGAAACGGCAGACTTTTACAGTTTGACGCAAATAATCCCTGTTTGCGAATAAACTTCTTTTTGCCATACCAAACCCTTTAAAACTTATTTCTAAGTTATGTAAAGCTTATTTAAGGTATGTTAAGCTTATGTTGATGTTTCAGAGTGTTTGTCGTGTTAAACTGATTACGTTTACGCATCAGTTTGCGTATAACTTTCCAGAAAGCGATATAGACCTCGAAATCGAACAAAAATTGATATGTACAAATGTCTTATGTAATTGTACAAATCCCGAGAATGAAACATAGGATTTCATTGGATTTGTATTTGTATTATGGTTGTAGAGGCAAAGGTGTCATATTATTTGACACAAATTAACACATGAATTCACCAACCTTTGTTGACGTTTTCAAAACTAACATGTATTCCAGGAAATTAGTGGATGGCCTCGGGAAAGTGTGTCCGTGGGAATGTCAAGTCAAGCAGTGGAATGTTACCATGTGTTTGAAACAATGTATTTGGAAACTTGTGTTTTGGTACAATGATGCCAAGTTTGGTACTTTTTCGAACAATCGTATAGTTGTACTTTTTCGAACAACGCTCGTGCCCGGTTTTGGAACTTACTCCTACCATAGGCTTCACAATCAATCAAATCTCCTTCTTTTTGACATTTAAATCCTTGAAAATATCAAGAGGACTTTAGAGGGTAGGTTGTGGTTCGGGTTTTGTATGTTTTATTGAAATGGTGAAAGGCGTAAAGATATTGGTTTTGCTATTGCTTTGTGGCTTAGAAAAAAATACTTTGGGCAAGATTTCTGATTTTTTTTGCCAAAGTTGAAACTGAGGCATAATCGTAATTTTATAACCGATATCTTTACAAAAATAAAAGATGAAAAATGAAAAGCTTTGTTTTTGTGGTTTTTAGAAATGAAAGGTTTTAAGGTTCAAAGGGTTTATCTAGGGGGATGTTTTTGGTAAAGAAAGAAAAATAAAAGTTTTGAAATGAAAAATGGGTTGATCCTAATGCCTTTATCATTTACTTACTTGGATTTTTGTCGGTAAGGACTTGGAACGTATCGCATTGTCAAGTTTTAGATTCGTGAGAACCAAACGGCTATTCAAACAACAAACGAAAATTGAGCAATTACTATAGATTTGTATTTATATGCTCGGTAAAGGCTTAAAGCTCACTTTTATTAAATGATTCTTTTTATCACGACGCTATCAGGTGTAAATTTATAAAAGCATAATTTTTAGAACTTATTTTACCCAACTAAACCAGGATAAGTAAAAGAAAATATATTTTTTTTTTTTGAAAAAGTTTGGGGTGATTAGCGGTTCCAAGGCGAGTTTTGTGTAAGGCTTGTTTTAGGACAGACGATTCAAGGTTTTATTATCCCCCCCACCCACACTTAAATTACACATTGCCCTTAATGTGTTCCAAATAGAATTTATTTTGGTTAAATGTGTAAAAAGTGTGAAAATAGCAAAATTTTTGGTTACTGCCACTTGCAGCACAGGGGCGTGCTATGGAGACATGGCCCCGTGTCCAAAGTGCCAGTAACAATTAAATACAGAAGACTTACAGTGTGGGGGCCACGGGGGCGTGTTGGGTGAGCACGGCCCGTGCCACCTTCTCGGCATAAGATTTTGGATATCAATTAGTTGGGCACGGGGGCGTGCTGGGTGAGCACGGCCCCGTGTTGTACACACTTTTTTATAGTTTTTTTGAGTTGGGAGGCCCTGTTTTATGTGCATGGGTTTCATTTTTCGTCACATTTCTAGCATTCCCAATTTCTTTAACACATTTATTGAAACTATCGTCAACCATACTTCGATTTCATTGAAAATAAAAGACAAGTACAAGAAAATAAAGATTACAATCCTAAATTAACCTAAGATAGATAAATAGATTCTTGACGAATACCTCCCCGAGATCTTATTTAAAAACCCTATAGCTACTTTCCTAGATCTAAGAAAGTTAGATGTTGGAGGACTTGAGCTATTCCCGGGAGTACTCAATTAAAGGTCATTGAGCATCTCTTCGATCTCCCTTGGAAGGAAGTTGTAGGGATCCTCTTCGATCTCTTCTTGAGGGGGAGAGGGATTCACTGGAACCTCAAAGGCAATGTTGAGAGGGGGAGGTTTCGGGTTCTCGTCTTCCTACCCGGTGGGTTGAATGACCTCATTTGCGAGGTTCCCATCTTCTTGTGGCCAGATCGGTTCCATCGGAGGCATGGCCAAGATGTTCAACCTTTGGTGCAAAAGGTTGATCTCCCTAGAAGCAATCCTCTAGACCCATTGAGAGGTAGTTTACCCGGTCGATAAGAACTTCTTCCATCATGGTCATTTCTTCGAGAGACTCCCTTAAAGCACTCACGTATCTAACAAGAGTAGCCTCAAGGGAGAGTCTCCTCCCTCTTCGGTGATTCCTGGAGCTTGTTGATGAAGTCCCACTTTGCTGGCTCGACATTCTAGGAAAAATAACTAACCGTTAACAAGTTATGGGATATCAGAACGTTCAGCACGGCCCCATGCTGCTCCATCTGTTCTAGATGCTTAGCTCAAGAATTTTTATTTTAAGTTAAATTTGTTTGATTTTTACTTTTTTGAACGTAAATAACTTAAAATAATGTTTTACTATAGTAGAATTGCAAAACTTTGAGCTAAGAATCAAGCTTTTGAACCTCCTATTGAAGCTTTTTAAGCTTGACGCTTCATGTCACACCCCGATATTTCCACGTATTACCGGTGGGCCCGGTGGGGAGTATCGTGACGTAGTTGATATCATCATTGTCAAACAACACAATATTTAAATGCACAGCGGAAGCAAAGATAGAATCATTTCAACTGTAATAAATTGTAATATTAAGTATCACGATATAGTTGAAATAGATCCACAGGCGGATCAAAATAAAAGGAGACATTGTTCAACAGTTTTATGACATCCAAGCTTGCGAGACTTATTGTGGACGCTAGGAGAAAGCCAGCCTAGTTCGAGTAGTACCTGCACTTAACCTTTTGGGAAAATACGTCAGTTTACACTGGTAAATACAATTTAACTGACTCATTTTAAAAAGTTAATAAAAATTGATTTGGATGCACGTGGCACAAAACTTTTTATAACTTGGGATAATTATTTTAAATATAATCTCGTAAAAGAATTACATGTTTCTTATGCGTTCAGTAGCCCGGTTTGTGCCGGGTTAAAGATCAATAGACACACCACATTATTATTTTAGGCACTGACGGGTGTACGCCTACACCCCGTGCATAGGTCGTGGCCATTTCGTAAAATGTTGCAAGGATATCCGGGACATGGTCATTAACCCCCCAAAGGCTTTAAGCAAACAAAACATTTCCAAACGGAGCATATCAATGGTTTAACCTCTATTCGATTAAAGATTCAATGCCCGACCAAGTGGTATTTTATATACCATACCCAAGCCCGTATAGGGAAAATAAGTTAAAAGTATTTACCTTTGCAAGTATAAGTCACAAATAGCAAGTGCGTGTAGCTTTTACTGGGTCTCCTATTCTGGAACAAAGGTTTATAATAACCTATTAGATTCCTAACGGGTCTTTAATTAAGCTTAAGCTTAGACCGGTTAGTTTTCAAAGGAAATACGGTTCAAACGCACAATTAAGCGAAGACCGGAATGGAATGTGATTTAGACCCGACAAGTTTGAGGACTTGTATAATATGGGTAAACTAAACACATTCTGGATTTTGAGACAAAAATGATAAGGTTTGACCCGTTTCAGCTAATATATGCAAACTAGTTACATAAGCCGATCCGAACGCGAAAAGTGCGTAACGAGTAACCAATTCAGTCCTATGCAAGTCACCTAAGTTAATATGTCTTAACTATGTTGTGACATCAGTAAGATGTCTTCCATTATGCCTCAAATGAATTTAAACTCAAATTATGCCTTGTAAGGGCATTTGTGTCATTTAAAAGGTTATAAAAGAGTTTAATTAGTAATCTGAGTTACAGGTCTGATTTATTTAGTAATTATACTTAATTTAATAAGTTATAACAGTAGGGTACTAGATATATGTGAAATTTATCATTTAAAACCAAACTATGCACCTTAGGGGTATTTTGGTAATTTCACATAGGCTAAAAAGGTCAAAACTGAAATTCTGAGTTTAAAACTTTAGCTTAGTGTCAAAACTGAACCCTATGTTCTGCTCAGCCTAAAAATAAATAAAAATCTTCAAAAATCCCAAAATATTATATTACTTCAGTGGGTAAAAATTTTGGTATCAAAAATCGGGTTTAGATAGGCTATATGCTAATGACGCCGTTTATTTAATAAGAAACTTTCTAATTACGCTAATGAGCATAACTCTTAATCTAGACCTCAAACTGATGTCAAATTTTAGGTGCAAGTTTATAAATCAGTAACTAAGGTTTCTACTCTTTTACTTTTTCAAAAATCACGTTTTATAGTCAAAAGGGCATAATAGTCAACATTTAAGCACTTAACGGAAACATACATATGAATCGGATAACTAATGAACCAAGTTGTATAATCTCAGAGATTTATACTTATATGAAATCTGGTCCAAATAAAGCTCTAAGGCAATTCTAAAACATGCTTATACGGGTCAGAACTGAAAGTCAAAGCGAAAGTCAAATTATGCGACTTTCGGTTCCGATCCGTGTCTAAACTGAAAATTGTCGGGTTGAACATATTTAGACATGTTCTTACATTAATTACCAAGTTATATTAGTGATCAAACTGGTTGCATGTCTCCTACATTGCTAATTATGCATTAATTTGAAAATAAGCTTTATGTTGACTTTTTAAGATTAGCTTTGACCCGACAATTGACTTAGTTAGAGTGGGAATCAGAGGTTACCCTTTTAAGGGTTTATTACCCACATAAATACCTACTTATAGGTACTTTTAATTCGATATTTGACTGAACAAATTTTAATTAATCTCGAAGTCAAACTTTAATTACGATGGTTTGACTTTTAGCTAATTAACTAAGCTAAACTGAATTAGGAAGGGTTAAGGACACCTACAAGAGTCCTAAGCACGACTAGGGATCACTAGGAAGCTTGTTGCTGATCAGGGGAGCTCCATAAATGAAGATGTAATTGAATGAACAAAGTGTTGCAACTAAGTGGGTTCTTATATAGTCATTTTGATCACTTAGGATCATGCCAAGGGAGTCTATGAGTGTTTACAGATCAAGACAAGTGCCCTCTATGCATGTAATACCATTGGGGCAGCCCCTGGTATGTAAAAACAACGTTTTAAGTCGGTTGCACAGCCTTTACAGGCAGCTGTGCGCAGTTCTGTCGCTGCAGTGGGTCACGCGGCCCGCGTAAGAGCCCATAGGGGCTTACGCGGCCGGTATCAGTGCACGGAACAGGTTAAACAAGTTTTGTTATTTGCAATTCAGCCCCCTGGTCCTTTCTAACGTGGTTTTAAGTGTTTTTCTTGCACTTTTGGCCCTCTAACCTTGTTTATAAGGGCTCCATGACATGTTTAAACATTGGTAAGTCCTTGGTTAACTTTGTGATCACCCGAAAAGTCATAAATTTCTACGTTAATGCTTTTAACCCCTCGTACAGGAATATTGTCATAACTTTCTCATATGATAACGAAACTTGGTAAAATTTTTATCACATATTCTAGTGAGTATAATTTATCATTACAAAGCTTCGGGTTTGCTAAAAGGTCATTCAAAGGTATACTTTAAACATGTTGACACATTTAACCCCTGTAGTTTGTAATTCCTCACTTTCTTTCACGATTAGGTTCGTATGATCCATGATTTATTCGTTTAAGGATATAAACATCATGTAGGGCTATTGTAGAGTATATTTATCCATTGTTGACATTTTAAACCCTTGTATTCACATACTTTTCTTGTTTATCAACTTTAATCCCTCTAGAGTATTCTTTCACATGTTCAAAGCTTATGACATGTGTCAATACATTATTGGACATGAAATTACAAGGTGTTACATCCTCACCCCCTTAAAAGAAATCTCGACCTCGAGATTTACTGAAACAAATAAGGGTACTTTTCTTTCATCATGGACTCTACCTCCCATGTGTATTCGGGACCTCTGCGGGCATCCCATTTGACCTTTATAATAGGCACATGCTTCCTTCGAAGCTTCTTTACCTGTCGATCCTCAATCGACAATGGTTTTTCACAAATTTCAAGCTCTCATCTATATGCACATCCGTATGTGGTATGACTAGCGATTCGTCAGCTGGGCATTTCTTTAGATTGCAGACGTGGAATACGTTGTGAATACCACTGAGGTCTTCAGGTAAGTTTAACTTGTAAGCCACTGACCCGACACATTCGATGATCTTGAATGGTCCTATATACCTTGGGCTTAACTTACCTTTCTTACCAAATCGCATCACCCCCTTCCAGGGTGATACCTTTAGCAAAACCTTATCACCAACCTCATATTTCAAAGGTTTACGCTTTAAATCTGCGTAGCTTTTCTGCCTATCTCTGGCAGCTTACAGGCGGTCACAAATCTGGACAATCTTGTCCGTCGTTTCAAAGACTAAATCAGGTCCTGATAATTGAACTTCTCCTACTTCCGCCCAACAAATAGATGTTCTGCATTTTCTACCATATAATGCCTCAAAAGGCGCAGCCTTAATGCTGGTATGATAGCTATTGTTATAGGAGAACTCGATTAGTGGCAGGTGGTTATCCCAACTACCACCTAAATCAATCACACATGGACGAAGCATGTCTTCCAAAGTTTGGATTGTACACTCACTTTGCCCATCTGTCTGTGGATGGTAAGCCATACTAAAATTTAAGCACGTGCCCAAAGACTGTTGGAAACTTTTCCAAAAATGTGATGTGTATCTCGTATCTCTGTCAGAGATAATTGACACTGGAATGCCATGCAGAGCTACAATCTTATCTACGTACAATTGGGCTAACATGTCAGAGCTATAAGTCTCCTTAATGGGTAGGAAATGTGCTGACTTAGTCAGTCTATCTACTATCACCCATATAGTATTATTTCCCTTCCTTGTCTTTGGCAACTTGGTGATGAAATCCATTGTCACCATTTCCCACTTCCATGTGGGAAGTTCAGGCTGTTGTAGCAAACCTGACGGCTTCTGATGTTCAGCTTTGACTTGTGCACACGTCAAACATTTAGCTACATAGGCAGCTATAGACTTCTTCAAGCCTATCCACCAAAAATTTGCCTTTAGATCCTGGTACATCTTATCCGCTCCAGGATGAACGGAATATTTAGAACTGTGGGCTTCCTGAAGGATAACATCTCGAAGTCCTCCAAATACTGGAACCCATATTCTTCCATTTAACCTTAGGATTCCGTCCTTGTCATAGGATAACTGCTCTTCAGTTACTCCTAGCTTTTCATCAGGATAGTTAGCTTCCAATACAGCTTCCTTCTGTGCAGCTAACAACCTTTCGTTTAAACTATTCTTTATCTCAATGCTTTTGGCATTGATTCTTATAGGCTTCACTCTTTCCTTCCTGCTTAAGGCATCAGCAACTACATTCGCCTTGCCAGGATGGTATTTTATCTCACAATCATAGTCATTCAAAGTTTTCATCCAACGTCGTTGCCTCATGTTTAAATCCTTCTGATTGAACAAGTGTTGAAGGCTCTTGTGATCTGAATAGATCACACACTTGGTTCCATACAAGTAATGCCTCCACAGTTTTAGTGCAAATACAACGGCACCCAACTCCAAGTCATGGGTGGTGTAATTCTTCTCGTGCACCTTTAATTGTCTTGAAGCATAGGCAATGACTTTACCTTTTTGCATAAGCACACATCCCATCCCGGTGTGTGATGCATCACAATATACCACAAATTCATCAATTCCATCAGGCAACGTCAATAAAGGAGCGTTGCTCAACTTTTGCTTCAGAATATCAAAAGACTCTTGTTGCTTAGGCCCCCAGACAAACTTGCTTTTCTTGCGGGTGAGTAAAGTCAGGGGTGCTGTAATTCTTGAGAAGTTTCCGATAAATCGCCTACAGTATCCTGCTAAACCTAGGAAGCTACGAATCTCTGTAGGCGTCTTTGGCTCTTGCCAATTCATAACAGCTTCCACCTTAGCGGGATCCACTTGGATACCACGCTCACTAACCACATGTCCAAGGAATTGGACTTCTCGAAGCCAAAATTCACACTTCGAAAATTTGGCGTAGAGTTTCTCATGATGTAGAAGTTTAAGAATACAGCGAAGGTGCTTCTCATGGTCAGCTTGGTTCTTTGAGTAGATGAGGATGTCGTCAATGAAGAGGATGATAAATTTGTCCAAGTAGGGCTTGCAGACGCGATTCATGAGATCCATGAACGGACAGGACCATTAGTGAGCCCAAAAGGCATCACTAGGAACTCGTAATAACCATAACGAGTCCTAAATGCAGTCTTGTGTACATCTTCATCTTTAACCTTCAATTGATGATAGCCTGACCTCAAATCAATCTTAGAAAAGTAGCTTGCCCCTTGCAATTGATCGAACAGATCGTCGATCCTGGGCAAAGGATACCTATTCTTGATAGTAACCTTATTAAGCTCACGGTAATCGATGCACAGACGCATCGATCCATCCTTCTTCTTGACAAACAAGATCGGCGCTCCCCAAGGAGACGAACTAGGTCTAATGAAACCTTTGGCTAGCAGATCGTCTAACTGCGTTCTTAACTCCTTCATCTCTGTTGGTGCCAACCTATAAGGTGCTCTAGCAACAGGTGCTGCTCCAGGGATGATGTCAATTCGGAATTCCACTTGCCTATCTGGTGGTAAACTAGGTAGTTCTTCGGGAAAAACTACATGATATTCAGAAATGACGAGGATATCCTCAATCTTAGGTTTTGGCTCATAAATAGTAACCTGTGCCATATAAATGACACAACCCTTCTTCAAGTATCTATATGCCTTGAGCAAAGACACTTGCTCAGGCAATCCATACTGGGTATCCCCCTGAATGGTAAGTGGCTCACCAGTCGGGGTCTTGACTACTACTTGCTTCTTGTTGCACATAATCTGGGCTTGGTTATGCGATAACCAATCCATACCTATCACTATATCAAAACCGGCTAGCTTAAAGGGAAGTAAGGACAAAGGAAAATAGTGGTTCCTAATGGATATAACACATCCATCTAACACAGTTGAGGCAGTTTCTATGGTGCCATCTGCTAATTCCACCTCATACTTCATACTTAAGGCTTTTACAGGTAAATTCAGTAACTTACAAAACTTATTATCTACAAATGATTTATCAGCTCCTGAATCAAATAGCACTCTCACATAAACATCATTTATGAGAAAGGTACCTGTGATCACGTTGTCGTCCTGAACATCTTCCTTTGCATCCATCTTGAAGTCCCTAGCATTGGTCTTTTTCCCATCCTCGGTTTTCTTGGTGATCTTTGGGCAATTGGACTTAATGTGCCCTTTTTCTTTGCAACTGTAGCACGTTGCGTCCTTCAGCTTCTTGCACTCTAGGGTCTTATGTTCCAAAGATTTGCAAATCCCACATGGCCTCGGCTGAGACTGGATTTCGACTCAAGTCGGCACCTCCCAAAATGGTGCTTCTTACAAACCTTACACTTGGGCTTATCTCCAGATTGATGCCCATCCTTCCTAGATCCAGACCCCTTCTTGTGGTCATTGTTTCCCCTGTGCCTCTTGTCTAACCGTCGTGAATTGTCATCTTCACGCTTCATTTTCTCGGCATCCTTGTTCCTCAGCGATCTCTGCCTGACCGCGTCCAGTGTGAAGGACAAGGATATATCAGCTGCAGACCTGAATGTAGCTGGCCGAGAGGCTTTTACACTTGCCTTAATCTCTGGGGCTAAACCCCCAATGAAACGAGCTATTCTTTTGGGTTCCGGGGTCACAAGACAAGGAACCCGCCTTGACATTGTATTAAAGCTCGTAAGGTAAACTTGGCAATCCAGATTTTTCATTACCAATGATAGAAAATCCGACTCAATCTTTTCAACCTCATGCTGAGGACAATAGTTCTCCTTGATGAGGGTAACAAATTGTTCCCATGTCATATTGTACAGTGGAATCTTCCCAGTAGCTTGAATCAACGATCTCCACCAGGCTAAGGCCTCACCTTTGAACGATTGAGATACAAATTTTACTACATCCTTATCAGCGCACCCGCTGATATCAACCACGGTATCCATTTCATCCAACCATGTCATGCAGTCAACCGCTCCTTTCTCCCCAGTAAAGTCTCTGGGTTTGCATGAGACGAAGTATTTATAAGTACAGGACTTACTATGCGATTCCTGCTTATGCTCAATTTTCTTTGACGGGACACTTTGCTGGTTCGAGGAGTGATGATCGTCATCATCCTTTTTCGGCTTATCTAGCTTAGAGGGTGGCTTACTATGAACCTCAGAATGTGTTTTTGGCTTAGAATGGGGTGCTGATTGGGTCCTGCTTCGAGTACTACTCGATTCACTATACTGCCTATCTATGGCTTTAGTGACAGCATTGTCAATTAATGTTTGGAGTTCTGCACCAGTTATATTGATCCTGGTGGCGTCATGATTCTCCTTTGGCCGACTGTTGACCTCCTCAGACTCGGCCATGTAGTTGGATTGCTACATAAAATGATGACAATGATTCATTCAAGGAATTATAATATGTTTGTGATCTTAATAATTTATTAACCATGGTAATTTAAAGAACCATATTGGTTAATTTGTTAAGAAATTTCCTTTGGAACTTTTCATTAGTAACCCCTAGTTCTAGAATAAAATATAATAATGGCACAATAGGCCTAGTCACATGGACAATTCTAAATTTAGGTCAAGATCTTATAGGATCTAGTTATTAAGGCTTGAATCAGGGTTCATTACCTTTCTTGACAAGGAGTTTATAAGCTACGACTGTCTTTTGTCTTATATAACAATAATTATAGCCCGTGGGTATTACATCACAATTGGATGTTTAAATAATAATAAAGAATTGGGATAATTCAACATAAAGGTGACATGTGTGATTTTGCGGATCACATTAGTCAAGAATGTTAACATGTTTGCAGATGTTAACAGAGATCTTTTTAAACAGGTTTTACCATATTGGCCAAGTCTTACAGTGACATACAAGCTAGGTTTTACCTTTTAAGATTCTTTTTAACATTTAACGCAGAAAAATTTTTAAATTGAGATGTTGATAAGGATCTGAATCTAATTAGGGAACTACCGTCTTGGCCCAGTCTTAAAATGACACAAGGCTAGGTCTTGTCCTTTTAGATTTTATCACTTTAATATAATGATAGATCTTGTTATAAATATGGTTATTATTTATTTTATATTTTTGTTCATGCATATAACTAAAAATAGAAATTTAAATCTAATCATTTCACCACATGAATTTACAATACGAGTCTGCCCTAAACGGGTCTTCCAACTGAAATAACATGCTCACGTAGGGGCTTAACCAAACAAACATACCCACGCAGGGGTCAAACAAAAGACTTGCCCACGCAGGGGCTTAACAAACAAAACATACCCACGCAGGGGTTAAAACAGAAAACAGGCCCACGTAGGGGCTCAACTGAAAACAAGGGAATACAACCAACAATTTGAAGGATTTAATGGTCCTTCTTGCTCTTCCCTTTTATTAAACCTGCCAATCCCTTGAAGAAACCTTGTCGTTCCCTGCGATCTCTGTGAATTTGATGTTCAACCTGGTCCATTCTTTGGAGAATTTCCTCCCGCTCAGGCGGGGAAAACCGTGGTACCTGTGGCTACGGTTGCGGCTGATGTGGAGGTCGAAGAGACGATTGCTGTTGGTACCCATAAGCTGGGTATCCAACTCCCCAAGGAGCTCCGTAAGGCCCTTCGGGTTTAAGAGCTTTATAGTTCCACGCCGCCAGGTATGGGTCGATCTTCACATAGTTGAAACTGGAGTGAGCCGGCTGCTCGAAGGGATTATACGTTGCTGGGCCAGTGTACGTGGGAATTGGGTTGTCAAAACCCAATGGTGGCGGCATGACAGGTGCAGAGTTCACTTCCGGGTTGGGGTTTGAAGGTCCCCCGAACTGCTGGTCTTCTCGAAGCGGCGGATAGTGGCTGCTACTCGATGGTTGAGGGGTGCTGATATGCACTCCTCTTCCTTGCACGGACATTCGTGCGTTTGTTCTCCTTCACCTCGGTGGCTCAGGAGGCTGCTGCTGAGGTGGTGGTGGTGGCGGGGTAACTGCCACAAAGCGAGAACCTCCGGAAGGATCCTGTTGTTGCTGCTGCTGCTCCTGGTAGGGAGATGAATGGTAGGAGGGTGTGAAATACCATTCATGCTGGGCGAACCTAGCTTGGTAGCTATCTGGACCACGATAAGGTGATCCTTGGAACGACGATCCATCAGAGATTTCAATAGGATGTGTGGGGGTACTGGACGGTGGTTCAGTAGGGTCGTTATCCTCGTCTATGTCCATGTCGTGATCTCCAGAAAAATGATCTTCAGGTCCCAATGGGTTAACACCCACTGGTTCCTCGAGGTAGTTTGCCGGGTTGAACCGGCTTCAGAAGATTTGAGACGGGTTATCAAAGGAATGGCATGAGTTAGACCGCTGGAGAGGGATAAACGAAGGTTGTGGGTTTTCAGGTTCGTTTTCTGAATGGGGTCCAAAAGAGTGTAAGTAAGAAGGTGATGAAGCTAACGAGACAGATCGCCTCGCTGGCTATAGGTGTGCCCTCTAGTCTTCCTGTGGACTGGTATGTATGTTGACGGGTGAAGTCCGTCTTTGAGAAGGCCCGGCCTCCTGGTCGTGGCCTGTTACAGGTGATTTTCCTTTTCTTCTGAAGAATCTTGGTGGCATATTTAAACCTGTCAACATAAACAAACATAACAACAAAGAATAAAATAAAAGACAAAATAAAACAAAATCAGGATTTGTCCTATGTTCTTTGTCTAGACTCGAAACTTTGAGGAATGTGCAATTATGTAACTGAGACTAAACATAAAAGCTTAGTGTTTAATTCACTCAGTGTTGGCTCTAATACCAACCAGTCACACCCCGATATTTCCACGTATTACCGGTGGGCCCGGTGGGGAGTATCGTGACGTAGTTGATATCATCATAGTCAAACAACACAATATCTAAATGCATAGCGGAAGCAAAGATAGAATCATTTCAACTTTAATAAATTGTAATATTAAGTATCACGATATAGTTTAAATACATCCACAGGCGGATCAAAATAAAAGGAGACATTGTTCAACAATTTTATGACATCCAAGCTTGCGAGACTTATTGTGGACGCTAGGAGAAAGCCAGCCTAGTTCGAGTAGTACCTGCACTTAACCTTTTGGGAAAATACGTCAGTTTACACTGGTAAATACAATTTAACTGACTCATTTTGAAAAGTTAATAAAAATTGATTTAAATGCACGTGGCACAAAACTTTTTATAACTTGGGATAATTATTTAAATATAATCTTGTAAAAGAATTACAAGTTTCTTATGCGTTCAGTAGCCCAGTTTGTGCCGGGTAACAGATCAATAGACACACCACATTATTATTTTAGGCACTGACGGGTGTACGCCTACACCCCGTGCTTAGGTGGTGGCCATTTCGTAAAATGATGCCAAGGATTTTCGGGACATGGTCATTAACCCCCCAAAGGCTTTAAGCAAACAAAACATTTCCAAACGGAGCATATCAATGGTTTAACCTCTATTCGATTAAAGATTCAATGCCCGACCAAGTGGTATTTTATGTACCATACCCCAAGCCCGTATAGGGAAAATAAGTTAAAAGTATTTACCTTTGCAAGTATAAGTCACAAATAGCAAGTGCGTGTAGCTTTTCCTGGGTCTCCTATTCTGGAACAAAGGTTTATAATAACCTATTAGATTCCTAACGGGTCTTTAATTAAGCTTAAGCTTAGACCGGTTAGTTTTCAAAGGAAATACGGTTCAAACGCACAATTAAGCGAAGACCGGAATGGAATGTGATTTAGACCCGACAAGTTTGAGGACTTGTATAATATGGGTAAACCAAACACATTCTGGATTTTGAGACAAAAATGATAAGGTTTGACCCGTTTCGGCTAATATATGCAAACTAGTTACATAAGCCGATCCGAACGCGAAAAATGCGTAACGAGTAACCAATTGAGTCCTATGCAAGTTTCCTAAGTTAATATGTCTTAACTATGTTGTGACATCAGTAAGATGTCTTCCATTATGCCTCAAATGAATTTAAACTCAAATTATGCCTCGTAAGGGCATTTTTGTCATTTAAAAGGTTATAAATGAGTTTAATTAGTAATCTGAGTTACATGTCTGATTTATTTAGTAATTATACTTAATTTAATAAGTTATAACAGTAGGCTACTAGATATATGTGGAATTTATCATTTAAAACCAAACTATGCACCCTAGGGGTATTTTGGTAATTTCACATAGGTTAAAAAGGTCAAAACTGAAATTCTGAGTTTAAAACATTAGCTTACTGTCAAAGTATAAAAATATACTTAAAATATCAGTAGGTATCAAACCTTATATGTTTAAAATAGTTTTAATACATACTATGCGTTAAAAACGCTTAAAAAGGCGATTTTGAGCTATTCCCGGGTTTTTAAAGAAAAGCTGAAAATTTTAATATTCCAGAAGGCTCAAAATGTTTTATGTATCATAACAATTTAGTAGCAAAAGGTTTGGTATCAAAATAATTTGTAAACCTCATTTTATAGCCCAAAAGGGCAAAACCGACAATTACCGACTCAAGCTTAGAACCCTATGTTATGCTCAGCCTAAAAATAAATAAAAATCTTCAAAAATACCAAAATATTATATTACATCAGTGGGTAAAAAGTTTGGTATAAAAAATCGGGTTTAGATAGGCTATATGCTAATGACGCCGTTTATTTAATAAGAAGCTTTCTAATTACGCTAATGAGCATAACTCTTAATCTAGACCTCAAACTGATGTCAAATTTTAGGTGCAAGTTTATAAAATAGTAACTAAGGTTTCTACTCTTTTACTTTTTCAAAAATCATGTTTTATAGTCAAAAGGGCATAATAGTCAACATTTAAGCACTTAACGGAAACATGCATATGAATCGGATAACTAATGAACCAAGTTGTATAATCTCAGAGATTTATACTTATATGAAACCTGGTCCAAATAAAGCTCTAAGGCAATTCTAAAACATGCTTATACGGGTCAGAACTGAAAGTCAAAGCGAAAGTCAAATTTTGCGACTTTCGGTTCCGATCCGAGTTTAAACTGAAAATTGTCGGGTTGAACATGTTTAGACATGTTCTTACATTAATTACCAAGTTATATTAGTGATCAAACTGGTTGCATGTCTCCTACATTGCTAATTATGCATTAATTTGAAAATAAGCTTTCTGTTGACTTTTTAAGATTAGCTTTGACCCGACAATTGACTTAGTTAGAGTGGGAATCAGAGGTTACCCTTGTAAGGGTTTATTACCCACATAAATACCTACTTATAGGTACTTTTAATTCGAGATTTGACTGAACAAATTTTAATTAATCTCGAAGTCAAACTTTAATTATGACGGTTTGACTTTTAGCTAATTAACTAAGCTAAACTGAATTAGGAAGGGTTAAGGACACTTACAAGAGTCCTAAGCACGACTAGGGATCACTAGGAAGCTTGTTGCTGATCAGGGGAGCTCCAGAAATGAAGATGCAAATGAATGAACAAAGTGTTGCAACTAAGTGGGTTCTTATATAGTCATTTTGATCACTTAGGATCATGCCAAGGGAGTCTATGAGTGTTTCCAGATCAAGACAAGTGCCCTCTTTGCATGTAATACCATTGGGGAAGCCCCTGGTATGTAAAAACAACGTTTTAAGTCGGTTGCACAGCCTTTACAGGTAGCTGTGCGCAGTTCCGTCGCTGCAGTGGGTCACGCGGCCCGCGTAAGAGCCCATAGGGGCTTACGCGGCCGGTATCAGTGCACGGAACAGGTTAAACAAGTTTTGTTATTTGCAATTCAGCCCCCTGGTCCTTTCTAACGTGGTTTTAAGTGTTTTTCTTGCACTTTAGGCCCTCTAACCTTGTTTATAAGGGCTCCATGACATGTTTAAACATTGGCAAGTCCTTGGTTAACTTTGTGATCACCCGAAAAGTCATAAATTTCTACGTTAACGCTTTTAACCCCTCGTATACGAATATTGTAATAACTTTCTCATACGATAACGAAACTTGGTGAAATTTTTATCACATATTCTAGTGAGTATAATTTATCATTACAAAGCTTTGGGTTTGCTAAAAGGTCATTCAGAGGTATACTTTAAACATGTTGACACATTTAACCCCTGTAGTTTGTAATTCCTCACTTTCTTTCACGATTAGGTTCGTATGATCCATGATTTATTCGTTTAAGGATATAAACATCACGTAGGGCTATTGTAGAGTATATTTATCCATTGTTAACATTTTGAACCCTTGTATTCACATACTTTTCTTGTTTGTCAACTTTAATCCCTCTAGAGTATTCTTTCACACGTTCAAAGCTTATGACATGTGTCAATACATTATTGGACTTGAAATTATGAGGTGTTATACTTCAAGCTTTAATGGAGTTCTTGGTGGAAGGAAGAAGAGGAAAGGACCAAAATAAGTAAGGAAAAGAAGGTCAAATGGAACCTTTTCAAGAACATACCTTTTAGAGTATGTGTGAGAAATCTGGAGGATCTTATCTTTTTGGAATGGTTCTAAACATTCTCCTCAAGGCTGACTTTATAGACAGTGACAGCACGCTGACACGGCCCCGTGCCTGGGCAACACGACCACGTTCCGTCTATATATGTCAGAGAATGTTGTCCGTTAGTAAAACACGGGCCACGTCATCACTGACACGGCCCCGTGCTGAAAAAATGTGGGGGGCACAGCACCGTGTCAATCCAGCACACCCCATGTTGAGGAAGAAGATTGGGCACGGCCCCGTGTTCAGGGAATTTATAAAGTTTGTCATGGTTTTTTAAGGAATTGTCCGTTATCGGGTGGTTCCTTACTGGTCTGAACAACACCGTGTTGCCAGATATACCTTAGGCTCCGACGAGAGGTTGTCGGAAAGGTAGAAGCCTACTTTAAAAATTGGAAAACGGAACCATCCCTTATTTACCTTATTCGGGCTCTTGTTAAAGAAGGTTTGAGTCGACTCGCTCCTGTCCAAATCACCGGTGTGTAATTCACACTCTGTAAAGGGGACCCTCATGGCGAAATTGAAACAGGGACGACTATCGCTTTCGTCTTCGCAAGCGTCTACAGTAGGTTTATTGGTCTCGGTGTTGTTTGTACCTGATTTTTCTTCCATCGATATAACTCCATCAACCCGTGCTACAGTCTGTATCTGGCAGAAAATAGATTTAAGGACATTAGAGAATTGACACGGCCCCGTGTAGATAACACACGACCCCGTTTTAATTCTGCAGAAAGTGGAAAACTTAAAGAAAAAGAAGAAAAACCTAAAAAAAAGATAAAAATGATTAGGCCATTAGTTTTAAGCTTTCTTAAAATACTTGTGTCCCTGGCAACGACGCCAAAAACTTGACGTGCGTGCGTGAGGTTATATTTTTTTGTATCTTTTAGCTCTTTTTACTCGCCGATTCAAGTTTTAAATTTATAAAACATGATATTCTACTATCATTCTACTATCATTCTACAATCATTCTACACACACGTTATGGCAAGTGCACCCATTGCGGACGTAGTAGAGTGATCGTAAGATACCGAGGTCGTTCAAGGACACAAGAGCTTTTAATATCGGCTTATCGTTAACGTCTAATCTAACCAAACTTTTGATGAAAGGTTTTTAAAGCTATAAAAATATAAACTAAAAAGAAAAAATAAAATATAAGGAAAAACAAATAGACAAGAAGGAATCATTTGGTTCCAACTCCTCTTTTATGTATCCTTTTAATGATTTCCGCACTTTGGACATTTTAAGAGATTATCTTTATATTATAGTATTAGGCCCCCTTCCAGGCAACGTTACCCTCAACCTATTGGTCTGAGTCAGCAAGGATATAGTCCAGCAAGGTCGGAATATTGAAAGATAATTAAGTAAGTTATTAATGTAAAAAGTGGTAGGCCCCCTTCCAGGCAGCGTTACCCTCAACCCTTTAGTCTGAGTCAGCATGGATACAGTCCTCGTAGGGTTGGTTTAATGTTTTAATAGTAGTTTATAGATAAGGGATTCAAGCGGTTCTTACTTCTCCCGTGGGGGTTAAGATCGTCCACTCGTGAAGTCCTACTAAGCTTGAACCAGGTTCTCGCAGGATCTACACACTGAACGATACATAGAACTTACCCAACCACCCTTCTAACCCCCTTCCATCCAATTAACACGTTTAATATATAGATCGTAAAGACACGAATATGTGAATCAACAACATACGAAGAATGATTAGATAAATTCGCCTTCAATATAAAAAAAACTAGTTATTAAAGTCATTAATACATACCTAATTAAAAAGTAGCCAAAGATTGGAAATCAGAAACTAATATATAAAAGATTTGTCTTCACCAAGTGATGTAAGAGTTTAGGCAAGCATGGCCTTTGTTTGACAAAGACTCTTACGATCGATCTTGGATCTCGAGACTACTACACACTCTAAATGATGGAAGATGGATGATGGTGGTGGATGATGGTGTTGGAGTGGTGGTGGAGTGGTGTTAAGTGAGAGAGAAGTGGTTTGCCAAGGGATCGATTGGAATGGAACCAAGCACCCCTATTTATAGGCTGAAGACTGACGTTCAACATGGCCCATGCCCACTTAGCATGACCCCGTGGCCATCTCTCTTTCTTTTCCTCATTAACTGTAATGTTAGGTCTTGTACTAACACGGCCCCATGTGTTAACGGCACGGCCTGTGGCCAATGTACTTGTTGTACTATCTCAGATTCTACAAATCTTAGAGTTAACCACGCCCTATGTTGCCTTAGCACGGCCCCGTGTTGGTTTGGATGTGGATTGGGGCTTGGCGAGTTGCGTTAATCCTCCTTCTTTGTATTTATGTTGGTTTTTGCTGTTATTTTGCTTCTTTTGCACATTTAAGCTCTTTTGACCTTGTAAATTAAAGGAACAAAGAAACAAGCTTTTCCAACATCAGTACCAAAAAAGGGGTTGATTTTATGCCGTATTTGATACAATATATATATATATATATATATATTGTATTTTATTCACATCAACAGTCTCGGAAGATCAAGCATGATCTTCTTAAGAAAGAATTTGAAGGGTTTAGGTGTATGGAAAAGGAATCGCTTGGAGCAATGGCAACTAGGTTTCATCACTTGTTGAGTGAAATGTTTATTTACAGAGTTGATGCTACTCATCAAGAAATGGTCGCAAGATTCGCAGATGGTTTACCACCGGAATGAAGTCAATATCTGGAAATTCTTAAGGAGATTGGAGAGTTGGAAAGATTGGAGATTTATGACTTCATACAGAAGTTAGAAAACAAACACGAAGAGGAGATAAGAAAAGCCAAAAGAGTACCTGTTCCTCAGAATCCAGAGATATACTAAGGAATCGGTATGGGTGGTATTCAAGGTGAAACTCAACCTGCACAGCATGCTAGACGTCAAACAACATTTGTGTCAAACTCCAACCCGGTTTGGGTTCAACCGTCTCCAACTTCACTTCCACCATCATGTGCTAATCCCTACCATCCAACACAGCAAGCTTGCTATGGAAGTTCATCTAATCCTTATGGTGGATCAACATCTTACCCAATATAGTTTGTCTCGATACCTCGAACTTCAACAAAGTTAGTGTAGATGTTGCCAAGGAACACATGGAGCTGCTAAATACCTTGGTGAGTTCCTATTGCGGGTTAGTAGGTGGACAAGTTGTCAACATCAATTTAACCAGTGAAGATTACGCACAGATAGATATGGAGGAAATGGAACTGATTGATATCAAATGAGCCTTTGCAAGTGCGGTGAGAAGAGCAAAAGACTTTATGGAGAAGACAGGAAGAACGAACCTGGAAAGTAGAAAGGATACTCCATATGGTTTTGACAAAGGGATGGTTACTTTTTCAACTGCCAAGAAAATGGGCACTTCAAAAGAGAATGCATGAAGCCCCCACATCAAGGAAATAAGTATCCCTTCAATAGAAATCAGGTTGCTAACAATGAAAGAGCAATGCTTCCTACAAACAAGTCCAATTGAGCGTCGATTGTTCATGCTGATGAAAGTTGTGATTGGTATATACAATTAGGAAATGGTGGTGGAGGAGGAACTGCATGCTATGCTAAAATTGTAAAGAATGGTAGCGATGGGGAATCCTCAGGAAATGATAACAGTTCAGGGTATAGCGATAGTTCAGATGAAGAAGGATCGAGTTCTGGTGAAGATAGATCTGAAGCTGATGTTGCGGTAGATGATGTGATTTCTGAAACTGAATCGAGGGATAGCAAGGAAGCAACTTTAGAAAAGAAAATTGAAGGCTTATCTAATGATTTTTCCAAGTATATTTCAGAAGCTGGATCTTCTACTTTCCGTGCTGCATTCATGGCTCGTTTAGATTGCCAATCCAGTCAGGTAAGTTTTAATAAACCTATCTTGTCTAAGTGTGTTGAATGTATGATTTTAAAATGTAAATACTTAGAACTAGAAGGTAAATTTGATCACACAAAGAAACATCATCAGAGTTTGATTGTAGATTTGACAAAGTGCACTGAGGCAAATACAGCTCTTAAGGAAAATGAAAAGGAATTTAAAACAGCAATTGAAACGTTAAGGAAAGGTAATTCTGAACTTAAGAAAACCATTCTTAATAAGCAAATTGGTATTAATAACTACATTAATATCATTGATGAAACAAAGAGAGGGCTAGCCCATGAACGATGTGAACATGATGCAATCAAACTCAAGTTGGACAGTTACTCCAACTCGAGATATGTTTTGGATCATATCATCGATGTTCAAAAAAGGAAAGGTGATGTAAAATGCATTGGCTATCAGGCTTGTCCTCCTCTGGTTAGACACAACTACACCAAAATGCCTGATGATGAGGATAGGCCACATTTTGAACCCACCGTTCCTTTAGATCTTGCTGAATTTACAACCGGTCTAGGGTTCACTAAGGGTGCATCCTCAAGTCAAAGTCATTAAGATGAAGTCAATGATTCAAAGTTTGTGAATAATCAGAGTCCTCCCATTATTGAGGATTGTGATAGTTCCGATGAAGAGTCGGATGAGGACAAACCCAAGCAGTCAGAGACGGTAACAAAAGAGGAAAACATACCTCTCGAAAATCATATTCTTTGTGATCCACCTGCAAAACCGTCTGTGACTGCTATAGTCAAACCTGTTGAATCTTGTGCTGAGGTTTGTGAAAGCATGAACTTGCTTTACACATTGATTGGTTCTGATAAAATATATTTCGATAAGGATTTCCCAATCAAAAATGCCAATCAATCCTTGATTGATAAAGTTTTCGATGATTCTGCTAGTTAGTTTTTGGGTAAGTTGAGCCCAAGAGTTATAGTAACTCAGTGTGCTCTTATCCCAAAATCTTAAGTTAGAAAGAAATATGGGAATAAAAAACTGCAATCTGAATACAATCAATGAAAGCAAAGTCATACTAACCAAGGAAAAGGAAAAGGCATACAAAGCTAAAACAAGAAGAAGGTTCAGAATGTGAAATTTGTGAAATCCCAAGGGACTGATAAAATTTAATCTTTTGAAAACAAATTCAACACGGATTTTTTATACAAAGTCTAATTTTGAAAAGAAACAGTCTAAACAACTACACACAACACAGAAACTGTTGTGATGTAGGACCAAGTACCTCAAGATCACGAAGCTCATCATCAAGATATCACAGTCATGATACTCCAAGGTTTGTTGAGCAAAGATCATGCTTTGAATGTGGTGAGTATGGGCACATTGTCAAGAATTGTCCATATCTCACCAAGGGAAAAATCAAAAGTTGATACCCCCTGTGGTAACGGTTACCACACAAGATCTGTTTCACCAAAACATAACCCTCGTCATGTTAAATAGCGAGAAATGAAACAGAAAAAGAAACAAAGAAAAGAAGTTGAAAACAGAGGTTATCCAAACACAGTCTGTTAAACCAAATGTTAAAAATGAAAACAGAAACAGATTTGGAAACCAAAACGGGTAATTGTTTTAGGGGGAGCTCAATCAATTCCCAATCATTGAGAAATCGAAGTCACAATTCTCGATGATATTGGACGACCCAAGTCAACGAAGGCTTGGGTCCCCCTCTCCAACTAATTTTTAAGTGAGTGTGTAGGATGTTCCAGGAGGAACTATTGATAGTCGTAGGATTGTTGATAGTAGAGCATCCAGGCACCTGATCAGCGACATGTAGCTCCAATACATCGTTAAATCAAAGAGGAGTTGTTGCCTTTGATGGAGAAAAAGAAAAGAAGACAAAATTTCCGGTGAAGGAATGATGATGAGTGAAGTTGAAAACTTTTGACAAGATGAAAAATGTGCCAAAATTTGATTGTTATGGTTTTGATCGGGTCAAGAGGATAGATTCCAACGAAATGTATGCGCCTGCAACACGTCCTTAAGTTTTTAGGGTGTTCAAGGTTTATACTTACCACAAGAAGTTTAAGACATACAAGATAAACATGTAGTGTACATTTCTCTATGGTGTGATTGAAGAAACCAACCGGGTGTGCGGATACCTTGGCGTGGATTGAACAACTGCACACTACTTCTCAAGGAGAAAAACGAAGACCTTTTCTGGTGCAAAAGTATGTGGAAGACATCATGTATGGACCGACCAATGATAATGTATATAAGCTTACCCACATGCTCATTTGCTTCTTACCAGTCGGACCCGGAGGTTTCTGATCTTAAATGCTGATAGTGAATTCGTTAACAGCAACTGTAAAAACGACCTTGAAATCCACACCGGGTGGATATCTAACTTGGGAGAGCACTCCGATACCTGGAAATGCACGAAGCAGTTGCAGGGTTACAGTTTTGAATTCCCAGTCCCTCCTATTTTTGTCGATATTTAAGCCGCTTTACGGAATACTAACATCAATATCATCATTATCATCATCTTCTGCCGGAAATTTTCTCTCCAATCTTCTTATTACCGTTCGAGTTCTTTCAGAATCGTTGGCCATTGGAACCCCAAGGGCCAGAATATCCCTTTAAACCCCTTTAGCCACACCAAGTATGGCTTTGATTGTCCTGACCTTCACCCTTCTCCTATCAGAGAACTTTAGGATGAATCGTCTCTGCGACCTTTCAAACCTCCAGGCAATAACCTTAGCAATTTTTTTAAGCTTTTGGCGTTTTGGACAATATGTGGCGTTTTAGACAATGTTTGGCGTGTTAAGTTGTGTTCTCATGTTCTACTTTTATAATGACTTTTTTTTCCCGCGCAGTGATAGGTAATTATGACGTTTTGAAAAGATAAATAAATTCAATTCCCCAAATATTTGGCTTTTAATATAATAAACGTTAGTAATTATGTTTCCGTCGTTTCATTTTATTGTTTGCAGTTACTGTGTTTTTGTGTCAGATTCATCTGTTTATCACTGTAACACGTCCCATCTTTACAGCTGTAATTATGGCGTTTTGTTTTCCAATGGCATTTAGAGAAAGATGACACTTTTGTTTTATTCTCTTGCACATTGTTTCATCCTTTTTTTAGAATTATTATAATAGTACTTATCCAAAGTAATTTTATTATAGTTTGGTAGTTTGGGGCGTTTTGTGGCATGATGGTTTTTCACAAGCATTTGGCCGTTTGGAGTTTTATTATATTTTTTTAGAGAATTAATGTATTGTTATTCTTAGCTGAAAATTACATAACAAACAACAGAAAAAGAAAATTAAAAAAACAAATAGAAGCAATTTATGATCTAAATCTTCACTGTCATCAGTCTCTTTCTTCTTTTGAAACTACAAGAACTGTCACAAATAAATGGCGTTTTGGGTTTGGCGTGGTTTTTTTTCTTGTTCATGTGTTGAAGTGGGTTTGTGGATGTTGGAGACATAGATCGACTCGGTGTGGGTGGATGCTATTTGCCCGTCATCTTCATTATAATCATCGAGGCCAAAGTAGCATTTACACTGGGATCGGCCTCTTCTCCTCACCCAAACCTTCTTCAAGAACAAAGAAGACAAAACGGCATATGGGTGTCATCAGTCCATCTTTCTTGAAATTTGTCGATCTCATGCAGCAAAATCTTGGTCCCTCACCTAACAAACCATTCAGCGAAACATCATGCAGAACATTACTGAGTATCAAAGAAAAGATGTTTGCCATCGTTGATTTCTTTCAACTTTTTGGCGTTTTACAGTGAGTGGTATTTAGGAACCATTGTGTTTTTGTGTGTTTTTTTGGTGTGATCAACGGAAGGTGGTGAGATGTTTCTTGTCACACCCCCAAAATACCACAAGCGGAAACCCCCGCGAGGTGTGTGACGTACCAGGATATAGCCACCAATCATATTGAACTCATAGGTATATTTAAATAAAACTTCATTGATTAACATTAAGTGTTACAACATTACAAATAATTCACAGTGTACAGCGGAAGCATAATTCATTCGTTAAGTGTTTATAAACCACATGTAAAAACCATTAGTCTTGTGTTGCGATTCCATGTATCTCGACCCATGACCGCTCCAGCCTCCCAGACAACAAGTTCCAACAATATGCACCTAAAGGCCTACAAGACATGTAACAGTGAATCAACAGCAAAGTTGTAGGATCGGTTTTGACACGAACGATTGCAAAACGAACGTGTGACGTGCGGAATCCGTACACGAACGTGACCGAACACACAAGAACGTACTATAACCGTGATTCTATAGAATAATATGACGAGTACAAAGTGCCGAGAATCACGTGAAGGACTTTCTCTCTAGACTTTCTCTCCCTAAGATGTCAAATGAGCAAAAAGTCTTAAATTCTACCACTAACTCCTCTATTTATAGGCCAAGGGATATAATGAGAAATCTCATTATTTAAAACATTGCTACCTTGCCTTTACTACATATTACAATGTAAGCACTAGATTTAAACAGTTTCAGCTATGACTCGTATTGACGGAGGCGATAGACATATACTGCACTAACAAAAGTTGAGCGAGTTCACAGTTGGTTGTCCAGTTTAAAGTTGTTTCAAAAACTATAAGTTCATTCGAAAACCAGTAGTTAATCAGTTCCTTGTTTCCTAAACCATAACCAGTGGGGGATACCCCATGTAACCACTAGACCCGTTACCATATCGACCACTGACTGAAGTAAGTTGGTGCCCTAGCGTCAATGTCTATCATCATTGACGTGCCCAGATCCATTAGTTCACGCCCGTCCTCTGCGGCACGGTGTGAGGCTTGTCAAACCTAAATAGTGCTATCTAACTAATGACCCGCTCGCCATTGGCCCGGTGATTAAGTCAATATAAATGTGAGGGACTTCATGATAGAGCTTTTGGTCTAGTATCAGCGTTGTCACCCTTCACTAAAGAGGATGTAGTACGTGTCCCCAAACCAGGAGATCACGCAGGTTCCGCGTTGTCACCCTTCAATAAAGAGGATGTAGTACGTGTTCCAAACCAGGAGATCACGCAGTTTCCGATTAAATCCTTTACCCATTCCCAACCATCGGGAATCCCATGCCTTGTAGAAAGTGTGAACTCACCTTGGTTTGCTCGGATTGTTAAGTTATTTTACCCGTTCCAAGTTGGTCAACCAAACCCTACCGTGGTTACCAAGAATAGTCAGTTTTATGCATACATAAATCACGTATCTAGTCACACGTATTGCTCAAGCAATAAACAACCAAACGTACAATCATCACGTATGTCATAACATGCATAGTTCATACTGTCACACAAGTTGTAGCAAGTATCCAAACCGACACACATTCACATTGTAGGTTAGGGCCGTACACGCAATGTTTCATCTTATCACTAGTTTGTCAAACGCAACAAGGTTACAACTCAAACAGTTTATATTCGACCCATGTGTTTAACCCTTCCTCATGCCCGGCCCATGTGTGTGAAATCCGCACTTACTGTGATCTGGTCCCACCCGTGGCCATTGGCCAACGTGCGGCCCAATACACGATTGCAACCCGAGTCATATCGAGGGACCCAAACAGTGTAAGTGAATTCCCGATTATGCGGTTTGGGCCTGATGAATTCCTGTTTGGTTGTTGGCCCAAATCCATAACAATCTCAACTAAAGGCCCAATTCATACATTAAGTCTAACATAAATCCAATTAACAAAAGAGTGTGTGTGGCCCATGTGGTATTGCTTTCTTTAACATAAATCCTCAAAACCTCCTCACAGTCTCGATTAGTATATACAATGGATAAAAATCATGAGTTCTATAATCAACAGACCCATTAATCCCAGTCTTGTTCAACAGCAATTCACTTAATGTAATTAACGGTCAACTACCTGGATCCTTGTTATCCTATAATTCACAATTCAATACTAACAAACCAAATGATTAATCACATAACTTGTAATTCACGCACATACACAGAATCCTTATAAGAGATACCAAACATGGATTTATAGATGCAAGTCTCGTTTGGTTCGAATACGACTACTAATGATCTTACCGCAGTTAGTTCATTATTAATTTAGAGGATCCCTCAGTTGCTAACCCACATAACCATACATAAAACTACTAATCAGACCCCCCACTTATTTTACGAAATACCAGCTCATGCACATCAACACATTTCATTTATTCCATGTAATCATAACACACAAGGTACATATAAATATCTCATGCACAACTTCAAGAATCAAGAAGTAATTCTACAAGTGGGTTACCTACTGTTTCACGGGTTACCACTTCAAGTTCATCAGATTACCATTTAATTGTTGCCAAAAAGAAAGTCCTAATCAATCCTACATCTAGGTCATCTTAAGCATCAAGAACACAACATCACCTAATTCATGCCATCTCATAAGAACAACAAACAGATTAACAATTAAAATTTAATGTACTAACCGAGATATCAATTGCCTAAACTGAAAGAAGGAGTGCTTCGGGTAGGTGGCTGGTCGTCGATCACCAAGAATGAAAAGCAGAAGGGACAAGGGTTTATAATCTCATATGCGAATAGAAAGTTATGAGGGCAACACCACATATGTCACGTAATACATAAGGGTGTCATGTGGGCTTCAAGGGATGTGGGCCGAGGGAGAGGAAACGGGAGAAAAGTGTGCCCTCCGGCCCAAGGGAAAGTGTGTGTATATGGGATAATCAATTTCGCAGCCCATATGTATCACCGACCCAATTTCTATGTCTAAACTTGGGCTTGGGTTAACTATGTATGGTTGTCATAACAATAAGTATGCAAGTTCTGGTTGGGCCTCAAGCCCAAATGTATGCGGAAGTGTTAAACGAGTTTGCGGCCCAATCAAGTTGGTTCTCTAAATTAATTGAACGACACATAACAGCGTTTAATGGTTTCATATATGCATTCACACATAAACATTAATAGTGCACAACATAAGTAAATAAACACGAAGACACACACTAAAGGTTCGTGGAATTTCAAGTAGTGCTGACCTTAAAGGTTCGGGTTGTCACATCATCCCCAACTTGAAAGAAATTTCGTCCTGAAATTTAGCACGTAGTTACTGAGGAAGCTAGTTAGGTTGCATGGTTTCCTGGTTTTCCTGGGGTGTCACATCATCCCCCCGTTGGTTTGGAATTTCGTCCCGAAATTCCGCAGTCGCTTCAGCCTCAGTAGTGGTTTCATTGTTCTTGAACAACTGGGGATATTTGTGTTTCATTTGGTCTTCTCGTTCCCAGGTAAACTCTGGGCCACAACGGGAGTTCCAACGAACTCGAACAATAGGTATCCTGGTTCGTTTGAGAATCTTGAACTTCCAGTCCAAGATTTCCACTGGTTCTTTGACAAATCTCAACCGACCGTCGATGGTGAGCTCCTTCAAAGGAACTATGAGGGATTCATCTGACAGACACTTCTTCAGATTCGACACATGGAATACCTTGTGAACTCCACTGAGTTCTTCGGGTAGATTCAATCTGTAGGCCACCTTGCCAATTCTCTCAGTGATTTCGAAAGGTCCAACATATTGCTGGTTGAGTTTGCCTCGTTTACCAAAATGAACTACACCTTTCCAAGGTGAGACTTTAAGTAGCACTCGAGCCCCAACCTGGAACTCGAGTGGTTTCCTGCGCTTATCAGCGTGCCTTTTCTGACGGTCACAAGCTGCCGCCACTCGTTGTCATATCTGAGCAATCTTCTCTGTTGTGTCTACGACGAGTTCTGGGCCAGTGATTTGGCTGTTTCGAACTTCTGCCCAACAAAGTGGTGATCGGCACTTCCGTCCGCACAATGCCCCGAACGGAGTAGCCTGGATGCTGGTGGGGTAACTGATGATATACGAAATCTCCACTAAAGGTAGATGCCGCTCCCAGCCATTACCAAAGTCGATTACACATGCTCGAAGCATGTCTTGAAGAGTTTGGATGGTGCGTTCAGTCTGCCCATCCGTCTGTGGATGATATGCTGTGCTCATGTCTAGACGTGAGCCAAAGGATTTGTGCATCGCTTGCCACAAATCCGATGCAAATCGTGGGTCGCGATCAGAGATAATGGAGGTTGGCACCCCGTGCCTAGCAACCGCTCCTTTCCGGTAGATGACTGCAAGTGTAGAAAACTTATTCGTTTCCTTGATGGCGAGAAAGTGTGCCAGTTACGTGAGACAATCAACGATCATCTAGGTGATATTGTTTCCGTTTCGAGTTGTAAGTAGCCTAGTGATAAAATCCATGGCAGTCCATTCTCGTTCCCATATGGGTGTTTCTGGTTGCTAATACTTCACCTTGACTTTCCCCCAAGTCAAACATTATTCCCATACCAAGCTAGGTGGGCCCCCATGCCCGATCACCAGTACGAGGTTTATAAATCCTAATGTCTCTCATCAAAACCCAGACGACTAGAATATTGAGGCCGGTGTGCTTTGCACAACATAAATTTCCTACAGTTACTGTATAATGAGGTCCACACTCATTTCATGACATGGTGAATATTGTCTGACCGACCAAGGTTGCTTCTCCATGCCCCGCATGGGTTCAACTTGAAAATCCTCTTCCTTTAGTTCTCCAGTTTGAACAGGGCGAGTCGGATCAGGTAAGTTAGAATCGATAGTGAGCTGCAAAGCTCGTGCACATTCAGGTTTCACGGTTGTACTCATTCAGAAGTTCCATCTAGCGATGTCTTTGCATGCTTTAGCTCATTCAAACGTCGATACACGGGAGGCACTTGTGATCGGTCTAGGTAATGCATTTGGTACCATCCAAGTAATGCCTCCAATTTACATCCGAGAACCACGGTTCCCACCGCAGGTTATGTGTCGTGCAATTCCTCTTCGTGATTTCATTACGTAAGTCATCACCTTCTCCTGTTGCATCGGCGTGTGACTGGGACTCGGATTCAAACCATCATGGTATACTACTAAGTCATCAGTACTTTCGGATAAAGACGATGCCCAGGGTATTGCTGAGTTGCGATTCGAAAGCTGAAAAGACGTCTCCCTGTTTGTCTTCCACGAACACAGCACCCTGCTGTGCTAAAGAGATTTAAGCTCCATGATCTTTGGTGTCGATCAGTCTCTAACAAAATGGATCCTAGCAAGATCCACGTGTATTCCCACTTCGTTAGTTACATGATCAAAATGCATCTCTCAAATCTAGATGTTACATTTAACAAGACTTCACACGTAATGGCTCCTCCCTCAGAAGCTCTAAAATAAGATACAGGTGTCGTCCATGATGTTCCTTTCTCCTGGAAATGATTCAACACATCATCAATAAGCATAGTCGATTCATGTGGTCTATAAAGCTGCTGGTGTGTTGATTAACTCAATGGCCATGGTGTACAGAGTCGCAATGGCCGTTTTGCGTTCGATATGCTGTTCCGGGAACATTCTCCCCTTGGACTTCCGTCTGATAATAGCTCGTTTGTTAATCAATCCTCGAATGGAAGCTTGTCCCTCGCAACGAGTCGACAGGTTGTCAGTACATGGTCGAGGCACACGGTTCTCAACTGTCGCCTTGATGAGTTCTTGATAATCAGTACACACACAAAAGACTTATCTTCACAGATATAAATGGGGCTTCCAAAAGCGAGAACTAGGTCCGCCAAAACTCCTGTCCAACAATTCTCGTAGTAGCTTATACAGTTCTTGCAACCCTCCTGATGCAAAATAGTTGGAGTACGAGTATTTGGAGCTGCCTCTAGCATGAGATCAACTGAGGTTCCGACTAACAGTTGTGGAAGTAAATCTAAAAGTTCCTCGAATAGCACACTGATATGTGTTACAAACAATTGGTGGATCCTCGATCCTATTTTCCTTAGTCTTATCATCAGAAACGGTTGCTAGCATAGCGGGGTCATCCCTCCGTAGACACTTCTGGGCCTTCATAGCTGGACTGGCGCTAACCCTGGCACCTCTCTGACACTTTAGAACAGGCAATGGTCCTCCACTAGGGAGAATGATACGCAAAACTAACTTCTTATAGGGTATATCTGCGCGATATCTGAGTAACCAAGACACCCTAACTGCTGCATCAAAACTTTCGAGGGTAGTAGAAGAAAGGTCAATGTCGAACACTTGCCCCGCAAGGTCGAGTTTGCATCCCAACGATCATATGAGGTTTCCATTGTCTTGTCATTAGTCGATCCCACAACAGGTTGGGTTTCAAGAAGCATCAGGGTTATAGAGAACAAAGACGAAGTGATTCGTTACCAAGAACATGTATGCCACCCTGTTATTACAATCCTGGCGTCGCCCACGCCGATCCTAAATGCCCCTCCTTGAGCATCATTTCCCGTGTGGTTGTACTTGTTGCGAGGATTTCCAGTACGACCGTCGTTTCCATTGTTGTTGTCATTTTGAATTAGCAACAGCCACTCAATGTCGTAGGCACCTTCATTTCTATACTGTTGGTCGCCATTTCTAGTACCTTGATGTTGCCGTGAATGTTGCCTCCGATGCTGTTGTTTGAAATGGATCTCTACGATCTTTCATCAACAGGGTCCATCTTTTCATATTCCGTGCCACGTTCTAAGGCGCTACTCACTGTGCTGGCAGTTACCCACTCCACGCTTAGTCGATTGTCATTGCTTATGTCCCGATTGATTCGTAAGAGTTGACTCCCATGAGTCGCTGACAAGGGTAAGGATTCGATTGAAGCCAATTCGCTAGTGTTCGTTACCGGTAATCAGGGTCTTCAAAGTACTGAGGTCGGTAAAGTACTGCGCTCATCCTCCGGTCCATCGATGTTGTAAGTTGTTTGAGTAATACACAGTATGTTACGAGAGTGTTGCAGAAGTGATCGCACTTCGGGATCCAAGGCGTCAATACGTTAAGTTCCAGCAAACAAAGAAAGGTGAGAAAGATATAGACCAATCATTGTCGTTGCAACATCCAGCTCGGGGATGTTCATACAAGCACCTAACATTCTACACAGTTCGCTAGGTGTTCAGATGGGTGTTCAGGTAATACTCGATAGCGTCGAGATTCGAAAGGATCCAGAGAGAAATGGAAAGTTCACGTTCAAGTGGGGGGGGACAATCATTGCTATGACCCCTATAGGTTTGTTATGTTTCACATCTATCAAATAACGAAACGGAACCCCTTTTTCACTTGTTAGGCCTCACTGGGACTCACATGCACCCCACATTGTTATTATGTGCGCACCCACAATATTATTGTGATTTGCATGCTCATCTCAGCTCCTCTTAACTCATGTCAAATGGTTCCTCAAACTCGAGTAGCAAACAAAGAGCATCACAAATCGTAACTCATGAATGTTTAGGGAAATACCACCCTATCAGTCACATAACACATGCAAGTAATACATAAATTCATACTGTTGTGCTAAATGTGCAATCACATGCAATATCATATGTAAGTGCTCATTAGTTATGCAGTACAATGAGTATACGAGAGACGAACCTTGCAATCTGGAGCTGAGTGTCATGGTCGTATTCACATTTTCAGAACTGTTCGGTCATAGTCTGGTTGTACAAAAACGTTTTTCCCCTTTTTAAAACCAAGTTCACTATAACCAATGGCTCTGATACCAATCTGTCAAACCCCCAAAATACCACAAGCGGAAACCCCCGCGAGGTGTGTGACGTACCAGGATCTAGCCACCAATCATATTGAACTCATAGGTATATTTAAGTAAAACTTCATTGATTAACATTAAGTGTTGCAACATTACAAATAATTCACAGTGTACAGCGGAAGCATAATTCATTCGTTAAGTGTTTATAAACCACATGTAAAAACCATTAGTCTTGTGTTGCGATTCCATGTATCTCGACCCACGACCACTCCAGCCTCCCAGACAGCAAGTTCCAACAATATGCACCTAAAGGCCTGCAAGGCATGTAACAGCGAATCAACAACAAAGTTGAGCGAGTTCACAGTTGGTTGTCCAATTTAAAGTTGTTTCAAAAACTATAAGTTCATTCGAAAACCAGTAGTTAATCAGTTCCTTGTTTCCCAAACCATAACCAGTGGGGGCTACCCCATGTAACCACTAGACCCGTTACCATATCGACCACTGACTGAAGTAAGTTGGTGCCCTAGCGTCAATGTCTATCATAATTGACGTGCCCAGATCCATTAGTTCACGCCCGTCCTCTTCGGCACGGTGTGAGGCTTGTCAAACCTAAATAGCGCTATCTAACTAATGACCCGCTCGCCATTGGCCCGGCGATTAAGTCGATATAAATGTGAGGGACTTCATGATAGAGTTTTTGGTCTAGTATCAGCGTTGTCACCCTTCACTAAAGAGGATGTAGTACGTGTCCCCAAACCAGGAGATCACGCAGGTTCCGCGTTGTCACCCTTCAATAAGGAGGATGTAGTACGTGTTCCAAACCAGGAGATCACGCAGTTTTTGATTAAATCCTTTACGCATTCCCAACCATCGGGAATCTCATGCCTTGTAGAAAGTGTGAACTCACCTTGGTTTACTCGGATTGTTAAGTTACTTTACCCGTTCCAAGTTGGTTAACCAAACCCTACCGTGGTTACCAAGAATAGTCAGTTTTATGCATACATAAATCACGTATCTAGTCACACGTATTGCTCAAGCAATAAACAACCAAACGTATAATCATCACGTATGTCATAACATGCATAGTTCATACTGTCACACAAGTTGTAGCAAGTATCCATACCGACACACATTCACATTGCAGGCTAGGGCCATACACGCAATGTTTCATCTTATCACTAGTTTGTCAAACGCAACAAGGTTACAACTCAAACAGTTTATATTCGACCCATGTGTTTAACCCTTCCTCCTACCCTGCCTGTGTGTGTGAAATCCGCACTTACTGTGATCCGGTCCCACCCGTGGCCGTTGGCCAACGTGCGGCCCAATACACGATTGCAACCCGAGTCATATCGAGGGTCCCAAACAGTGTAAGTGAATTCCCGATTATGCGGTTTGGTCCTGATGAATTCCTGTTCAGTTGTTGGCCCAAATCCATAACAATCTCAAATAAAGGCCCAATTCATGCATTAAATCTAACATAAATCCAATTAACAAAAGAGTGTGCGTGGCCCATGTGGTATTGCTTTCATTCACATAAATCCTCAAGACCTCCTCGTAGTCTCGATTAGTATATACAATGGATAAAAATCATGAGTTCTATAATCAACAGACCCATTAATCCCAGTCTTGTTCAACAGCAATTCACTTAATGTAATTAACGGTCAACTACCTGGATCCTTGTTATCCTATAATTCACAATTCAATACTAACAAACCAATTGATTAATCACATAACTTGTAATTCACACACATACGCAGAATCCTTATAAGAGATACCAAACATGGATTTTTAGATGCAAGTCTCGTTTGGTTCGAATACGACTACCCTAATGATCTTACCGCAGTTAGTTCATTATTAATTTAGAGGATCCCTCAGTTGCTAACCCACATAACCATACATAAAACTATTAATCAGACCCCCCACTTATGTTACGAAATACCAGCTCATGCACATCAACACATATCATTTATTCCATGTAATCATAACACACAAGGTACATATAAATATCTCATGCACAACTTCAAGAATCAAGAAGTAATTCTACAAGTGGGTTACCTACTGTTTTACGGGTTACCACTTCATGTTCATCAGATTACCATTAAATTGTTGCCAAAAAGAAAGTCCTAATCAATCCTATATCTAGGTCATCTTAAGCATCAAGAACACAACATCACCTAATTCATGCCATCTCATAAGAACAACAAACAGATTAACAATTAAAATTTAATGTACTAACCGAGATATCAATTGCCTAAACTAAAAGAAGGAGTGCTTCGGGTGGGTGGCTAGTCGTCGATCACCAAGAATGAAAAGCAGAAGGGACAAGGGTTTGTAATCTCATATGCGAATAGAAAGTTATGAGGGCAATACCACATATGTCACGTAATACATAAGGGTGTCATGTGGGCTTCAAGGGATGTGGGCCGAGGGAGAGGAGACGGGAGAAAAGTGAGGCCTCCGGCCCAAGGGAAAGTATGTGTATGTGGGTTAATCAATTTCGCGGCCCATATGTATCACCGGCCCAATTTCTATGTCTAAACTTGGGCTTGGGTTAACTATGTATGGTTGTCATAACAATAAGTATGCAAGTTCGGGTTGGGCCTCAAGCCCAATTGTATGCGGAAGTGTTAAACGAGTTTGCGGCCCAATCAAGTTGGTTCTCTAAATCAATTGAACGACACATAACAACGTTTAACGGTTTCATATATGCATTCACACATAAACATTAATAGTGCACAACATAAGTAAATAAACACGAAGACACACACTAAAGGTTCGTGGAATTTCAAGTAGTGCTGACCTTAAAGGTTCGGGTTGTCACATTTCTATTTATAGGATTTTTTTGGTGCGTAGTTTAGGCGGTGTATTATTATATAAATAAATGCAATTAACAATTATCCAGATGTAAGGCTTGGCGTTTATATATTGTGGAGTTTTACGTATGGCGTTTTTGTAGGCTAAGACCTTAACTAAAACTCAGAAAAAATTATGCAGTAATAAAATTGGCATTTTGTATTTACTTGGCTTTTTATGTTTTCATTGGCGTTTTATGTAAGAAAGGGTGTTTTACGTTTTTTACCCTTAATGAAGTGCTCCACGTAATAAAATTTATGTTATTTATGAAAATGTCACCACGCCAATCTAGTCCATAGATTGTTTTGATCGGATGATCCATAAGCGTTCTCACTGTTTTCACACTTTTCACCATTTTCCCTAAATCCTGACCCTATATATATATATATATATATATATAGGACGAGGATCCGCTAGGAACCACCCTTTATTGCGAGAACCGCGAGAACCAATGTGAACACAAGCAAAAATACCTAAAAATAGCTAAAAAAACACACAAAATTTTTTTTAATATTTTTTATAAAAAAATCGCTACTTTTAGCAGCAAAAAAAAATTATTAAAAAAGAAAGATTTTTTTTTTTTGCTACTAAAAGTAGCGATTTTAATGTAAAAAATATTAAAAAAAATATTTTTTTTGTGTGTTTTTTTGATTTTTTTAGGTTTTTTGTGGGTTTAGTTTTTAGCATTTTAGCTTTGGGGGGGGGGGGGGGTTAGGTTTCTTTTTTTTTTTTTTTTTTTTTGGGGGGGGGGGGGGTTAGGTTTTTTTAGCTATTTTAGGTTGTGTTCACATTGGTTCTCGCAATAAAGTGGTTCTCGCATGAACCTTACCCTATATATATATATATATATAGGGTCAGGATTTAGAGAAAACGGTAGAAAGTGTGAGAACGGTGAGAACGCTTATTGATCATCCGATCAAAACAATCTATGGACTAGATTGGCGCGGTGGCATTTTAATAAATAACACCAATTTTATTACGTGGACGCGCTTCATTAAGGATAAAAAGGTAAAAACCATTTCTCACATAAAACGCCATTGAAAAATAAAATGCCAAATAAATACAAAACGCCAATTTTATCACTGCGTACTTTTTTCTGTGTTTTTATTCAAGCTCTCTAGCTATAAAAACGCCAAGAAATATGAAACGCCATTATATATAACGCCAAAGCTTACATCCGGATAAATATTAATTACATTTTTTGTTATAAAAATAACATCCCGCCTAAACTACGCGCCAAAAAAAAAATTCTATAAATAGAAACGTCTCACCACCTTCCGTTTATCACACCAAAAAACACAAAAAAACACACAGAGGTTGCTAAAAAAATTTAAAACTCAATGTAAAACGCCAAAAAATACAACGACGGCAAACATCTTTTCTTTGATCCTCAGTAATGTTCTGCATGAAGCTTCATTGAATGATTTGTTACGTGAGTGTAGTAAGATTTTGCTGCATGAGATGGACAAAATTGAAAAAAGAGGGACTGATGACACCCATATATCATACTGTCATCTTTGTTCCTGAAGAAGGTTTGGATGATAAGAAGAGACCTATACTAGTGTACATGCTACTTTGGCCTCGATGATTATAATGAAGACGACAGGCAGATAGCATCCACCCACACGGGGTCGATTTATGTCTCCAACGACCACAAAGACACTTCAACACATGAACAAAGAAAATAAACAACGCCAAACCCAAAACACCATTTATTTGTCACATTTCTTGTAGTTTCAAAAAAGAAAAAAGAGACTGATGACACTGAAGATTTAAAATAATAAATTGCTTCTACTTTGTTTTTTTTTTTAATTTTCTTTATCTATTGTTTGTTTTGTAATTTCAGTTAATAAATAACAAAAGAATATTAATGCTATAATGAAAATTTAATAAAACGCCAAAATTAGCAAATGCGTGTAAAACGCCATAATGCCATAAAAATTCCCCCAAAAAACTACCAAACTATAATAAAATTAATTTGAACAAGTAATATTATAAAAAAAAAAGCGTGAAACAATGTGCAAAGAATATAAAAACAAAAGAAGTCCAATAGTTATCTAACCGCCATTGGAAAATAAAACGCCATAATTACAGCCGTCAAAGATTTGACGTGTTACACCATAAAAACAGTTGAGTCTGAAAACAAAACACGGTAAACTGCAAAAAACAATAAAATGAAACGACAGAAAACATAATTACTAACATTTATTATATTTATTTATCTTTTTCAAAACGCCATAATTAGCTGTTATACGCGGGAAAAAAGTCAATATAAAAGAAAACCATGAGAACCCAAGCTCAAACACACCAAAAAATTTGACTAAAACGCCACATATTGTCCAAAACACCAAAAAATTTAAAAATGGCTAAGGTTATTGCATGGAGGTTTGAAAGGAAAGAGAAACGATTCATCATAAAGTTCTCTGATAAGAGCAGGGTAAAGGTAAGGACAATCAAAGCCATGCTTAGAATGAATGAAAAGGTTCAGAAGGATATCCTGGCCCTTGGGGTTCCAATAGACAAGGATTGTGAAAGAACGAGAATTGTAATAAAAATACTGAAGAGAAAATTTCCGGCAAAAGATGATGAAGATAATGATGATATTAAAGATCCTCCTATACAAAAACTTAGCAGTTGGGTATTGCATGAGGAAGAAGGAACACTTGAAGTGACTTATAAAAACGGGGTGCAATATTCAAGGCCATTGGAAGAAATGTTGAAGACAGGGTTGCTATCAATCATTGAACAACTCTGTGATTTAAAACCTTCAAACGATCCAAAAACCAAGGATGCAGTGATATTCAAGAATAGGCTGCAACAAATAAGAGACGATCTAATGGCGTTATACGCAAATGAAATTTGATGATGAAGAATCTGAAGAAAGTGATGAACAAAGCGATGGGTACATCTCTGATGTAATCCCACCTACGGAAGACTATTAGTTTATTTTTATTTTCGTGTTATTGTAGTTTTATAAAATATTAATCTATGGTAATCAATTATTAACAAAAAGATACAAAACGCCAAAAATGACATGGAAAGTTCCATAACGCCAAAAAATTAACTGTGTGACACAAAAAGAATTAATTCAACGAGAAGAAATCTGAGAAAAAACAGTAAAACGCCAAATAATTAATAATTCTATCTAACGCCAAAATTATCTTGCACGCAAAAATAAAGCAGTATGTCAAACGCGAAAATCGTGAAAGGAGAAGAATACTAAAAAGACAAAAAACTCCTCGGACCCTGATCATGCCCCGCGTCACGTGTTCTGCCAGGATGCGTTCTCACACTTTTTGTCATTTTCTCCTGATCCCGTTTATATATATATGTGTGTGTGTGTGTGTGAGTGGGTGGATTGAAATAGCAAGATATATATATATATTGGTGGATCGAAATAGCATGGTATTTCGATATACATGTTCTATTTCGATAATGTGTCATCTATATCGGCGTGTCATTTATATTTTAATGTATTTCTAGTTCTATTTCGGTATGTTTCGTTGTATGTGTTTCTGTTTCGATGTAACTTTGTTGCATGGGCTATAAATACAGCAGAAGCTCTGTTTCTTAAAAACAGAGAGCACCATTAGAGAGTTTGAGAGCATATTGTAAACCTTTGTAATGTTACTCTGCTAAAATCAATACTTGTGAGCTTTGAAAGCCATATTCATCTTGTTATTGATTGTGTTCTTGCTTGGTTGTATACAAACTTGGATTTCGTACTCGTTTGTATATCATACAACAAGATTTAGGTTCTCTAAGATCCTCCATGGGGACATACAGACATTTTGTGTCACTTGTTTTTCGGTTTCAACTACTTCGTTAGTTTCATCACTTTCATCGAACATAGCTAATTAGCTCGTGAAGCTTCTAATTCATTCTTTAAGTCTTCATAATCGGGTAACACTTACCATGATGAATTTTCATCAAACACCACATGTCGAGAAACGTAACAACGACCCGTATTACACCGGTCTGCTATCTTTCCTAATTTATCCATAAATGACTCGGAATAAACACATAACATGCGCACCAAAAAAATTTAAAATAACTAACCATGGGTTTCACTTTTAACGGTCACCGATTAATCACTTACGCATCGATTTTCATGGCTTCAGCCCAAAATCTCCCGGGTATATTCTTGTCATGCGTAATACTTCCCGATACTTCCGCCAGATGTCTATTTTTTCATTCGGATACGCTATTCTGTTGCGGCATATTCGGACATGTTAGTTGTCTTCCAATGTGGCATGGTTTTGAAAACTCATTAATTTCTCTTGAAGTATACTCTCCACTATTATCTGATCACAACACTTTGATCTTCAACTTTGTAACCCGCTCAGCTTCGAGCTTAAACTCCTTGAACTTAGATAATGCTTCCGACTTTTCTTTCATAAACGACACAGAAACATAACGAGAATAGTCATTTATAAAAGTTATCATATACTTCATGCCACTTAGAGACTTTTGCTTCACGGGTCCGAACACATCAGTGTGGACAAACTCTAATGGTTCTTTTTTTTTTTTTTTAGTTTTTACTTCTCAAGGGGAAGTTGATGAGATTTTCCGAATTGACATCCTGCACACACAATATTATTAGTAACTTCTAGTTTGGGTAAACCATTAACTATTTCTTTCTTAGACATTAAGTTGAGCTTATCATAGGCAACGTGGCCAAGTCTTGTGTGACACGAATTGGTACTATCTTTGTTCCTCATCTTCTCGATGTATGCAGGCTCGGCTGAAAGTACATACACGGCTTCCTTCTTCTTCCCTTGTAGTATTGGGTTGGATTTCATTTCAAATTCTTCAAACACACGAACATCTTTTGCCCCAAATACAACGTACTTTCCTGTTTCAGTTATTTGAGGGACCGATATCAAGTTTTTCTTCGTGCCTGGTACATGGTATACACTTTCTAATTTCATCCCGTGGTTACCCTGTTGGTTTGAGAATATCACATCTCCAATGTTTGAAACTTGGTGCCTCGAATTATCGGCTATTACTACAACACGACTTCCTTCATACCTTCTAGCACTAGTTAGTCATTCTTTGTAACTAGTTAGGTGATTAGAACAACCTGAATCAACTATCCACTCGTAGAGTTTCTTGGACTTAGGTTCGACAGTGACAATCCGGATCGAGTTCACCTATCTCCCTACATAAATTCGTTACTTTTCTAAAAAAAAAAGTGAGATTGATAGGTCACCTTGGGTGATTGTCATGAGCTCTCCTTCCACCATCTGTAAACGGGCATCATTTCGTCTGGAATACAACCAAGCAAGTACATACCACACCGATTTTTTATATTCTTGATCTTGGATGAGATCTAAGATATCTTCCTCAAAAGTGCTTTTGAGAATGAACATGGCTCTTCCTGCTTTGATATGCCACTTTGCAATTCCTCCATCGATATAGTTCGTCGGTACACAGGTTTCGGTTCCATCCACAATATTCCACAAATCATGCCCTATTAAGTAAGATTTGAGATAGGTCCTCGAGGTGTTGTAGTTGGAACTTGACAGCTTCCAAATACCGCCAACAATCTGCGAATCAACCATGTTTCTTGTTTACTTTGTTCACAATCTTGACCCGGGAAATACTATTCTTTCTGTCGATCGGTTGCTTTGTTGTTCTGGTCGAGTTTCTTGTCGTTCAATGGAACTCTAGTTCTCTTCTCCGACTGCTTCCTTCTTCCCTTGGATCGTTTCCATGCTCTGATACCAGTTGTTATCTGGGTATCAATTCGAATAGCAATAGAATGAACAATTTGTAAATTGCAATACTTTATTAATTGAATAATTACATACAGAGAAACAAAACTATATATAGCAACTAATCCTATTGGAAGACTAATTCTAATTAAACATAAAATCTATACTAGTGCTGTTAAAAATATATATATAATCTATACCAATACTTATCTACTTCTAATAGATAGATTCAAATAACCTTCTCTTGAGACTAGCCGAACCTCCCTTAACGGTCTTAAAGTTTACTTGTCGCAATAATCGGTATTGCTATTATCATCACAAAAGATGCTCACATACACTTCTTGATGTGAATCAATATAAAATTACATTGTGCTTCTAATATTTTATAATTACACAATTGCATTGCATTTTCAAAGGTGATAATTATTTTGTTTCGTGCGTTAGGAATTTGGAATTCAAGATTTTTTATTTTTTTATTTTTTTTATTTTTTTTGAAAGGCCAACATAATTTTATTCCTCCAGCAACGTACTGGACATATGTACATACACCAGCATTTTAACAGAAACCAAAGCCAAAACATTAGGCTGCACACAAGAATTACACTACAAGCTAAACAAGATTACAAACAACCAAACAAACGTTTATCCAGGATAAAAATGCCAAATGATTCCACCAAGACCATGTAAGCGATCGATCTAATTGCGACCTGTTTTTCACCCATAAATAGCTCATTTGCTTGAATAATCTAAATTTTTTATACTAAATTTTGAAACCATTTTCGAAATTGAAAATAAGCTCAATTTATAAGTGTTTCATCTAACCACGACGTTATTTTTAATTAATAATGAGCTAATTATGTTAGCTAGCGGTATTCCTCCGCTTCACAGTAAACTTTTGGTTGGTATTGGTTCAGTTCATCACAGTAGAGTAACAATATACTACTGGCACTCGGTATGATAATCCACATGTGTTTTACATCAAATAAAAATCATAAAAACAAGATTTTCAGATGATCTCTTTCCTATATAATGAACGTAAAAGTTGACAAGTGATACTAAACCATAGCCATTTTTGAGTTTTTTTATATTAAACTATAAAGCTTAAAACTCAGTCTTTTTTTTTTTTTATGAAAACAGGATGAAATTCATTACATGTTCATGCATTATTCCCTAAGTGAATGGAATATTTAGATTGGAATTTAGATAAAAGATATGCATACTAAAGTAAAATTAAAAAAAAATAATGATCAACCTTATTTTTTATGAGTTTTAGAAGAGAGGTTTAAACTTTCAAAAATTTTGTTTTTTTGGATCATAAATATTGTAAGTAGGTTCCTTATTCATTATTGTATTAGCTTTTATCCGATTAATCAAGGATTAATAGGTAAATAAATTTTTCAAAAACACTATTTTAATAAATATTTTTCCATCATTTTAAAAAAAATAAAATCCAATTTCTATTGTCTTTTTATGTTCATCCACTTAAGCAGTTTATGCTTTTACTTCGTTCCTCATTCCTTGGATTTCTGGAGGGAATCGTTGGAATATATTAAAATAAACATGTCGAAGAAAAAAGGTTTTTAATTAGAATAACAATAAATTACTTTACTATACCTAATAAAGTAATTAACAAATCACTAAAGTACAAAAACTAAGTTTTTTGTTTATTAACTTTTCAATAAACTAAGTTCTTTGTTTATTAACTTCTTTGTTTATATTGTTTAATTAGTTTATTGAAAAGATTTGGTTGTAACAAACTTGATCATCTTTCAGTTTTTTATATCCTTCGTCTTGCTATCATCGAACATGTAAATAAATAACATATAACAAGTAATTGTGTCGAAAGATAAAGGTTACATAACCGATGCTTTTACTTTTCTTTGAAACGGCGGAAATATATTAAAAATCTTACAAGCTGATAGAACCAAGTAAAAGCGACAATTTACATAAAGAATTTTAAGTTTGTTTTATTTATATTGTAATTGCTTTGCTGTTCAAATATAAAAAAATAATGAAAAAAAAAAGACATAAAGACTTTAGAAACATTGAAAGAAACCAAAAGATTGTCTTTTACTATGTGCATGCCCTCGTCAGCTTCCACTCATTTCCTACCAAGTTGGTTCCACATATTTGTGATATTTATACAACTTCAATCTTATTGTAATGTAATGGCTTCTTCTTCAACTTTAACCACTAACAAGATCTTCAAGGTTTAAATATCTCGAGTAGACTTGCAGTGCTGTATTAAATTTGATTTGAGTACATCTTTTATGTTTGACACACTTTGTGGTTCCATTTCATCTGTCTTACTCTGTTAAATTTTATAATCTTTGTGCTCTATTCCACAGAGTTTGGAAGGCTATTAACGCATGTGTAGTCGTAAAGCCCCATAAAAGCCCGACGGTTATGCGACAAGTGGCGAAAAATTGCAAGAGGGGGCTTTATGGGGATTATATTATAAGAGGGTGTAATGGTAAGGGGTTATATAACCCTTTCAATTAAACATACATATGTATGTAAATATACGTGTATGAGTGGGGGTGGAAGGGAAATAGTGTTTTAATTTTCGCTGGAAGTGGGGGAAGAAGGGGCATAGCACCGACTGTTTTGGTGTAGCAAAGCATCATGGGACGCCATATCCCCTTAGGCGCCATATCCTTGCCCCTACTGAGGGACTTAAGAAGGTGGTGGGTTTTAGTTTGCATTTTTATGTTATTTACTTTTTTATATGTAATAACTAAGGGTTTTTTTTCTTTCAAATTGACACCTTTAGAATATTCTAACATAGACAATTAGACTTAAACGATAAAAATAAGCTAGTTGCACACATGTACACTCTTCAGTTGCAAAAAAAATTAAAAAAAAAAAAATCAAATATGTTATTTACTTTTTTTTTTATATGTAATAACTAAGGGTATAAACAGTCGCTACCAGTCTACATCAACTAGCTTAATTTTTTTTTTTTTTTATTGTAATAAGTATCCTCTGTCTAGAAGTGAACTGCGATTATTAATTCTAATCTTTAAAGAGAAAAATACACTAATACAAAAGGGGAAAATATAACAAAAATAATGGTTATTGGATTTTAATAATTATAGGTTTCACATGTTGGCCGATAATAATCTCAATTCTAAAAATTTCCCTCAACGATCCCAACTTGTAAGAATTTAACCTTCGTCGATCCTTTTCAAACTGTACGTGCACTTAGTTCAATTAAGAAGGTTGAAGGTGTACTTGAATTTATTGAGAATGTCAAATTCTTATATGTTGGAGGAAATTTTTAAAGTTGAGATTATTATCAGAGAATAGGTAAAATTTTAATTATTAAAATCCAATAACCCTAATAATAATCTACTGATAAGAAATAAGAACTCCTCATCTTACACTCACTAATCCATTGCTAGTCTTCATTTTATTAGTGTTTCCAACAAGGATGTGAGTGTTTATTTCATTCTTTTGTTTTTCTCTATTTGATGTGAGTGTAAATCTTTTTTTTTTTTTTTTTTTGGAATAACTACTTTTGGATTCATTATAAAATCATTGTTTATCATGGATGAGTAAACCGGCCTTGGATTATTGCAAACAACTTACATGTTTTTGATGAATGGAAGCATAAGTCTATGATTTTTTCTAAAAGACTAATCATTGTTATCATGAATATAGCCTAGTGAAGATCGATATGATCGAGTAGTTCTGCTGGTGACGCGATGATACTCCAACTGTCCGTCAGTGATCCTAAATTTGTCGTTGAAAAAAAAGTTGTTGTCATGAATACATATTTTTGTTGATAGCGTCAACTGCTGCAGTTATTATCGTGGAATATCATTTACTTAAACGTCGTAGTTATAATTAGTGAGCCTACTAACAAATCACTAGAGTATCAAAAGGTTAATGAATTGACCCAAACACTAGGCCACAAGATGTTAACGCACTGATCAAGAAGTCTAAAGATGGCGTGAGCGACCCAGGGAAAAGAAAATTTGTGACGACTATTGTTTCTTGCAAAAAGATATGACTGAATCGCAAAGAGATGATTCTTAACCGAAATATTGTTTCTTGCAAGAAGATTATGGAAGAGATTAAAGAAACAACTCTCTTGTGGGTGACCAATAGATCGAAACTGCAACGACAAGAGTGGAAGAAGTGGATGGATTTTAATTTACGTGAAGACCGAGAAGATGTTTTTAGGGAGGGGCTTGAAGGTTTGGTCTTGTCTTGTATGTCTGCTAGTGTTCTCTTTTCATTTTGTTTACCTGATTATAGCCTTCTAGACACAGCCTCTTGCTGGGTTTCTTTTGCTTGTTTTATCTTAATGCATAAGCCCTTCTTTTTGAAAAAAAACACTACAGTATCAGAATTATTTGTATGCTTTAGTGACTCATTGCTAGATGATATTGTGAATATGTGGCCTTTGAGTTTGATTTCTATTGGACTATAACATCAGTTTAGAATGCAAAAAAAATATTTATGTGATTATGACATTAAATACCCGTCTCTGTCCATTATCGGCCGGGTATAAAACTAGTTTGGATTTGTTTAATGAAAGGAATTTAACAACTGTAGTATAACTATCAACAGTTATTATAGAATAAAACAAAGATTTGAATATTTAATGATATCAATTGTCAAATTTTTTTATTTTAAATTGTTATAACAAATAAACAATCCGAGCGGTTGCATATCTATTAACGTATAATTTGCCGAGATCAATGGTTGTTATCATCATCATACGTTAAATAAATAACAAAGTAGATAATTCCTAAGAAAATTACTTAGTTTCCATACATAAATATCATTTTTGACGAATGGCCTCATTAGTTTCCATACATAAATATCATTTGACGATTGACCTCATGATCCCAGAGCACTCCTCCAGCTTCATCCCCTCTTCCAAACATGTTTTACTAGTCGAACCGGGTAGCAATCACTTCATTGTTTTGGCCAGCAAGCTGTACACCGCTCGGATTTAAGCCCGACAGGTTATGTGCAACCCAACCGGCACCCTGCTAAATGGTTGAACCAGTCCCATTTAATAAACAAGACTGAAACACACCCACTCTCTTGTTTTCTCTCTTTGCAATCGACGCACAGACATAACACCCATATTATTGCTTGATGCTGTTGGTTAGTATAGATATCAGATAATCTACCTCTCGAGCGTAAGTTATTTGTCAGATATTACGCATAGATTTGTAAGTTTTATGGCCGAATTACTTGTTTTTTTACCGGTCATTTCTATCAATGCTGTTATGAAATTTTGTATGGATATCTTTGCTGAGTATGAGCAGAAGATAGCCCAACTTTATAAATGTTCAGCTATGGCTAATTTATTAAACGAGCTTTAATTTTGGCTTAGCCTTGTTTTAGTTCGGCTTAATTTAAGTTTTAGTGAGTAGATCTCAAGTAGACGTTCATGAACAAGTCGACTCGTTTACTTTAAGGCTCGTGAACCATAGTATTCCTGAAATAATATGGTGACGATCCATATTCCATTAATTCCATAAGGGAAATTATATTGTAGCATCCGTTCCGTTACTGAGAGTGACCCGATCTAAAAGAGGTGAAGATACCCTAAAAGCTTAACATTCGTTTTGCCTCTTAAAAACGAAATTATATCTACTTAAAAGGATGGCGACTACAATAAAGAAAGTGCATTAAAAACATACTTTTGCTGTTTTAAAAAGAGATAAATACTATAAAAAATCCTTAAACAATTTTTGCACATTTTCATAAAAATCTATTATCAAAATCTTAATCATTAATGTTACTCCAAATATTAAATTAAAAAAAATTGTAAATTGTTATTTTTTTACTTCTTAATATTATTCGAGGAAAAAATCGAGAGAAATGACTTTTTTTTTTTAAATTGGACTTGTGATAAGGCAAAGTCCATTCAATATTCGTCTATTCCTTTTCATTTATTTTTAAATTCAATAAGTTGAAAACAATAAAAAAAAATCTTTCAAAAATAATATAATAAACATATAAGGGCATGGATAACATAACTCAAAATAAAATATAAAATGATTTGTATAACTTTGAAATCGTTATTAAAACTATAAACAATTTGTTTTTTTATTAATATTATAATATAATTTGTCAAATAATGATTTAGGGTTTTAGTGAATCATAATTAAGAGATATTTTTTTATGTTCAAATTTCAAAATTTAAGGCACTTTATGATTAAACAAAAGAAAGTATATTGGTTTTTATGTGTAAAAAATTTTAAATGACTTTTAAAGAAAAAGGAAAATATGTTGGTTTTGTATTTGTAAAAATAAAAGGACATTTCAAAAAAATAAATAAATAAAAAAAAAGAAGAAGAAGAAGAAGAAGAAGAAAGAAAGAATATTGTTTTTTAATGTAATTTCCCCTTAAAAAAAACTATTTCATAACTTGTCTTATACATGTATGAAAACAAAATCAAATTTTAACGATTTAAATTCAATTAATTTAATATCATCATTATCATTGAACAAATAAATAATTTATAATTTCGTCAAAAACTAAAAGGGAGATTGGTTTCTCCTCCTAAATGCATTTTATTCTCCAAATTAAATTGTATAATTACGACGCTTAAACCATTATTTTCTTGTTATAGCCTTTAGAGGGATATTCATCACTTCCAACGATTTTTTTTTCAGCAATTTCATATTAATTTCGATCATATATGTTGTAATGGCGTCTTCTTCAATTTCGTTCATTCACAAGAAATTCACATATGATGTGTTTTTAAGTTTTAGAGGTGATGATACCCGTAAAACCTTTGTTGATCATCTTTATTTTGCTCTTCAGCAAAAACGCATTCGCACTTTTAAGGATGATGACGACATCAAGATAGGGAAAAAGATTGAGGACGAGCTCAGCAAATCCATTGAAGACTCAAAGTTCCATGTCATTGTTTTTTCAAGGAACTACGCTTCTTCATCTTGGTGTTTGGATGAGCTAGCGAAGATTATGGAGTGCCATAGGACAAAACACGGGCATGTTGTTTGCCCGATCTTCTATGACGTGGAACCCTCTGAAGTTCGCAACCTATGTGGGGCAGTTGGAGAAGCCTTCGTGAAACATAAAGAAGAAGTCGCTGCTGAGAAATGGAAAGGGGCTCTCAAAGAAATAGCCGATATCAAAGGATGGGAGTTGAAGAACACTTGTGATGGGTAATTCCTTCATCGAATGTCCTAGATATTCTTTTATCTCGTGTGTTTCCGATCCGTATTCGAACTTGAGTCTTGTCATAGATTTGAGTCTTATTAAGATTAAATATTAAATATGATAATAGAACTATTTTGTTTTTTACATATCGTATCTTATGTGTGGATTAGAACTAACCACTTATGTGGGATTTTAAGCAAGTTAACTTATTCTTTTCTTTAATATAAAGGTATGAAGCTAAATTCATCCAAAAAGTTGTTAAGGAGATTTTGTTGAAGTTACATAACTCGAAAAAGGGTTGCCTTTCATCTTTAAAGTCAAAGATATACACTTTGTTGAGGATGTAAGAAACAAGACTCATTGAGTTGAGGAAGTACCATTTATGAGAGTAAGATGACTCTTAGGTTGGATGAATCCGTGAAAGGTAAAAGATCAAAGATGGATTAGGCTCTTAAAGTGGATGAAGTTGTAAAAGATGGATCGGTGAGGGATGGATTTCAGCCATGTGGTTGAGATAGGAGGGACTTTGAGAATTGCCTCTTAATTTGTAGAGGAAACAAGAATAAATTGGTAGATGCAGGAGTCAGAATTTGGAATGAAGAGAGTAGGAGAGCGTGTGCGGCTTTTGGTACTGAAGGATATTCACGAGAGAAGTGGCATGCAAAATATGAATGTAATCCACCCTTATTAGGAAAGGAGTGCAATCATCATTATTTATTATGTAAAAATATTGGGGTAATTACAAGATGGAAGGATCAACTCATCATTTCTTTGAGGTCCATTTAAAGTAGATATGGATAAGTTAAATGTAATTGTGTGTATCAAATTTCAATCCTTGTCGTTTCATACACCAAAGTTTCAAACCTTTCTATGTTAATTTCCCACAAATTAGCTAAATTTTTTCACACACCTACTACTTTTCTCTTTTTTTCTCACCATTAGCGACATCCATATTAGTATAGTAAGCCGATCGACTTGAGATGGCTAATCTCCCAAGATAGTATCATTTTTTAGTAGGCAAACACTCCTAATAAACAAAGTAGAGGATGAGACATTTTTTTATATCAATTTTCAGCTTATCATTCATGATGCAATGATTACAATTTAAAGAAACAATTGAAAGAAATTAACTGAATGAAACGTGCTTTTCCTAATAATGAGGATCTATTGGAACATGGATTAAAAACGAAAAACTATACTACCCATGCCTTTCTATCGTGTCATGCATGCTTTATGTAAATAAAGAATAAAACAAGTAGTGGGTTTTGACGCCTTTAATCCCACGATCTTGTTGGCACACTTAGGGTCATTGGGTCGGGTTCCGCACACGGGTCAGAGTAAAACACCATTGTTCCTCCTTCGTAGTGTTTGTTGTGATCCGTCAATTAGGGTTTAATGTGAATTGCTTTCTTACCTCCTCTATTCTCATTCATCAAATATATATAAATATTTTCAAAGCCTTAGGCTAATTACAATTCATTGTAATACAATATAGACTACTATTACACACCCTAGTCAAAACGGGAGGTTGACAAATGTTGAGACTGGAACGAAAATCATCAAACAGTACCCGTGGCAGTCCTTTGGTGAAGATGTCAGCAATCTGGTGACGAGAAGGCACATGTAGAACCCGTACTTGACCGCGTTGAACTTGTTCCCGAACAAAGTGAATATCAAGTTCAATGTGTTTGGTACACTAATGATGTATCGGATTACTTGACAAATACATGGTGCTGACGTTATCACAATACACTAATGTTGCACGAGTGAGAGGACAGTAAGTTGCGTAACCAGCAGATTTCGGCTACAACATTAGCGACACCACAGTATTCAGCTTCGGCACTCGAGCGAGAAATGGTAGGTTGTCGTTTGGAAGACCACGAGATTAAGTTGTCACCGTAGTAGATGTACTACCCACTCGTAGACCGTTTAGTATCTAGGCAGCCGGCCCAATCCGCGACAGTGTATGCTAATAGAGAGGGATCCTTAGATGACCTGAGTGTAAGACCGTAAGAAGCAGTGCCTTTTATGTACCAAATAATGCGTCTTAGAGCATTCTAATGATCTGTTTTTGGTGCATGCAAATTTGTTGTACTGCGTAGCTGCTATCTGCCTGTGTAATCGTGAGAAACTTAAGTGCCCCAACGAGACTGCGATACAATGTCAGATCATGAAAATCCTCGTCGGATTGAGCACTGAGCTTAGAGTGTGTTCAACTGGGGTAGTAACAGGATTGCAAGATTGCATACTAGCTCTACCAATGATGTCAGAAACATATGACTGCTGAGATAGAAACCTAGTATCATGTTGGCGAGTGACCGCGATCCCGAGAAAGAAGATGAGTGGCCCAAGATCTTTCATGTAAAATTCGTTAGCTAATCGAGCCATTAGTTAATGTCGAAGATGGTCTGTAGAGATAACAAGGAGAATATCATGAACATATAGAAGTAAGTGGGTGACACTCGTACCATCATGTAAAGTGAACAACGAAGCATTACATTTGCTTTGTCGAAACCCCAAAGTCAACATGTAATCCGTGAACCATTGGTACCATGCTCTTGGAGCCTATTTCAACCCATATAAAGACTTTTTCAGGCGGCACACATGATTAGGAAATCCTATGTGACAAAAATTCATTGGCTGATACATATACACGGTCTCATTTAAATTTCCATGCAGAAACACATTTGTGACATCCAACTGATGAACGGGCCAGGATTGTGACAACGCGATTAATAAAACCATGTGTATAGTAGTTGGTTTTACAACTGGACTAAACATTTCCCCGTAATCAAATTCTACCTGTTGTTATCGACCATCGCACACTAGGCGTGCCTTGTGTCTCTTAACGTGCCATCGAACTTGAACTTGTGTTTAAATAACCAGATGCTGCAAATGATGTTCATGTTTGGTAGACGTGGCATGAGATCCCAAGTATCATTGTTAATAAGAGCATCACATTAGTTGGTTATGGCCCGATGCCAGACCGGTGTGGACAAGGCCTCGATTGGGTTTTTAGGGATTGGTATGATGGACGAGTTGGTTGTTGTGTGAAGATTAGGCTGTCTGAAGGGGTATGGTCCCAAAAAGCCGCGCAGACCATTTTAAGTCGCGCGCTGGACCATACTCCTTACTTAGCAAGCTGATCAATCTTTAAACCCGCGCGGGCTGCGCAAGCATAACCTGGCCTCGCGCGAGGTCAAAACAAGAGATAACATCAGTTTTCACACTTGTGTTCTGAATAAGAGCCTTCATCTCCTACGACCCTGCGCGGCTAGTTACGTTCACAACAGGGGTCGAGCAGGATTTACGGCGCAAGGCCACTTCAGAGAGTACAAAAGGTACAAGTGGCAGAAGAGTAAGCCAATCAGCGTCCTCCAGGTTGAGCTCTATCGTGCTCCACGATCGTCTAATGATGTGTACAAAATGCAACATATAAATTACATCAAATGTGGCATAAAACTAACCCTTTTTTAGTACTATTGTTGGAAAAAGTGTGCTTTTGTCTTCCTTTTGTATTTTCAGGGTTAAATGAGCTTAAATGAACAAAAGAAGCAAAAATGCAGCTAAATCTAACAATAATACAAGAAAAGGAATAAACGTGGCATGCCCGACCCCTCGACAGCATCTCCCCAGGCAAAAACAAGAGAACAGAAGGCTGAAGACGCCCCGTGCTCACTGAGCACGGGGGCGTGCCCAAGTGTTTGTAGAAAAGACAAAGTTGTAGAAGCTTCTATCACCCACCACGGGGACGTGCCCAGTGGACACAGGGCCGTGGTCAATGCTAAAATTCACAGAATCTAGGCAAATCTTGATAGTACAGATACGCTTCTGCACACGGGGTCGTGCCCAGCGGACACGGGGGCGTGGTCAACTAATGCAGACAAACTGCATTTAATGAAGAAAGAGAAGATGGGTGGACACGGGGCCATGCCCAACGGGCACGGGGCTGTGTCCGGGCTTCTGTGCAGGCTATAAATAGGGGTGCTTGGCTCACTTGCAAACCATCCCTTGGCAAACTACCTCTCTCACACTTCACCCACCCACCACCATCATCACAAACCATCATCTACCACCATCATCCATCATCCATCATAGAGTGTATGTAGTAGTCTCGGGATCCAAGATTGATAGTAAGAGTTCTTGACAATCAAAGGCCATGTTTACCGAAGTCTCTTATATCACTTGGTGAAGACAAGCATTTAGTGTAATACTTTTTATTTTTAATCTTTTCGCACTTTTTATTTGATTATGTATTAATGACTTTAATAACTAGTTTCTTATGTTGAAGGGGAAACTTCGTTATCATTTGTCCGTGGTGTTTTGGCGTTATTTTACTGTCTATATAAAATAAAAGATTTACACCATTCATATCTCCACGGTCTATATGGAGATATGTTGGCTACCTGGTCGGGGGTTAAGAGAATGGTTTGGTAAGCGTCTTGCCTTGTTCAGTGTATAGATCCTGCAAGGACCTGGGTCAAGCTTAGTAGGACCTCCTTCAATACCCACTGGCATTGGATGGCGGGGGTTCGAATTTATTGATCCCCTCATATGTAAACTACTATTAAAACATTAATTCGGCTACTTAGGATTGTATCCCTGCTGACTCAAACTACTTAGCCAAGGGTAACGTCACATTCAAAAGAGGGGCCTACCACATTACGCATTAATAACTTAATTATTTATCTTTCAATAATCCAACCCTTTAGGATTGTATCCTTGCTGACTCAAACTACTGGGTTGAGGGTAACGTCACCTTCAAAAGAGGGGCCTACTACAATAACTAAGATAATCTCTTAAAAAGTGCAAAAGTGCGGAAATAATCAAAGGTTACACTAAAGGCGAGTCGGATCCAAGTGATTCATCTTGTCTATCTGTTTTTATTTTTATTTTTATTTTTATTTTTCAGCATTTTAGTTTTTATTTAGATGTTTAAACCTTTTTCTAAACTTTTGATTTGATTAGACGTTGAGGATAAACCGGTATTAAAAGCTCTTGTGTCCTTCGACGACCTCGGTATCTTACCAACACTATACTACGCCCACGATGGGTGCACTTGCCCATATGTGTGTTTAGTGTTAGTAGAATATCGTGTTTTATAAATTTAAAACTTAACTAAAGTGTTAAAAAGGGCTAAAAATATACATAAAAATATATACACAACGACACACATCATCTAACATGCAGGAGACAGAGAGTACACAAGGACGCCTACGTGCACCAATCAGACGGCGGCGACAACTGCCCCATGATCTCCACTTACCTGCTGATGGCAGAGGGACATCAAGACTGAAAACTGCGACACGTGGCTCCAATCAAGGTGCCCCAGCACCTGAGAGCTTCTAGAAACCATTAACGGTCGACACCAGTGAGACAAGGAGGATATTCCTTGTTGTCGCCTTCTGGCCCAAGGCCCGTCAGCCCATCTTCCTCTTACACCTCTCCGGCTATAAATAGAGAACTCCATGCACAGGGTAAACAGACTATTCTCTCTAATTCCACTCTTAACACACACTTATTTCCTCAAAGAACTTACTTATTCTCACGCCGAATTCTGGTTAAGAGGGAAACCCCCATATTCCCCTCTTAACGAGCTAACGGTGTTGCTGTTTTGCAGGAAGAAAGGATCACATCGGAGCTCAGGAAAGTTTAAGAAGATTAACTCTCATGATTAATTAACCCTAAAATTAGTTCTGTGTTTCTTCATTGGCGCCCACCGTGGGGCTCAAACCCACGACCACAGGCTGGTGCTGATGGGGAGCATCGCCGCGAGCCTCCTCAGTGTATGTCTTATAATAAATATCTCCTAAGGTATCCTTAGGACCTATTGGAGCTTGTGGCATCGAGCTTTGGCCCCCCGCACCAGCTTGACCAGCCGCGAAAGCACCTGCGGCGCTATCGAAACCTCCAGCACCCGCGCCACCCGCAGTAGTAGTACCATGCTTATGCGCCGTCTGCTCGGGTACGGTAGCAGCTGATCCCCCAGCAGTTGTTGTAACTCGCTTAGTTTGAAGGGGGGCATCAGGCTGCGCAAGTTCCGCTGGCTTAACAACCTCGGGCCCTTTTCCCCGAGTAGCTTCCTTCTCCTTTTCATGAAGGGGCTGGTCAAGCCCCATGATATGCGTCACCTCCGGACCCCGCGCCGCATCATGCTGGGCGGCAACAACAGCCTCGGTGGCTTTCTCTTTCTCCTTCTCTTTTTCTTTCTCTTTCTCTTTGTCTTTCTCCTTCTCTTTCTCTTTCTCCTTCTCTTTTTCTTTCTCTTTCTCTTTCTCCTTCTCTTTTTCTTTCTCCTTCTCAACAACCTTCTCAACCTCCGGTTCAACAGTTCTGAGAGACTTGATTATAAATTTGGTTTTCTTCGGCGCCGGTTCTTTGGGATCCTTCAACTCAACACCCTTAGTTTTCTCAGGGGTCTTCTTCTGGGCCTCTGCAGAAACTAAGTGTCAAAAAAAGATGTTACTAAAGTAAACACATGTATTAACATCATAACACTAACATGGAGAGAACTTGTAAAGGGAGCGCAACTTGCTCTGTTTCCCTATCACAGGGACACCCCCAGCCTTCTGCGCTGCTTTGATCCCAGCAACAGCTTCCTCCCTACTTCTCTTCCTGCTCACCAACTTGGCAGCAGGTTCTTCCTCATGCTCTTCTTCTTCCTCCTCTTCATCCAACGCGATCGAAGAGGGAGTAGCGCTAGCATCAGGGTTCCTTAACCCTACGCTCCCAGAGCTTTTTGAGCCAGCGGCGCTGGTTTTCTTCTCACCTATACGGGATAAACCCTCAAGTGAGTCACTCGCAACAATGTAATCTTCCAGGTTACTCTGCCGAAATCGAAGAGTACCTTTATCAGAGGAGCCATCAGTCGCGCGGCTACTCCCGCCCTTCCTGCTAGTCGGTTCAGCATCAATAATTATCACCTTCTTCTTCTTCTTCTTGCTCAGTTTCTTCTTCTTCTTCTCCTCGGGATCTATGCCAAGGTCGCGCAACACACCTGTAAAGATGTTAGACCCGGAACTTAGCTCCCCATTTGATGACCCTACAGACTCCTCGCTGGAAAGATAAAGAATCTCTTTCCCAGCGGAAGTCACGGCACGCAAGGGCCTGGGGTTGGGTAGACGCGCACCTTCGGTTGCAGTGGGAGGATTGGTGAAGGCTCCGGCAGGGGCGGTAAAGAGAATGGCAATTGATCCGCTCGTACCAATAAGGCTCCCCTGTTTCTAGCGGGCGCACACCCATAGACCCACCAAATGTGGGGAAAGCAGCTCGATAAAGGTGTGCCTCTGCGATCAAATTCAATAGTTAAGCGCAGATAAATAACAAAGGAAGATAAAACCCAAGAAACAACGTACCTCTATCTTCAAACTTCAGGATAGGTACTTCATCGCTGGTCTCCGGCCACTTGTCACTCATCTGCGCCGCAACCAAGACATTTTCACCAAAAATCCGCTTTGGTGTTGCAGTTAGCTTCAAATACCAGTCCTCCTTCTCAATTGTATCCGGCTCGCGAAAGATCATCGCGATCGGAATGACCTCTTCTCTGATGAAGAAGAACTTCATCTTCCAGTCATGAAAGCTCTTAGGAGGATTTAGCAGAATTTTCTTGGCCGAGTCACGGTTACTGAAAGAGTAAAACCCAATGTTCCTAATCAACTGGTAAAACGCCCTGAACTTCTCGACAGTGGGCTCTACCCCATGGGATCGACACAGAAACTCGAAGTGTCACACCCTCACCATGTCGGGTGGACTCATTTGAGATATATGAAAGCCATAGTAATGGAGTATATGAGCCATAAACTCCGTCGCCGACAACCTGAAATTTCCTTGAAGGAAAAAGTCTTCGAAGAGGGTAATATACCCCAGCGATGCATCGGCGGCAGTCTGACCCTGCCGGGGATATTGTGCATCCCATTCCGGTGGGAACTGGAACCCTCTGGTTATTTGTTCGAACAACCCCTGATCCCATTTGAGAACAGGGAGGGGACCTTCTTCAGCTTGACTTTCTTCTTCAGCCATGAGAATACTTGAATGAGAGGATCTACTTTGAGAAACTTGAAGAATGTTCAAGAAAACGTGAAGATCTGCTAGGAAATCTTTGAAGATTCGTCGAAGATTAGAGAGAAAATAGAAAGACAGAAGAAGGATGTGTACAACTCTCTCCTCTCGTCGACTATTTATACTCATCGCATTTAATGTGATGGGTAAACGTGACAGATTCACCACGCGCATGGGCCTCACTCGCCTGACGGAAAGCCGAACCGTTAGTGACAGCATGATGATGGCCATGTCAGCAGTCAACTCAAACGTCGCCGTCAACGACATATCGCACCAACCTGTCAGAATTCAAAATTCGAGGTTTTTCCCGCTCAAAGTTACTACAAACTTCATGCAGAAATTACCAAGGCTACGCTGCATTCATGAATATTCAATGAGCCTGCGCGCTTACACTCAAAAGCAAAAACTACCAATAGGCTAATCTAGTAGTCGCGCCGCAGTAACTGACAAACACTTATGCGCGCGCCGCCTACCAAGAACTAGCAAACATTTTTCAAAGCTAACTTTTCTTTTTTCTAAGTCCAGAGCTCCAACCATTAACTTCGCGCATGGAGCAGCACTGGACTGGGGGACTTGAAGGGGTATGGTCCCAAAAAAGCCGCGCAGACCATTTTAAGTCGCGCGCTGGACCATACTCCTTACTCAGCAAGCTGATCAATCTTTAGACCCGCGCGGGCTGCGCAAGCATAACCTGGCCTCGCGCGAGGTCAAAACAAGAGATAACATCAGTTTTCACACTTGTGTTCTGAAAAAGAGCCTTCATCTCCTACGAACCTGCGCGACTAGTTACGTGCACAATAGGGGTCGCGTAGGATTTACGGCACAAGGCTACTTCAGAGAGTACAAAAGGTACAAGTGGCAGAAGGGTGAGCCAATCAGCGTCCTCCAGGCTGTGTTCTATCGTGCTCCATGATCGTCTAACGTGCAGGAGACAGAGAGCACACAAGGACGCCTACGTGGCACCAATCAGAGGGCGGCAACAACTGCCCCATGATCTCCACTTACCTGCTGATGGAAGAGGGAAAACAAGGCCGACAACTGCGACACGTGGCTCCAATCAAGGTGCGCCAGCACCGGAGAGCTTCTAGAAACCATTAACGGTCGACACTAGTGAGACAAGGAGGATATTCCTTGTTGTCACCTTCCGGCCCAATCCCCGTCAGCCCATCTTCCTCTTACACCTCTCTGGCTACAAATAGAGAACTCCATGCACAGGTTAAAGAGGCTATTCTCTCTAATTCCACTCTTAACACACACTTATTTCCTCAAAGCCGTTACTTATTCTCACGCCGGAGTCTAGTTAAGAGGGAAACCCCCATATTCCCCTCTTAACGAGCAAACAGTGTTGCTATTTTGCAGGAAGAAAGGATCACATTGGAGCTCAGGAAAGTTTAAGAAGATTAACTCTCATGATTGAAACATAAACCAAACTAATTAACCCTAAAATTAGTTCTGGGTTTCTTCACTGTCGTTTAGGTTTGGTGATACCGTTCATAGCGCGGGTTCACATTGTACGGACATGCTGTGTAGTGGTTGGTAGGTAGTCAGGTTGACGGGTTTGGCATAGGCGGGGGTTGGGCCGTGGGGGTAAGGGGAGGGTGTTTGGGCTGTGGGGTAAGGAGATTTCATTTGAGTTATAAACTCCAAAAAGGGTTGCCTTTCATATTTAAGGTCAAAGATATACACTTTATTGAGGATGTAAGAAACAAGACTCATTGAGTTGAGGAAGTACCACTTATGAGAGTAAGATGACTCTTAGCCTGGATGAAGTTGTGAAAGACGGAGTGGGGATGGACGAATTTCAGCTGCAATGTGGCTGAGATAGAGATGAAGCGGAGGAATTTGCTCGATGGATAGGAGAGATTAGCGAGAATCACCTTCTAATTTGGAGAGGAAACAAGAAGAAATTGGTTGATGCAGGAGCGAGAATCTGGAATGGAGAGAGTAGGAGTAAGGGAATACCCTTCTTTTGTTTTTGGTACAAAAAGATATTGACGAGAGAAGTGGTATGCAAAACATGAATGCAGTCCACCGTTATTGGGATAATTACATGATGGATCGAAGAATCAACTCAACATTTCTATAGGGTTCATCTACACTAGACAAGTAAACATGGATAAGTTAAATGTAAAGTTAGTTATAACAAAATTTACCGAACATTATCACCTATTTTGATTCTATTGTTACTGCCCATATAAATTTCAATCCTTACCATTTGATATGCTAAACGGGTCGTCCTAGACCATAGCCTATGTTGATAAGCCTAATGGGTTGGTCTTGTATAATATTATTGAGCATGAATGATAGCCGACCCACAAAAAATTTAAATTCCCTAGCCGTTTTTGTAGACGTTGCCATATCAACCCAGATTGAATAATGAATATCAAACAATCATGCACGCCCCTTATCCACCATGCACTTTACTTTTATGTTTTAAATTAAGTTGTTTATGTGCTTTATTTATTTGTACCTTCAACTTCCTAAGAAGTGAGTTAGTTTTTAATTTTGAGTAAAATACTAAAATGGCCCATGAGTTTAAGTCACTATTACCACTTCGGTCCAAAAATGAAACTTTTTGTATCTGGGTCCTTGAGGTGTCATTGTTGTTGCCATTTCCATCCAAATCACTAACCCAGTTAAAATGTAGTGTTATGTTATAGATGATTTTGTCTATTCTTAAACCTCTTCAATTTTACTAAAAAGTAGGTCATGAGTTAGAGTAGTTGGCATTTCTTTTCTTTATGTATTGAACTTCCATAGGAATGAAAAGATGGCAGCGTATTGATTAAAAAAAATTATCTATGGTTAGTTCATCTTAATGGATTCTGAGTTAAATTGATTGTATTTATGCTAGCTCAATTGTGACTTATTGAGTGGTGTTCTTAGACTTGAATTCATGACCAGAGTGGTGATTTCTGTATCTTTGGGAGTGAATCGCATCCCTAACATTGGTTTTGGTGGTGTATCTATATCCAAAACAAACAATAGAACTATCTTTTATATTATCGTTTGATTTGAACCGGTTATTTAGGGTTTTACTCCTATCAATGAAGACCTAAGTTGTGCATGCTAAAATTTCAAAAGGTATGTTTGATATAATTGTAATTTAAATACGATGAAATACAACGTGTTTGTGCATGGTTTAGTTTTAAGTTGTGTTATTTGTTTTGTCTGTGTTTTATTATGTTGTGGGTGTTGTATCATGGTTTGGGTATATATTGGTTTAGTTGTGGGGTTGCTTCATTTGGAAGCACCCCACTTTCTCTTACTTCCACCAGTGTCTTTCGACGTCACTGTCCCTCGGCCGTAGCAGCACCTCTTGCAGCTATGCTTCTTTAACGTATTAGGTTTGTTTTGTTGGAGTGTCACACCCCAACCGATGGCAGAGACATCGGGGTGAGGCACTGAGCGAAACAGATTGTCCAAGAGAAATCCATAACAACGATTACCAGATAATTAATATTATGTCCCATACCATAACTTATCAAAGTAAAATAATTATTACAGACATAGATATATCAAGGCAAATCATTGTTCCGACAACTGATAATATTAAATTGTTTGTTTGTTTCTAGACCCATCCTATCTTGATTCCACAAAAGATAGCAAGCAAAGCACAACGTCCTAAACACCTGTCACATACGTTAAAATAGAGGTCAATACACATAGTGTAAAGGTGAGCATACAAGTTTAATAGTATAATAGATAACGAAAATCGTTTACGCATAACCAGCATGTAACATGTAGCAAAGTGAATCTAGTAGGTTATCGACAATGAAATATGCACAGACGTGACTGCGAGTTGTAGAATGCGCAACACATATCCCCACTGGGACACGTGAAGTAAAGCCCTTAACAACCCCTGTCCACAACAGGTGCTGAGTCCAAACTATAGTACTATAGTTGCTAAGGTGTCAGGCAACAATCACTGTGTAGACATAACATACAAGCATTCATCGAATAACACGTAGCATGCAATAACGGTCTGCGTATAAAAGTGTTTGCGTTGTGTGTCGATTGTGATTTGAATAAGTAACGTATGTAACACCCAAAAGTGCTTAAAGCAAAAAGGGTTTGAGTATACTCACAGATAGCGTTTAATAAATAAACACCGTCTTGGATTGAAGGGAGCGCTGGAAGGTTAGCCTGATTACAGAACGATAGCATAAGCGATGAATGGCTCGTTAAACGGTGAAGGGTGAACCAAGTGACAAATGATCATCCGATCGGATGACAATCTGAAGGGATGGTCATTCGATCGGATGTCCATCCGTTCAGATGGTCATCCGGTCGGATGGCCATTCGGTCGGATTGGCATTCGTTTGGGATGGATGTGTTTGTGTATGATGGCTATGAGGTTTTTGTTGTAGCATTTTAAAATCAGAGAAGTATCTCTACCTTTCAGGTCGTTCGATCGAACGGTCATCTGATCGGATGGTCGTTCGATCGGAAGGCGATCCGATCGGCGAGACATTTCCAGTGAGAACAAGTTCACAGCAGGATGGTCATTCGATCGGATGGCAATCCGATCGGATGGCCATTCGCTGGATTTGAACATGTATTGAAAATGTTGAAAAAGTTTAAGTGTTGAAGACCAAGTGCAATCCGATCGGATTGTCGTTTGATCAGATGGCAATCCGATCGGACGGCAATCCGTCCAACAATCTGATCGTTTTGAAAACTTGAATATTTTGTTAAGTTTGAAAAGTTTACGGTTTGATCGAGACGGGATGACAACGTGTTAGACAACGGAATCCCACGAAGCCCAAGTTATCTGAACGGATGGGAATCACCCCGTTTGACCAGTTAACTGTTCTTGACGGTCATTCATGTTCACCTGTAGATCCTCAAGTGGCACTTGTAAATCCTGCTCAGCCAGACACTTTCTAAGGTTCGAAACATGGAAAGTCGGGTGGACGTTGCTGAGTTCCTCTGGTAGTTCGAGTCTGTAGGCCACCTTCCGAATTCTTTCCAGAATTTTAAAGGGTCCAACATATCGAGGCGCGAGTTTCCCTTTCTTGCCGAATCTGATCACCCCCTTCCAAGGTGAAACCTTTAGGAGTACATGATCGCCAACGTTAAATAGAAGGGGCTTGCGGCGTCTATCGGCGTAACTTTTCTGACGGCTCTGAGCTTTCAGTAGGTTGTCTCGAATTTGAAGGATCTTGTCAGTCGTTTCTTGAAGCAGCTCAGGACCGGTTATTTACGCATCTCCGATCTCATGCCACACAATCGGCGATCGACATTTTCTTCCGTATAATTCCTCAAATGGTGCCATTTGAATGCTAGAATGATAACTGTTATTGTACGAGAATTTGACCAAAGGTAAGTGCGCGTCCCAATTACCACCGAAATCTATGACACACGAGTGAAGCATGTCTTCAAGGGTACGAATCATTCTTTCAGTCTGACCGTCGGTTTGGGGATGGAAAGCGATACTTAGATTTAGCGTAGTACCGAGAGCAGATTGGAACGTTTCCCAAAGACGCAAGGTAAACCGTCCATCACGGTCAGAGATGATCTCACGAGGCGTCCCGTGTCGACAGATGATCTCGTCAGTGTAGATTCGGGCTGATCGTTCTACCTTGTAGTCTTCCCGTATCAGCAGAAAATGAGCAGATTTAGTCAAGCGGTCGACGATAACCCAGATGCTATAGTGATCTGAAGGTGTACGCGGAAGTTTTGTTATAAAGTCCATGGCTAGGCTCTCCCATTTCCACATTGGGATTTCGGGTTGAACAAGCAAGTCAGAGGGTCTTTGATGTTCGGCCTTGACTTTCGAATAAGTCAGGCACTTCGAAACATAGATTGCGATATCCTTCTTCATTCCAGGCCACCAGTACCGTAGATGAAGGTCGTGGTACATCTTGTTGGCGCCAGGATGAATGGAATATTGAGACTTGTGCGCTTCAGTCAACAATATATCTTGAAGGTTATTGCGACTTGGAATCCAGATGCGATCTAGATGGTAATAGATTTCGTTTGATTTGGTGACAAAGTGTGAATCAGCTCCACACTTTTTCATTTCCTCTCACATGGTATCTTCAACGAAGCAAGTGTGTTGAGCATCACAAATCAAGTCTTCGAGGTCGTGTTGGGCGTGAGTATTACGAGCGCTATGCAAATAGCTTCGTCTGCTTAGAGCATCGGCCACAACATTTGCTTTGCCAGGGTGGTAACGAATCTCACAGTCGTAATCGTTGAGAAGTTCTACCCATCGGCGTTGACGCATATTCAGTTCCTTTTGGTTGAGTATGTGTTGTAGGCTCTTATGGTCTGTGAAGATCGTACACTTGGTACCGTAAAGGTAGTGTCGCCAAATTTTCAACGCGAAAACAACTGCGCCTAGCTCAAGGTCATGGGTTGTATAGTTCTTCTCGTGGATCTTGAGCTGTCGAGAGGCGTAAGCGATAACCTTGTCCCGTTGCATGAGAACGCAGCCGAGACCAAGGTTCGAGGCATCACAATAGACAACGAAGTCATTGTTTCTGTCAGGTAGAGAGAGGATAAGAGCACTGCACAGCATATGATTGAGAGTTTGAAAGGCAGTTTCTTGTTTGGTTCCCCAAACAAAAGGCCTGTCTTTATGCGTCAAAGAAGTAAGCGAGACGACAATTTTTTAGAACTCGGCGATGAATCGGCGGTAATCGCCCGCCAATCCAAGGAACGAACGAACATCGGATGGTGATTTTGGAGTAACCCAACTCTTAACAGCTTCGATCTTTGCGGGGTCGACATGTATATTTTGGCTATTGACGATATGACCGAGGAATTGGACCTCCTCCAGCCAAAATTCACATTTGGAGAACTTGGCGTAGAGTCGATTCCCTTGGAGTAGTTCGAGAACCAAACGTAGATGTTGCGCGTGTTCGGTTTTCGACTTCGAATAGATAAGGATATCATCAATGAACACGATGATGAAGCGGTCAAGAAACGGTTTAGACACGCGGTTCATCAAATCCATGAAAACTGCGGGTGCGTTGGTTAAACCAAAGGGCAGTACGACGAACTCATAATGGCCGTATCGGGTTCGGAAAGAGGTTTTCGTTATATCTTCTCTTGGATTCGTAACTGGTGATAGCCTGAGCGTAAATCAATCTTCAAGAAACATGTAGCACCTTGCAATTAATCAAACAAATCATCGATTTAGGGCAGGGGATAGCAATTCTTGATAGTCAGCTTGTTCAACTCCCTATAGTTGATGCACATCCAGAACGACACGTCCTTCTTTTTGACAAAAAGAACCGGCGCGCCCCAAGGAGAAGTGCTAGGGAGAATAAAGCCTTTGTCAAGTAATTCCTGGAGTTGACTCGAGAGTTCACGCATTTCGGACGGAGCGAGGCGATAAGGAGATTTAGCTACAGGATTTGCTCCAGGAAAGAGGTCAATGCGAAAATCAATATCATGACTCGGGGGCAAGCCAGGTAAATCATCAGGAAAGACTTTAGGAAAATCATGAACCACAGGCACCTTATTAATTGCCTTCTTTTCCTTTTCCTCCACTACTACGATGTGTGCTAAGAAAGCTTTGTTTTCCTTGCGGAGATACTTGCTCGCTTGAACACACGACATGAGCTTGAGATTCTTCGATGCGACTTCACCATAGACACAAAGTTGATCACCATTAGCGAGCGAGAAACGAATCATCTTATTAAAGTAAACTTCAGCATGGTTTTCACGAAGAGAATCCATGCCTACTATGATATCAAAACTACCGAGTTGCATCGGAATAAGATCGATAGGAAAGATATGATTGTTGAGTTTGAGAGTACAATCACGAAGAACAGAACGGACAGTAACGGTTCTTCCAGTGGTAACTTCAATATCGAACGTCCAGGGGAGATGGGCGCACTTATGATTAAGGAGCTTTTTGAATTCTAACAACACAAAACAGTCATCGGCTCCAGTATCAAATAAACACGAAGCATATATACCATTAACTAAGAACGTACCATTAACCACGTTGTTATCTACTTGAGCCTGGCGGGCGTTGATGTTGAAAGCACGTTCGCGGGCTGCCGGCTGCTGCTGTTGTGGCTCTTTTTTCACCACACTTTTGGGCACATGTTTGCAAAGTGGTTGGGATCACCACATGCAAAGCAAGCTCTAGCGTGGATCGCGGTGCAGGAGCTGCAGGTTGGCCCTGAGGAGCAAGAAGGAGAGCTTGTTGGGCAGGAGCTTGAGCTTGAACTTGGGCTGGAGCTTGACATGGACCAGTACGGCAATTGGCAGTAAAGTGGCCGTACATGTTGCAGTGAACACAGAATCTGCAAGTAATCCCCATGGGATGACGATAGGTACAAGTAGGGTAAGCTGGGTGAGGACCAGTGTATGCGTGCTTGGCCAGCGGTGCATTGGTGACCGGTGCCGCTACTTGGTGGTTTTGGGGCTGCAGTTGAGCAGGTACAACTTGGAGCGGAGCGGCAGCTGTGACAGCGCAATTCTTGCTACTATTGTTGTTGTTGTTGTTGTTGTTGCTCTTTCTCTTGTGGTAGGAGGACTTTGAAGCTTGTGGTGCGGCAGTTTCAGCGGTGGGAGCAGCGGTTGCTTGATGAAGGCTCTTTCGAGTGTTCTTGAAGTACCCAGCGAGAACTCGCTTGTCGTTTATCTCAGCAACGAGTAGGTAGGTTTCTTCAATTGTTGTTGTCTTCGCAGCTTGCACGAAGTTAGCAACACAATCCGGTAGAGCTCGAATGTACTTCTTGATTGTCATACCCCCAAAATCCACAAGCGGAGTATTACCGCATGGAGGCGTGACTGACCAGGATTAAGCCACTAATCATATTGAACATAGCATGTAAATAAATATAAAACCCGTCACAATATAATTGGTGTCCAATAAAACATAGTTTAAGTTGTAAGCGAAAGCATAATGTTTAAAACCAAAGTATAAGTTTAAATGTATCAAATGTTTAACATGGCATACGACTATCCAGGTCCCACAACGATCACGCCTCCTCGTGCAAGCTCCATAAATACCTAACGACCTGCAAGGCATGTAACAACGGGTCAACAACAAAGTTGAGCGAGTTCACAGTTGGTTGTTTAGCTTTACAAGTTTGTTTTAAAAACCATAAGTTGTTTTGTACACCACGAGTTAACCAGTATCTTTGTTTCCCGATCCATATCCATAATCAGTGGGGGCTTCCCCATGTGAACCACTAGACTGTTACCATATCGACAACTGACGAACAATAGTTGTGCCCTACGTCAATGTCTATCATCATTGACTAAGTGCCCAGATCCATTAGTACACGCCCGTCCGAACGGCACGGTGTGAGGCTTGTCAACCCTAATAGCGCTATTAACTAATGACCCGCTCGCCATTGGCCCGGCGATTAAGTCAATATAAAAGGAGGGACTTCATGATAGAGTTTTGTCTAGTAAGTTAAGGTTGTTGTCCTACCCAAGGAGGACGAACGTACGTATTCTACCCAAGGAGGATACGCAGGATTAAGATTGGCATCCTACCCATGGAGGATGGCCATACATATCCTACCCAAGGAGGATATGTAGGTTCCGTTTTAATTCTTTGACCCATTCCCAACCACCGGGAATCCCATGCCTTAGAAAGTGTGTGAACTCACCTTGGTTTGCTCGGCAGATAAACAAAATGGTCACTTGAGCTATATGTGGTCAACCACGTCCTAACATGGTTACCATACAAGTCAGGTCTAGGTTCAAGTAGTGCACATAAGTTTTACACATAATCTAACAGGCTACAACACGTAATGATTATGACAACACATTAACAGTTAAGTACATAACATATCCGAACTGGTGCTACTCAAATGATTGGGCTCACACAAGTCTAACGGCCTTGTGCGATTTATCAATGGATGCCCAATAATACCCGGCCCAACCTGTTGTGCGTCCAGCACATCTTTTGCGACTCACAACGGGTTGTGCGACTGTAAACCAACCCGGCCCAGTATCATAAGCAACCCAACATGTACACGGCCCAAACAATTAGCAGAAATTAACTTGTGCGATCCAATTAGTCCTTGTGCGGCCCGGATTAACTTGTGTGATTACAATCGTCTTGTGGGACTGAGGTTTGGGCTTTAAGGCCCAACAGTATAGTATTATTCAACGGATATGTGTGTGTGGCCCAAGCATTATGCGATCAGCACTGTCTTGTGCGATCCACAAGGTCTTGTGCGATCAGTCCCTTGTACGTTTGGCTCTTGTACGATTGAGGGACTTGTGTGATTAGTTTTCAATATTCCGAAATCATGGCAATCAATTACATGATTTCCAATTATGCAACTTGTAAGGACTCTAAAAAAATGTCCCAATTTGACTCGTAAGTGAAAACCCGGACCCCCGAAACCCTAATTCTTATCAAAAAACCAAGAAATCTAGAAAATTGGTCTTCAGGCGGGCCGTGTAAAGGTCAAGCTTAAGTTGACGCGGGCCGCGTCAATGTGGTGTTGACTGGATAAGCGTTCCAGATCCACATGTCATCCACGTGGCACACCTACTTGTGACCCAGCAAGCCTACACGTAGACTAGGTGGCTACGCGGGCCGCGTAAAGGTCGAGCTAGGGCTCACGCGGGCCGCGTGAGACCCAAATTTCTGCTATAAATAGGTTGGATCATGAGCAGTCCTCTGGTGTCGAAATCACTTTACAAAAACGAAAGCACACAGCACAAATTCGAAATTTACTTTCATAATAGCGAGGCGCTGCTATGATACAGGGTATTAACTCGATCGCTGCTACGATTCAATGTCCGATCGATTGAAACTATCCAATGGATGTTTAATTGCTGCTCAACCTTGGGTTATACTTTGTCATTCGTCGTGAATTCGATGGATTTTTAAGTATTGCACTTTGTCATTCGTTGTGAGGGTTTAATCTCGTGAGTTATCGTAAATGTTGTATTAGTTACTGACCTAGTTCGTGTGCATTGTTGTTTACATTAGGTTACAAGGCTAATCAGTAGGCTAAACTCTGCCCGTATAAATCTGCAATGTGAGTCATTCTCTTTAATTAACAATGTTTTTACAATACTCCATTTTCAAAATGTTATAAGTACAGGGATTAAGTCGTGGTTATCTTAAATCACTGGCTAGTGGGGTATTATGCACATTACTAATTTCTCACGGTTAGGCTAATAAATCCTAACGGTGATAAACGTCACTACTTGGGGAAAGACCCAATAGTGGTATGACCATCCTCACCAGGTGACAAGGCACCAGATAAAAATAAGATAGAAGCCATTGTAATCACTCTTATGCTGTAATTTATAACCATGTGTCATTTTATCAAATTGAGTGACTCACCAGTATTTCCCCGCTGACAAAATAATTTTAAAACATGTTTCAGGCGACCTGCTGTAAATTAAGGAAAACGTGCTACGGAGCACTAACAAGCTTGAAGAGGTGGCTCAGTTAAAATAAATAAACATGTTTTACAAATCAGGGAATTTCCTAGTAAAATTCCTCTATTGTAAATTACTAGGTTTATCCCGAATTATGAAATAAAATAATCGGGCATTTTCGAGTTTTAAAAGATCCTGTAAAATCTTCCGCTGTCGCATCATAGATACCATGGGTTCCTGTCCCGCGGCTCCTGATCGGGTCAAACCGGGGCTGGGGCCGTGACACAACTTATCAATTAACAAAACTAACAGTTTCAATCATGCATATCTCAATCAAAACAAGCAATCATTATCTAATTCATATAAACCCTAATTAACCTCCAATCATGAATAACAACCTATCATAATATTCAATCGGATTAACTACTAGAATTAAGCATGCAACCAATCCACACTATTCCTCCGGATTAAAACACAGCCGATTTATATACATTCGGTTTTATATCATCATTCAAATCATAGCATCATCAAACCCTATATTGATCCGTATATACTACACATGTGTGCCGATTATATGAACACCAAACCTTAACAGTTTACATCACAATCAATCACAAAATCTCCTAAATAACCCTTATACCTTTTTCCGTCAGTTCGACCCAGAACCTGCACCAATCCCACTAACGAGTAATGAAAACTTAGCTGAACTCCGCCATTTTGGTGAAGAACTAATGGATGCAGGGAATAAGATTCGGGAGATAGGAGAAGAAATCTCCTGGAAATACGATGAAAGGGAACATCATTTCTGAAAGGCCAGCGGACTAGGGATAGTGTGGTTGTGAAACTGTGTTTGTATAATAATAATAATAATAATAATAATAATAATGATAATAATAATAATAAAAATATAAGTCTGTAAAATAACTAAAATAAAACTTTTGTAAGATAAGAGTGTGTACGGATGCATAATATAATATATATAAAAATAGAAGTAGAGAAATCGACACTTTTGACTATACGTGTTAATGTGATTATGTGTGATTGTTTTGTTATGTTTAAATTATTAATCATTTTATATTAATTACTTATATAAATTAATTACCATATGGCACATGCTGGTAATGAACCCGATAATGAAGTTAACCAATCTGAGCCACACCAGGAAGATCAATTTCTGAATAGGCAAGATATCGAAAATATCGTTGCTCAGGGAATAGTCAATGCTATTCCAGCAATCCTGGCTGCTGCCCAGAAACCTGTTGAACCACAACAAATTATTCCTAGTAAACGTACTCATGAAGACAACTTCAGTAATAGCGTAAACGGAGGAGGCAATCATACTAACAACAATAACAATGATGGACTGCAAGCCCAAATTCTCAAAAGAATGAAAGTTGCAACGCCTGGTTGCACTTACAAGGAATTTCTTGCCTGTAAACCAGCTGAATTTGCAGGCATTGAAGGGGCGACTGCAGCGCTGCGTTGGTTGGAGAAAACCGAAGCAGTAATTATGATAAGTAAATGGGTCGAAGAAGACAAGGTCATGTACGCGTCGCATCTTTTTAAAGAAGGGGCGCTAGAATGGTGGAATACGGTACTTTAAGCCAAAGAAAGAAATATGGCCTATGCCATGAATTAGGAAGAATTTAAGCAGCTAATGGAAAGAAAATTTTGTCCCGAATACGAAAAGGAACAAATGGCAAATAAATTCCTGAACCATCGGATGATGGGTGTAGATTGTCGAGGATATACTTCGACATTCTTCGAGTATGCAAGAATGGTACCAACCCTGGCTTCGCCAGAACCGGTACTTATTTCCCGCTATAATTAGGGATTGATTGGCGAAATCCGTAATATCGTTAAAGCTGCGAGACCTCGCACTATTGACGATGCTGTGGAATTAGCTAACACCTTAACTGACGAGCTGGTACGTACAAGAGAAGAAACCCAGAAAAACGAAGTGGCCCAAAAGATTACCCAAGGATTCCGTGTGGGTAATCGTAGCAATTTCAAGAGAAAAGGAACCGGGCAATCTTCCACTGTTCCATTGTGCAATGCCTGTAAAAGGAAGCATTTTGGAAGATGTAAAGGGTATTGCAATTTTTGCAAAATCTCGGGACACCAAGAAGAAGATTGCAGGAAGAAGAAAGCAACAGTCTGCTACAACTGTGGAGAGGCTGGACACTTTAGGCCAGATTGTCCAAAACTGGTCAAACCAGCTGATAACAAAACCAAACCTACAGAAGGAGCTACCAAGAGAAACGCAGGAGCCTTCCAGTTAACTACTCAGGAAGCAGAACTAATCCCTGACGTAATACCTGGTACGTTCCTAGTTCACAACGTCTATGCAAAAGTATTATTTGACTCTGGTGCAAACCAAAGTTTTATAAATACTTCATTCTGCCAAGCTCTTAACCAACCTTTAACAAAGCTTAAGCAAAATTTTACGGTAGAAACAGCAGATGGGAATTCTGTTAACATAGATAAGGTTTTGCGGGAAGGAAAAACAGAACTTTTAGGTCATCAATTTTCTGCAAACTTGTTACCTATGAAATTAGCCAAATTCGATGTGGTATTAGGAATGGATTGGTTAATAGCCAACCATGCTCGAATTCTTTGTGATAAGAATTCCATAGAAATACATACACCCACAGGAGAGTTAGTGGTGATTACAGGAGATAAGCCACGTAAGCCAATGAAATTCATTTCAGTAATAAAGTTGGCCAGTTACTCAAGAAAACAAGAAGTAGTGTATATGATTTCAGTAATCATTAACACAAAAGGTAAGGAACTCAAAGAAATTCCAGTAGTATCAGAATACCCAGAGGTATTCCCAGAAGAACTACCTGGATTACCACCTGATAGGGAAGTAGAGTTTAGAATTCATCTAATTCCTGGAACTACACCGATAGCCAAGGCACTTTATCGGTTAGCACCCACCGAAATGCTAGAATTGAAAAAGCAATTAGATGAATTACTAAGCAAAGGATTCATACAACCTAGTTCATCCCCGTGGGGATAACGAGTGTTGTTTGTGAAAAAGAAAGATGGTTCGATGCGAATGTGTATCGATTACAGGGAATTGAATATGGTTACCATCAAGAATCGATACCCATTACCTAGGATTGATGATCTTTTCGATCAATTGCAAGGAGCTAGATATTTTTCTAAGATAGATTTACGCTCCGGATATCATCAATTCAAGGTACAAGAAGAAGACATACCTAAAACTGCCTTCAGAACTAGATATGGTCATTACGAGTTTACAGTCATGCCCTTTGGACTAACAAATGCTCCGGCAGCATTTATGGACATGATGAATAGGATCTGTAATCCGTACTTTGATAAATTCATAATTGTCTTCATCGACGATATACTTATTTATTCCAAAAGTCAGGAGGAACATTGTGAGCACCTGCATGCAGTCTTAACCTTGTTAACAAAGGAAAGACTTTACGCCAAATTCTCGAAGTGTGAATTTTGGCTACAAGAAGTGCAATTTTTAGGTCACATGGTGAATCACGAAGGCATTCACGTAGATCCTGCTAATATAGAAGCGATCACCAAATGGAAGGTTCCGCAGTCAGCTATGGAAATTAGAAGTTTTATAGGATTTGCCGGATATTATAGACGACTTATTAAGGATTTTTCCAATATAGCTGTACCATTAACTAAGCTAACCTGTAAAGCAGTTAAGTTTGAATTGGGACCTAGACAGGAAGAAGCCTTTAAGATCTTAAAGCAGAAGTTAACAAACGCTCCAATTTTAGCCTTACCAGAAGGAACAGAAGATTTTGAAGTATACTGTGATGCTTCAAAGCTAGGATTAGGATGTGTGCTGATGCAACGCAAGAAGGTAATTGTGTATGCGTCAAGGCAATTGAAAAAGCACGAAGAAAACTATACGACTCATGACTTACAATTAGGAGCCATAATTTTTTCCCTTAAGATTTGGAGACATTATCTGTACGGAAGTAAGTTTACTGTCTATACGGATCACAAAAGTTTAAGGTACATATTTGAGCAAAAAGAATTAAATATGAGGCAAAGGAGATGGATGGAAATCCTAAGTGACTACGACTGTGATATTGAATATCACGAAGGAAAGGCGAACGTAGTTGCTGATGCTTTAAGTCGTAAGTATCATGAGAAACAACGACGAGTTCGTGCTCTTAGATTAAGTTTACAATTAGACTTAATGGAACAACTGAAAAGCATACAAGAAACAACAATCAAGGATGATGCTGAAGGTATGAAAGGAAGAATAAAGGAATTAGAACAAGGCAATGATGGAATTTGGAGATTCCATAAAAGAAGAATTTGGGTACCTAAGCAAGGAGAATTAAGAGATAAAATTTTAGAAGAAGCCCATAAATCTAGGTATACCATGCATCCTGGTAACAACAAAATGTACCAAGATTTAAGAAATAATTTCTGGTGGATAGGGATGAAAAAGGACATAGCTAGATATGTTTCAAAGTGTCTTACTTGTTCACAAGTTAAGGCAGAACACCAGAAACCCTCAGGTCTACTACAACAATTAGAAATGCCTGTATGGAAATGGGAGCTTATAACAATGGACTTTGTTACTAAGTTGCCAAAAACCAGAAAAGGTAATGATGCGATTTGGGTAATTGTGGATCGATTAACCAAATCAGCTCATTTTCTACCTATGAAAGAAACCTTTAGCATGGAAAGGTTAGCCAAGTTGTATGTAGATGAGGTAGTATCCTTACATGGAGTCCCACTCTCCATTGTATCGGATAGGGATAGTCGTTTCACTTCCCACTTCTGGACAAGTTTCCAAGAAGCCATGGGAACTCGACTAAATTTAAGTACTGCATATCATCCTCAGACAGATGGACAAAGTGAAAGGACGATCCAAACCCTGTAAGACATGCTTAGGGCATGTGTGATAGATTTTGGTGGAAATTGGGATGACCACCTACCCTTAATTGAATTCTCGTATAACAATAGTTATCATTCAAGCATTGAAGCTGCCCCGTTCGAAGCACTATACGGACGAAAATGTAGAACTCCAGTCTGCTGGGCAGAGATAGGAGAAAGTCAATTATCAGGTCCTGAAATTGTGTAAGAAACTACCGATAAGATTACTCAAAACAAGGAAAGACTAAAGACGGCTCGAGATCGCCAGAAGAGTTATGCCGATAATCGACGTAAGCCGTTAGAATTTCAAATCGGAGATAAGGTTCTCTTAAAAGTTTCTCCTTGGAAAGGAGTAGTTCGGTTCGGTAAGAAAGGAAAGCTAAGTCCAAGATACCTAGGACCATTTCCGGTAATTCAACGTATAGGACCAGTTTCTTATCGCTTACAACTACCAGAAGAGTTAGCTAGGGTACATGATGTATTTCATGTATCCAACCTCAAGAAATGTCTATCTGATGAATCTCTGGTAGTACTTCTTCAAGATGAAGAGGTAAATGAAAAGTTAAAATTTGTTGAGAAGCCACTGCAAATAGAAGATAGAAAGATCAAGTTTCTCAAACACAAAAGATTAGTATTGGTCAAAGTCAAATGGGATTCTAAAAGAGGACCCGAATATACTTGGGAACTGGAATCAGAAATGAAGTGAAACTATCCTCACTTATTTCAGTAAATCTCGAGGACGAGATTTTAAATAAGGTGGGGAGGATGTAAGGACACTAAAAAAATGTCCTAATTTGACCCGTAAGTGAAAACCCGGACCCCCGAAACCCTAATTCTTATCAAAAAACAAAGAAATCTAGAAAATTGGTCTTCAGGTGGGCCGCGTAAACGTCAAGCTTAAGTTGACGCGGGCCACGTCAATGTGGTGTTGACCGGATAAGCGTTCCAGATCCACGTGCCGTCCACGTGGCACACCTACTTCTGACCCAGCAAGCCTACACGTAGACTAGGTGGCTACGCGGGCCGCGTAAAGGTAAAGCTAGGGCTCACGCGGGCTGCGTGTGACAACCCTCACTAAACCAGGTATCGGTACGACTTAATTACTAATAATTTACTGCTTAATTACTGTGCTTACCTGAAATTGTGGATAAACTGCTACTTGATTTCTGATACTTGTACATACCTGCATCATACTCTGTTTACTGTCACTACATTATTTACATGCTAAACCTTAGTGACAAACATGATGCACAAAAGCACAGTAGCATTATGAACGGATAACCTATTGAACGTGCTGTCATAACTAGCACCAGGCAGATACTGCCTCTAAGGCCTGTATGAGCTAGAAATATTTTACTACACTAGTAGTGAGTGTAGAGATACAAGGATTGTAGAACTGCGTCTCTAGGAATAAGTTACAGTGACAGGATGTGCCTAAAACGTACTCTAAGTACAAAATTCAGCACTTTAATTAACAACTCAGCTTTTAGCTAACTAATAAAGTGCCAAAACATGTGAAAAATATTACTAGACACTCTCCAAAGTGTCGGGAATAAGTTGTGTCACTAAAATTGATAATAACGACACTTTAAAGCTTTGTTAAACGCTTTAACGGATTACTATCCAACCGAACAACCGGACTTTACCCGGGGCATGAAAATATTGCCATTAACATTGTTTATTTATTTATTTTATTTTTTTTGAGCAAGTTAGGGTCCCTGAATACTCTGACACCCGCCATAAAGCACAACACACTACTAACCGGGTTAATCACTTAACTAACTAGATTAACCTAACTATACATTAACTAATTGGTTGGAAGTGAACTAGCTACCCCCCCCCCTTGGCCGAACTCGGTCACATTGTGACCATATCTTGTACTCTTTTGATTATTTTAATCAACTTGTTCCATATCTAGTAGACATATGGACTCTTGGATCATAACCTTGATAATTGCCTATAAGTAACAAGCTATGTACACATGATCATTCATCACTTTTCACCACTCAAAACAACCCTCTCTCTCCCTCAAGAAACTAACGGCCGAACACCCTCTTGCACCCATCAATTTTTCGATCTTTGATCTTCACATTCCAAGTTCATACAAGCGTTAAGGATCACGTATAAGGAGGCTTGGTGCATTCGGAAGGCGAAGGACCTCACCCTATTGCTTTTATCCACTCATATTGCGCCTAGATTCTTCCCTAGCCTCGAGCTAGTTGTAAGTTGCTTGAATCACCCTCTCGAACTATTTTGAAGTGGTTAATATGATTTGTAACGGTTAAAACTCATAATCTTACAAAATGACACACAAAAGTTTACTAAAAATGCTTGTAATGATGGTTAAAAGCTCATATGTTGTGTAAATCTTGTAGTAATTGATTTGTGTGATTATTTGGACCCGATCTATGTTGTGGTAGCTCGGATCGTCATTTAACCCGGGTTGGTCATGATCATGGATCATGACATAAGGTTGTTTTGGAAGTAACAAGGGTGAAAGGATGAAACTCTACCACACACGAATCATGAACTTGTGTAAAAGCGATTTTACTTGTGAAATAGTGTTTAAAACTAGTCGATCTACGTATCTACAAGTGGTATTTTCAAAGAACCAAGTATCAAAGAAATCATGTTTTCTAAAGACGGATCTTACACTAACACGAATGATTTTTAGAACACACAAGTGTGTAGATACTTGTGTAGCACACACTTTCGACAAAATAACTATTTTTGAAAAAGATGACGAGAAGTTGTAAAGACGGAATTTCCCTAAAAACGAGGTTTTTACGAAATCGGATTGCTTTATATAAAGATCCGCTAAAAGTATTGGGGTTTACATCATAGTGTTGGAAAAACTACAAGTTCATGAGGTTCTTGCGAATTACATGTTTATTAACTAGTTTGATGCGTTGAATATTGTTTTGGTTAAATAAGAAAAATGGTTGATTTGATTTATAAAAGAAAATGATACGCCTGAAAGCGTGGCCACCTCCAGTTACAGAGGAAACTCTGGCGAAATTTTTCTAAAACCTAACACTTAGAATGATTTTCACTATAAGTGTTAAAAATACTTTTCGACTTGTTTTCAAAATATAGATTTCGCCACGACTTTATTTACAAAATATCGGAGGTGGGATTTCACAAAATAAAACGCGATAAATATATATTTAGTAAATATATTTATTTTTCATAACGTCACTTGTCAATTATTTTGTGAAGTGTATAAATATTATTTCTAGGGTGAAAATAATATTATCGAATGTTAACGGATCCAAAATAATACGAACGCCTTCGCAATAATTATTTAAGTTACACCGGTAGTTATTATTACCACTCGATCTTTAAAACGTAACTTACGCATTTTAAGAAAATACTCTTGAACGCGTATTTTGTTAAAGTATTATTTTGGGAAAATCATATGTGTTGAAATGTAATAATTTTTGGGAAGAATATTTATATTTTGGAATAAGAAGTAAAATATATATTAAGTGAGACTTAATAATATATTCCGAAGTTATACGAACGCACATGTATTAAATCCCCCATCCTTGGGAAGGAAAAGAATTACCAAGTATATACAGAATGTAAACACGAAATAGTTGTCTAACTATTTCCCAAAAACTTAAACCATAAAGCTAAGGCACGGCCGTCTGTCTAATAGAGTTAGTACGTGTAGGTCGTCGCACAGCTGCTTGATCAGGAGGTATACTTGGTAGAGACGCACCACTGTGAGTTCATGTTCCCCCCTTTTCTCTTAACTGTTTTCAGTTTTCTAAACTACAGGGGTGAAATACATGTTACTTTGATTACAAGTACTTTATACATGGTATGGTTAGCGTAAGGAGGTTTACTACTTAGATCATGTGAGTGGTTAGGAGCAACATGAGGCCATTAGTCCTCATGGTAGGACCGAGGGACAGGAGCGGTAGATCTATCTGGGTGTAGCGAGCCCAACCCCTGAGCCCGCCTAATGGACCAGATGGTGACTTTGTACCCAAACGCATAAATCTGCTAGGTTTGAGTCTCCCTACTTGCACTTCACACATATCGATGGCCTTGCAAACCATTGGTGATCTCTTTTTCCTTATTTGCTACATACCAGGGATTTTATACTCACAAAGGTTTTTACATACTCACTACACATGAACTCGCTCAACTTTATGTTGACTTTTCAAACTACATGTATTTCAGGAAACTAACGGATCTGGCACGGTATGCACATATTTCCAAGCTGCGTTTGAATAAAGAAGTCATCCAGGGTTTAGAAGGTGTAACCTCTTCCTGGACGGGTTACATATCCCTAAACCTAGTATTATTTTAAAGTCTTTTGATAAGTTTTTATGAACTCATTTAAATCAAGTCAAGATTTGTAACTTATTTTGTGAATGTTGAAAAATGGGATTTTCTGAACCTTATTATTGGATGAATATCACATGTTTTTATCATATAGCATTGTTATGATTGTTGACTATGGTATTAAGAAGTCACACCAACTAACCCACGCTTCCGCAAAGCCAGGGTGTGACAGCTTGGTATCAGAGCCAGGTTCATAGCGAACTAGGATTCTTTCTCGAGTCTAGACTATGATCATCAGGGCTCTCACGAAAACATTTTTACACTGCATACCATTTAAGTCCAGATCTAAAACGTTTTTACAAACAAACGTTGAGCACATTTTATTTGTTAATTATAGGCTCAGTCTGGGAGGCTGAGGCTCGGTCTGAGAGGCCGAGGCTCGGTCTACGAGGTCGAGGTGGATGGCTAGTGAGACTAGGAAGAGCAGTCTGAGAGGCTGGGAGAATTTGGCTAGTGAGACTAGGAAGAGCAGTCTGAGAGGCTGGGAGAATTTGGCTAGTGAGACTAGGAAAAGCAGTCTGAGAGGCTGGGAGAATTTGGCTAGTGGGACTAGGAATATCAGTCTAGGAGACTGGGAGGCTAGTGGGACTAGGGGAATTATTTGAATGCTTAATTGGTGACTAATGTGTTTATTTGACTATGTGATTGATTATTTGTGCATGTGTGTGTGTTTGCGTTACAAGACGGCATGGCCTCCTCTTCAGTTACTGAAGTGACGGACACCTTGGATCCTTTAGGAATCGTGTCGAACGATGAGATTATGACAGAAAGTGAGGTGCACATTTCGGATACCACCAGCACGGATGAGGATGATTTCCAGCTCTTCTCGCTACCCAGTGCTGCCACCGAGCTCGCTGATGGCCCTTTGGCCGTGGACATACCACTCGTAGAAATCCCTGCCCCCATACCTTTGGCCGTTTATCCTGCTTACGATATACTTCTCGACGCCGACGCCAATGACGACGTCGATCTGTTTGATGACGAGCCCCTAAAGGATGATGTTCAGGGCGAGGCCCTTCTAGCTGCTGGCGATCTCTTGCTACTCGCGGATGCTCCTGCTGAGGAGTCCCCTATTCATTCACCAGTCCCAGACTCCTTTGAGTCTGTGACATCTGCACCATCACACGCGCAGGGCGCGCAGCACTATCCGCATGATAACAGGCCCCGTCTTCCCACCTGGTTTCAATACAGACCAGGACATTGAGTTTATACACCTACACTAGCCCATGGAGGACCCTATTGACCCTCGATATGTGCACACCCGAAATGGGTGGATAGATGATGATGATGATGACTACCCGCCTTTGTGGTACCTGTAGCACCTGCTTCAGTTCCTATCGATGCACCCCTGTTTCCTGCGGACATGTTTACTGAAGGTTGGCTACTCAACAACCATTATATGACTACGTTGGCATGCTTATCGAAGGTCCTTCTGCTGACGCCCATAACGATAGAAAATCAGACGAGAACACCGTCACTAACTTCACTTCTTAAGACCCCTGTCAACAAGCCATCCTCTGATTCTAGCATGCATTCAGACTCCTTTGTGACTGTGATACCTGCAACCTTACAAACAGCCGGAATACAGCACACTACTACTAAGACGACGATGACATGGCTACTGCTCTATCACCTGCTCGAGACGCCACACCGTCACACAACTCAGAGCCTGCTCTTGAGCTAGCTTCTACACCTTTTGGTTCAGTTGATGTTGCGCCCGCTGAACCTACACCTTTACGTGGTCACGATCCTGTTTCTTTTTAGACTGCCAGACATTGCACCCCTTATAACTACCTGCATCAGGCAGCCCCCCCCCTCATTTGTGAAGAGGTTCATTTTCCTTTGTGAGGATCGACGCCCGTTGTGCCATCATGCCTAACACTTCCTGTCAGGATATACCCGCGCCTCGTAGAGATGCTCCAGGCCGCACCGCTTGCTACATTCACCCCTACAACGCTTGATAAGCCGATTCAGTGGTCCCTATAAACGTACTATGCTAACTATAAACCCTTACCATTTCTCGCATTATGAAGAACACACATAGGATAAGTTGCTCTTGTAACATCAGCTACAGTTTAAGGATATGAGCCGCAGAATGTTGGAGCTTGAGCTGACACCACGATCGGCAACTTCAGATACAAAACATAACATAACATAACCAGAAACAGGAGTTAAGCGTCTACATCACAAGACAGCATATTGTCTAAAAAAATTGATGTGAAACACCACGTCCTCCACTCTGTCTTTCGCCAGCATGCATTGATCCGCCACATACCTCAAGATCCCCTTTTGCGCACTTGACCATTACTAGTACATTATTCCCAGGATGCTGATGCTCGTTTCCTTACTATCAAACAACAGATCAGCTAGTTACTTTAACGTATATCCTAGCTCGAGGAGGGATTCACGCATGTCGACAGTTTATTTTTCTTCCTCCTCCACCTCAGTAACCAGTATAGTTGGTTTCTGGACTATGCAAATTGCATTACGCTTAAGTAAATACGCTAATGATAAGCCGGGATTTCGGAGGCTTTTAAGTACCACTTCTGACTACGTAATTTTGATGCAACAAAATACTTGTTGGACAAGGGTAGGGTGACCCTGTGTCCCTTCTGAGGCGACGCGTTTTGTGAAACACTGTGATTGTGGCCGGAGGATAATGAAAGCCCAATCAGCTTTAAACACGCGACAATACTTACGACCACTGACTAACGAAAAACTCTGCCGCTAAGTCCCCACTAAGCACGCTGTTGATCTACGTATTTGTGCGATAACTATAATGCTACATGCTTACTTGCTACCTTCCTATTTACAAGATGTGCAATACATAAGATAATATGTGACTGAATGTATAACGACTGCGTATATACGTATATGTAATACACCTAGGAGGTCTTATTCGTTGAATAGAGACTAATGTGCTCGCGTCCTTCACAAGACCTGACCTAACCGACCTTCTTCTAGGAAGATGTCGACTCAAGGGAACACCAATATCAACCACCCTCTACCTACAACAGAGGCGGAAATGCAAGAGCACCTCTTACAGGCCATCGCACGGTACGAGGCCCATCGCTCCGATTGCAGCGGAGGTACCTCAGGAAATAACCCCCCCCCCCCCCAACGGCTGCACCTACAAGCAGTTCTTGGACCACAAACCTCGAGAGTTCGACGGCACCGGGGGTGCCTTCGCCTTCGTACGCTGGGTTCAAAAGACAGATTCAGTTTTACAATTAAGCGAATGTGACCACGAACATCAGGTCAAGTACATAACTGGACTATTGTTGGATGAGGCTCTGTCATGGTGGAACCATCAAATTCGAACAATGGGCGAGACCGCTGCGTATGCTATGATGTGGGACGAACTGAAGAGCCTGATGCGTGAAAGAGATTGCTCGAGGGCAGAAGTCCAGAGATTGGAGACAGAACTGTGGAACTTGACAATGGAAGGACCAAAGATAGCTGAGTATGTGCAGAGATTTAACGAATTATCACAAGTTGCCTTACTCTTGGGGACACCAGAGTTTAAGAGAATTGAACAGTTCATAAGGGGATTGGCACCTCAGATTCTAAGCCTGGTAACAGCATCAAAACCGTCAACGATCACCGAGGCTATCAACATAAGCATAGCACTCACGGAAGAAGCAGCTAGACAAGGAGAGTTTTCCACTGCGGAGGAGAAAAAGGAGACTGCTATAAAGGCAACTGGGAATAACAAAAGGAAGCTCGCAAATTTTAAGATGGTTACTCAGGTGAGTAACAAGAAGAAGGCTAAAAAGGGAAAGGATTACAAGGGTATCCTACCTAAGTGCGACAATTGTTTACGTTATCATGTCGGGCGATGCAAATATGGAAATTGTGGTAACTGTGGCAAGGTGGGACATGTCAAGGAAACTTGTTGGCAAAATACTGAGCATAGTTATGGGGGCCAAGACGGTAATGAGGATCACGAAGAGGACAACGACAATAGCAATTGTCAAAGTAGAATAAGCGATAAACAGAAACGTACTCAAGGTTGTTTTAACTGTGGAAGCAAAAAGCATTTCAGAAAATATTGCCCTAAAAACAATCAGGCGCAAGGATGAAAGCTCCCCACCAAAGACACTCCAGGGATCCAAGCATGGATATCGGTACGTCCCATATTACTCAATATTATGCATCGGTATTGCCAACTACCGTTGCAAATTTCACGAATCGCACTTCTAGTGTTCGAGAGCATAATTGGTTTATGTAGCGAGTGAGTAGTTATTCCAGTACCCATTCGAGCTAGCTTAGGGGAAGCTAGTGGAAGCCAACACAGTAACTGGAATCGGCACGATAAAACCCGGAGAGTGTAAGTTTACACTAGATCTATTGCCAGTTGAGTTGGGAAGCTTCAACGTGGTAACTGGATGTATTAGTTGGCAAACGATCGAGCGGAGGGTGATATCCGCACCTCGATGACGGATAAAGGAATGATTGTGGCTCATGAAGTAGGATACGCCACCACCGATCACGAATTACTTATGGCACGAAAGTTGTTGTGGGAAGGATGTGTTGCTTCCTGGCTCATGTCGGGGACAAGGGAGCCGAAGAACTAAAACTTAACGATACCCCCGTGATCGGAGTATACCCTGAAGTCTTCCTTGAAGACTTGCCAGAGTAATCTCCTCGACGACAAGTCGAATTTTTTTTGCATCAATCTGATTCCAGGCCACGCGCCTGTAGCCAAAGCACCTCGAGCAACTTACACCTTCGGAGATGCAAGGATCGACAGTGCAACCTCAGTGGTTGATAGAGAAGGAAGATAACAGACCAAAACTTTTGTTTTGATAACCTCAGTTCTGCTCGCCAAAAGAAAGGACGAATAACTTCCAAATGACCAGGAGCCGAACGGGCTAACATACATGAGTCGGTGGCTTTTGCTGAGGACTAATGAACTTCTTACACAACTGACTATGATGATTCAACTACTACTACACGACTGATCGACGATCGAATATCGTCAGTGGAGAAATTCAGGGAATATACCAGGATGAATTTGTGGGACAATGATTGTGCTTAGACATAAACAAATGCTGCTTCCTATGCAATGTATAAGTCAGATCCACACGAGGTGCGGAATCCGGAGGAACTAGAGGCCTTACATCTAGGAACCATATCTGTCAACTCAATCAAACGTCATCAACTTGACAAACTTGTCATTTCAAAATCGAAAGTACTTAAATTTGCTTCCGTTGAAGTTTTCACTCTTACTTCTAACGAGTAGATATTGCGTTTCTACTCCCCTCAAAGTAGTTGCATCACGTTGATTTCCTTCGCTGAGAGCGAACGCATGATTGTTTCGAATACTTGGTCGTTTATTCAATATAGCAAACACACATTGCTCCATTTTCTTGGAAACTTATTTGCCACACATGCACCTTTTGCTACGCATGCGGTTCCATTCCGAATAAACGTTTCATTGAAGCTCCGATATTACGTTGCTAAAACTAAACACTGGTTTGTGATTCGAATGATCTACATTCTTGTCATTGTTGACTCTTTTGTTATCAAGTCAACACATGTTCTTGAAACCGTTTTCTTCCAAGTTACATGTTTACTACCCTGCCAAGATTCCCTTGTTGATACATACGTTAATTGTCGAGTTACGTTGAAACCAGGTTCAATTGCTTGAACTTATCCAGTTCACACATTTGATTTAAGGCGCCATATGATGTACTGAGAGCATCATATTCTAATACTCTGGCAAAGATTCTTTTGTTTCGAGTCGTAGTAGATTTGGTCGGTCTACGACTCCACTAAAACGTTTGACCTATTTCGATGCCTTGCGGTGATATTTTCGCGAAACTGAAGCTTGCGCTAATTTGGTTACTCATTTCGTATACGAATTCAATTCCCTATTTAGTTGTTAACAATCCATTTGCGATCTTCACAAACAAAGCGGTCTCAACACAATTGTGTGTTAAGACAATGGTACATATAATCATTCCATAAGCACAATGTACCTCCTAACGATTCCTTCGTTGTTAATCAAATGCCTTGCGATGCTTATTACATTTCATCTTCGATTGGAAACAGTGGTTCTTTGATATTCCGTATTTAATTGGAAACTCTGTAACATGGCATAAGTCAAATATTCATATTGTTTCGGTACACCTTCATCTGATCTCAAACACGGTGAACTTGTTCAATCACCACTATTATGAAATTATGTCATTGCGACACCTGGTGGTGTCATTTCAAACTTGTAGCTTGTGCTAATCATGGACAACCGTTCCACGTAAAATACATAAACTTTTGTTGACTTGTCATTTACAAATTCCTGATGCAACTACAAATCAAAGCGAGAATACACCAGATTCGTTTGAATTCATTCGTTGTATTCTCGCCGATCACAATATTCGACGCACAGAACCTTGCCACTCGTCTACTTGGGAGTTGACAGATCACTTTACCATTTCATTTGAGATGAAAATTTCTAAATTTATATAGAGGGTGCTATGTTTCGTGAAAACTCGCTAGGATACTGCGACCGGACATTGAGGATCTTATTAGGCTATACGTAAAACACATTTTGTACTTCTAACATCAACTGCTATGAGCACCCACCTTCTTAACCCTAGAGTGCGGATTGTTAAATATTCTTGGAACCACCAAGTGTGAGTAAGCTTTGATGCGGTTTGATGACTATCTACCTCGATGTTATACTTACGTGACGTGACCAAGAGGAGTTAAGGTAGTACAAATTTCGAGGACGAAATTTCTTTAACGGGGGGAGAATGTGACAACCCTCACTAAACCAGGTATCCGTACGACTTAATTACTAATAATTTACTGCTTAATTACTGTGCTTACCTGAAATTGTGGATAAACTGCTACTTGATTTCTGATACTTGTACATACCTGCATCATACTCTGTTTACTGTCATTACATTATTTACATGCTAAACCTTAGTGACAAACATGATGCACAAAAGCACAGTAGCATTATGAATGGATAACCTATTGAACGTGCTGTCATAACTAGCACCAGGCAGATACTGCCTCTAAGGCCTGTATGAGCTAGAAATATTTTACTACACTAGTAGTGAGTGTAGAGATACAAGGATTGTAGAACTGCGTCTCTAGGAATAAGTTACAGTGACAGGATGTGCCTAAAACGTACTCTAAGTACAAAATTCAGAACTTTAATTAACAACTCAGCTTTTAGCTAACTAATAAAGTGCCAAAACATGTGAAAAATATTACTAGACACTTTCCAAAGTGTCGGGAATACGTTGTGTCACTAAAATTGATAATAACGACACTTTAAAGCTTTGTTAAACGCTTTAACGGATTACTATCCAACCGAACAACCGGACTTTACTCGGGGCATGTAAATATTGCCATTAACATTGTTTATTTTTTTTTTTTTTTTTTTTTTTGAGCAAGTTAGGGTCCCTGAATACTCTGACACCCGCCATAAAGCACAACACACTACTAACCGGGTTAATCACTTAACTAACTAGATTAACCTAACTATACATTAACTAATTGGTTGGAAGTGAACTAGCTACCCCCCCCCCTTGGCCGAACTCGGTCACATTGTGACCATATCTTGTACTCTTTTGATTATTTTAATCAACTTGTTCCATATCTAGTAGACATATGGACTCTTGGATCATAACCTTGATAATTGCCTATAAGTAACAAGCTATGTACACATGATCATTCATCACTTTTCACCACTCAAAACAACCCTCTCTCTCCCTCAAGAAACTCACGGCCGAACACCCTCTTGGACCCATCAATTTTTCGAGCTTTGATCTTCACATTCCAAGTTCATACAAGCGTTAAGGATCACGTATAAGGAGGCTTGGTGCATTCGAAAGGCGAAGGACCTCACCCTATTGCTTTTATCCACTCATATTGCGCCTAGATTCTTCCCTAGCCTCGAGCTAGTTGTAAGTTGCTTGAATCACCCTCTCGAACTATTTTGAAGTGGTTAATATGATTTGTAACTGTTAAAACTCGTAATCTTACAAAATGACACACAAAAGTTTACTAAAAATGCTTGTAATGATGGTTAAAAGCTCATATGTTGTGTAAATCTTGTAGTAATTGATTTGTGTGATTATTTGGACCCGATCTATGTTGTGGTAGCTCGGATCGTCATTTAACCCGGGTTGGTCATGATCATGGATCATGACATAAGGTTGTTTTGGAAGTAACAAGGGTGAAAGGATGAAACTCTACCACACACGAATCATGAACTTGTGTAAAAGCGATTTTACTTGTGAAATAGTGTTTAAAACTAGTCGATCTACGTATCTACAAGCGGTATTTTCAAAGAACCAAGTATCAAAGAAATCATGTTTTCTAAAGACGGATCTTACACTAACACGAATGATTTTTAGAACACACAAGTGTGTAGACACTTGTGTAGCACACACTTTCGACAAAATAACTATTTTTGAAAAAGATGACGAGAAGTTGTAAAGACGGAATTTCCCTAAAAACGAGGTTTTTACGAAATCGGATTGCTTTATATAAAGATCCGCTAAAAGTATTGGGGTTTACATCATAGTGTTGGAAAAACTACAAGTTCATGTGGTTCTTGCGAATTACATGTTTATTAACTAGTTTGATGCGTTGAATATTGTTTTGGTTAAATAAGAAAAATGGTTGATTTGATTTATAAAAGAAAATGATACGCCTGAAAGCGTGGCCACCTCCAGTTACAGAGGAAACTCTGGCGAAATTTTTCTAAAACCTAACACTTAGAATGATTTTCACTATAAGTGTTAAAAATACTTTTCGACTTGTTTTCAAAATATAGATTTCGCCACGACTTTATTTACAAAATATCGGAGGTGGGATTTCACAAAATAAAACGCGATAAATATATATTTAGTAAATATATTTATTTTTCACAACGTCACTTGTCAATTATTTTGTGAAGTGTATAAATATTATTTTTAGGGTGAAAATAATATTATCGAATGTTAACGGATCCAAAATAATACGAACGCCTTCGCAATAATTATTTAAGTTACACCGGTAGTTATTATTACCACTCGATCTTTAAAACGTAACTTACGCATTTTAAGACAATACTCTTGAACGCGTATTTTGTTAAAGTATTATTTTGGGAAAATCATATGTGTTGAAATGTAATAATTTTTGGGAAGAATATTTGTATTTTGGAATAAGAAGTAAAATATATATTAAGTGAGACTTAATAATATATTCCGAAGTTATACGAACGCACATGTATTAAATCCCCCATCCTTGGGAAGGAAAAGAATTACCAAGTATATACAGAATGTAAACACGAAATAGTTGTCTAACTATTTCCCAAAAACTTAAACCATAAAGCTAAGGCACGGCCGTCCGTCTAATAGAGTTAGTACGTGTAGGTCGTCGCACAGCTGCTTGATCAGGAGGTATACTTGGTAGAGACGCACCACTGTGAGTTCATGTTCCCCCCTTTTCTCTTAACTGTTTTCAGTTTTCTAAACTACAGGGGTGAAATACATGTTACTTTGATTACAAGTACTTTATACATGGTATGGTTAGCGTAAGGAGGTTTACTACTTAGATCATGTGAGTGGTTAGGAGCAACATGAGGCCATTAGTCCTCATGGTAGGACCGAGGGACAGGAGCGGTAGATCTATCTGGGTGTAGCGAGCCCAACCCCTGAGCCCGCCTAATGGACCAGATGGTGACTTTGTACCCAAACGCATAAATCTGCTAGGTTTGAGTCTCCCTACTTGCACTTCACACATATCGATGGCCTTGCAAACCATTGGTGATCTCTTTTTCCTTATTTGCTACATACCAGGGATTTTATACTCACAAAGGTTTTTACATACTCACTACACATGAACTCGCTCAACGTTATGTTGACTTTTCAAACTACATGTATTTCAGGAAACTAACGGATCTGGCACGGTATGCACATATTTCCAAGCTGCGTTTGAATAAAGAAGTCATCTAGGGTTTAGAAGGTGTAACCTCTTCCTGGACGGGTTACATATCCCTAAACCTAGTATTGTTTTAAAGTCTTTTGATAAGTTTTTATGAACTCATTTAAATCAAGTCAAGATTTGTAACTTATTTTGTGAATGTTGAAAAATGGGATTTTCTGAACCTTATTATTGGATGAATATCATATGTTTTTATCATATAGCATTGTTATGATTGTTGACTATGGTATTAAGAAGTCACACCAACTAACCCACGCTTCCGCAAAGCCAGGGTGTAACATCGCGTGAGACCCAAATTTCTGCTATAAATAGGTTGGATCATGAGCAGTCCTCTGGTGTCGTAATCACTTCACAAAAATGAAAGCACAGTACACAAATTCGAAATTTACTTTCATAATAGCGAGGCGCTGCTACGATACAGGGTATTAACTCGATCGCTGCTACGATTCAATGTCCGATCGATTGAAACTATCCAATGGATGTTTAAGTGCTGCTCAACCTTGGGCTATACTTTGTCATTCGTCGTGAATTCGATGGATGTTTAAGTATTGCACTTTGTCATTCGTTGTGAGGGTTTAATCTCGTAAGTTATCGTAAATGCTGTATTAGTTACTGACCTAGTTCGTGTGCATTGTTGTTTACATTAGGTTACAAGGCTAATCAGCAGGCTAAACTCTGCCCGTATAAATCTGCAATGTGAGTCATTCTCTTTTATTAACAATGTTTTTACAATACTCCATTTTCAAAATGTTATAAGTACAGGGATTAAGTCGTGGTTATCTTAAATCACTGGCTAGTGGGGTATTTTGCACATTACTAATTTCTCACGGTTAGGCAAATAAATCCTAACAGTGATAAACGTCACTACTTGGGGAAAGACCCAATAGTGGTATGACCATCGTCACCAGGTGACAAGGCGCAAGATAAAAATAAGATAGAAGCCATTGTAATCGCTCTTATGCTGTAATTTATAACCATGTGTCATTTTATCAAATTGAGTGACTCACCAGTATTTCCCCGCTGACAAAATATTTTTAAAACATGTTTCAGGCGACCAGCTGTAAATCAAGGAAAACGTGCTACGGAGCACTAACAAGCTTGAAGAGGTGGCTTAGTTAAAATAAATAAACATGTTTTAAAAATCAGGGAATTTCCTAGTAAAATTCCTCTATTGTAAATTACGGGGTTTATCCCGAATTATGAAATAAAATAATCGGGCATTTTCGAGTTTTAAAAGATCCTGTAAAATCTTTCACTGTCGCATCATAGATACCACGGGTTCCTGTCCCGCGGCTCCTGACCGGGTCAAACCGGGGTTGGGGCCGTGACAGGAAAAGGTGGTATCAGAGCCACTGATTTAAGCCAATTAAGTATTCTAAAATACTTAATTTTCCTGATTATCATCTTGTAATTATGTGTTTCTGTCTTGACTATCTGTTAATATACAGTATGGGTAAGCAAAGAATATCGGATATCTATCTTAAATTAGATAGTTCACCGAAAGATAAGGGAACTTCATCCCAATCAAATTCCTCAAGATACTCAGCAGATACTGAGAAGGGAATATTTGTTCGTAAGGCACAGTATGAGAAACCCCTTACCCCCAATAAAAGAAGTTTGATTATTAGAAAAAGTCAAGAGAAAATAAAGAAGTGACAACCAAAAGGAGTGTCGAGTAACAAGGAAACTCAGAAAATAGGCACTAACCCACCATGGGAAGACGAGTTAGATGAACAATGGGCAAATCTCTACATGTTAGCTACTGTAGCAGTAAATGTTAACCTTTAAACTGCCAACACCCTGACCCAGTATTAGCACCATATTATCCAAAAGCCAGAAACTTTAGTTGTACTAAAAATAAATATTTTGTTTCAATAAAATGGTTCATTAGATAATTGTAATTAATGTTAAATTTTTTGCTTTCCATTCTGTGATTCTGGGAAAATTTAATTTACAAAATTTAACCTAAATGCTGAACAGCATGAATGAATTATCTGAAGCTCTTGAGAATCTCAATCTCTATCCTGTACAAGTGGAAGTTTCCAGAGACTTTACTGGTTACTTGGCCGATGTGGAGGAACCTATGGAATTTCAAGCGCCACCTCCGGAGAAACCAAAGCCTAAGAAAAGAAGAAGATTTGTAGGCTGGAGGCATGTACGCAGGAGGAAACCAGCAACTAGGAGAATTCCCAAAATAGAGAATCCCATGGATAAAGGAAAAGGGATCGAAATTGGGCAAGATTCTAAGCAAGCAGGAATGGAAATTGGGGAAAGTTCTAGGCAAGCCGAGGAATTGCCACTGTAGGAGGAATTGGATCGCATGCTGACAAGCTGTGATATCCTTAGGCCTATCAATACAAACCTCTTCCCTTATCCTGCTGAAACCCAACTTCCAATAAACATAGAACCAGCCATCCTAGACCCTCTGATCCACACTCAACCTCTAGGAGAAATGGACGAATGGTGGAACAACGACTGGCAATTTCAAAATCTCCTAAATAATCCTTATACCTTTTTCCCTCAGTTCGACCCAGAACCTGCACCAAACCCACCAATGAGTAATGAAAACTTAGCAGAACTCCGCCATTTTGGTGAAGAACTAATGGATGCAGGGAATAAGATTCGGGAGATAGGAGAACAAATCTCCTGGAAATACGATGAAAGGGAACATCGTTTCTGAAAGGCCAGCGGACTAGGGATAGTGTGGTTGTGAAACTGTGTTTGTATAATAATAATAATAATAATAATAATAATAATAATAATAATAATAATAATAATAATAATAATATAAGTCTGTAAAATAACTAAAATAAAACTTTTGTAAGATAACAGTGTGTACGGATGCATAGTATAATATATATAAAAATAGAAGTAGGGAAATCGACACTTTTGACTATACGTGTTAATGTGATTATGTGTGATTGTTTTGTTATGTTTAAATTATTAATCATTTTATACTAATTACTTATATAAATTAATTACCAGATGGCACATGCTGGTAATGAACCCGATAATGAAGTTAACCAATCTGAGCCACACCAGGAAGATCAATTTCTGAATAGGCAAGATATCGAAAATATCGTTGCTCAAGGAATAGCCAATGCTATTCCAGCAATCATGGCTGCTACTCAGAAACCTGTTGAACCACAACAAATTATTCCTAGTAAACGTACTCAATAAGACAACTTCAGTAATAGCGTAAACGGAGGAGGCAATCATACTAACAACAATAACAATGCAAGCCCAAATTCTCAAAAGAATGAAAGCTGCAACGCCTGGTTGCACTTACAAGGAATTTCTTGCCTGTAAACCAGCTGAAGTTGCAGGCAATGAAGGGGCGACTGCAGCGCTGCGTTGGTTGGAGAAAACCGAAGCAGTAATTAAGATAAGTAAATGTGTCGAAGAAGACAAGGTCATGTATGCGTCACATCTTTTTAAAGAAGGGGCGCTAGAATGGTGGAACACGGTACTTCAAGCCAAAGGACGAAATATGGCCTATGCCATGAATTGGGAAGAATTTAAGCAGCTAATGGAAAGAAAATTCTGTCCCGAATATGAAAAGGAACAAATGGCAAATAAATTCTTAAACCATCGAATGATGGGTGTAGATTGTCGAGGATATACTTCGACAATCTTCGAGTATGCAAGAATGGTACCAACCCTGGCTTCGCCAGAACCGGTACTTATTTCCCGCTATAATTGGGGATTGATTGGCGAAATCCGTAATATCGTTAAAGCTGCGAGACCTCGCACTATTGACGATGCTGTGGAATTAGCTAACACCTTAACTGACGAGCTGGTACGTACAAGAGAAGAAACCCGAAAAAATGAAGTGGCCCAAAAGATTACCCAAGGATTCCGTGTGGGTAATCGTAGCAATTTCAAGAGAAAAGGAACCGGGCAATCTTCCATTGTTCCATTTTGCAATGCCTGTGAAAGGAAGCATTTTGGAAGATGTAAAGGGTATTGCAATTTCTGCAAAATCCCGGGACACCATGAAGAAGATTGCAAGAAGAAGAAAGCAACAGTCTGCTACAACTGCGGAGAAGCTGGACACTTTAGGCCAGATTGTCCAAAACTGGTCAAACTAGCTGATAACAAAACCAAACCTACAGAAGGAGCTACCAAGAGAAACGCAAGAGCCTTCCAGTTAACTACTCAGGAAGCAGAACTAATCCCTGACGTAATAGCTGGTACGTTCCTAGTTCACAACGTCTATGCAATAGTATTATTTGACTCTGGTGCAAACCAAAGTTTTATAAATACTTCATTCTGCCAAGCTCTTAACCAACCTTTAACAAAGCTTAAGCAAAATTTTACGGTAGAAACAGCAGATGGGAATTCTGTTAATATAGATAAGGTTTTGAGGGAAGGAAAAACAGAACTTTTAGGTCATAAATTTTCTAAAAACCTGTTACCTATGAAATTAGCCAAATTCGATGTGGTATTAGGAATGGATTGGTTAATAGCCAACCATGCTCGAATTCTTTGTGATAAGAATTCCATAGAAATACATACACCCACAGGAGAATTAGTGGTAATTTCAGTAGATAAGCCACGTAAGCCAATGAAATTCATTTCAGTAATAAAGTTGGCCAGTTACTCAAGAAAACAAGAAGTAGTGTATATGATTTCAGTAATCATTAACACAAAAGGTAAGGAACTCAAAGAAATTCCAGTAGTATCAGAATACCCAGAGGTATTCCCAGAAGAACTACCTGGATTACCACCTGATAGGGAAGTAGAGTTTAGAATTCATCTAATTCCTGGAACTACACCAATAGCCAAGGCACCTTATCGGTTAGCACCCACCGAAATGCTAGAATTGAAAAACCAATTAGATGAATTACTAAGCAAAGGATTCATACAACCTAGTTCATCCCCGTGGGGAGAACTAGTGTTGTTTGTGAAAAAGAAAGATGGTTCGATGCGAATGTGTATCGATTACAGGGAATTGAATAAGGTTACCATCAAGAATCGATACCCATTACCTAGGATTGATGATATTTTCAATTAATTGCAAGGAGCTAGATATTTTTCTAAGATAGATTTACGCTTCGGATATCATCAATTTAAGGTACAAGAAGAAGACATACCTAAAACTGCCTTCAGAACTAGGTTTGGTCATTACGAGTTTACAGTCATGCCCTTTGGACTAACAAATGCTCCGGCAGCATTTATGGACATGATGAATAGGATCTGTAAACTGTACTTGGATAAATTCGTAATTGTCTTCATCGACGATATACTTATTTATTCCAAAAGTCAGGAGGAACATTGTGAACACCTGCATGCACTCTTAACCTTGTTAAGAAAGGAAAAACTTTACGCCAAATTCTTGAAGTGTGAATTTTGGCTACAAGAAGTGCAATTTTTAGGTCACATGGTGAATCACGATGGCATTCACATAGATCCTGCTAAAATAGAAGCGATCACCAAATGGAAGGTTCCGCAGTCAGCTATGGAAATTAGAAGTTTTATAGGATTACCCGGATATTATAGACGACTTATTAAGGATTTTTCCAAGATAGCTGTACCATTAACTAAGCTAACCTGTAAAGCAGTTAAGTTTGAATTGGGACCTAGACAGGAAGAAGCCTTTAAGATCTTAAAGCAGAAGTTAACAAACGCTCCAATTTTAGCCTTACCAGAAGGAACAGAAGATTTTGAAGTATAGTGTGATGCTTCAAAGCTAGGATTAGGATATGTGCTGATGCAACGCAAGAAGGTAATTGCGTATGCGTCAAGGCAATTGAAAAAGCACAAAGAAAACTATACGACTCATGACTTAGAATTAGGAGCCATAATTTTTGCCCTTAAGATTTAGAGACATTATCTGTACGGAAGTAAGTTTACTGTCTATACGGATCACAAAAGTTTAAGGTACATATTTGAGCAAAAAGAATTAAATATGAGGCAAAGGAGATGGATGGAAATCCTAAGTGACTACGACTGTGATATTGAATATCACGAAGGAAAGGCGAACGTAGTTGCTGATGCTTTAAGTCGTAAGTATCATGAGAAACAACGACGAGTTCGTGCTCTTAGATTAAGTTTACAATTAGACTTAATGGAACAACTGAAAAGCATACAAGAAACAACAATCAAGGATGATGCTGAAGGTATGAAAGGAAGAATAAAGGAATTAGAACAAGGCAATGATGGAATTAAGTTTACAATTAGACTTAATGGAACAACTGAGACCCAAATTTCTGCTATAAATAGGTTGGATCATGAGCAGTCCTCTGGTGTCGAAATCACTTCACAAAAACGAAAGCACACTGCACAAATTCGAAATTTACTTTCATAATAGCGAGGCGCTGCTACGATACAGGGTATTAACTCGATCGCTGCTACGATTCAATGTCCGATCGATTGAAACTATCCAATGGATGTTTAAGTGCTGCTCAACCTTGGGTTATACTTTGTCATTCTTCGTGAATTCGATGGATGTTTAAGTATTGCACTTTGTCATTCGTTGTGAGGGTTTAATCTCGTGAGTTATCGTAAATGCTGTATTAGTTACTGACCTAGTTCATGTGCATTGTTGTTTACATTAGGTTACAAGGCTAATCAGTAGGCTAAACTCTGCCCGTATAAATCTGCAATGTGAGTCATTCTCTTTTATGAACAATGTTTTTACAATACTCCATTTTCAAAATGTTATAAGTACAGGGATTAAGTTGTGGTTATCTTAAATCACGGGCTAGTGGGGTATTGTGCACATTACTAATTTCTCACGGTTAGGCTAATAAATCCTAACAGTGATAAACGTCACTACTTGGGGAAAGACCCAATAGTGGTATGACCATCGTCACCAGGTGACAAGGCGCCAGATAAAAATAAGATAGAAGCCATTGTAATCGCTCTTATGCTGTAATTTATAACCATGTGTCATTTTATCAAATTGAGTGACTCACCAGTATTTCTCCGCTGACAAAATATTTTTAAAACATGTTTCAGGCGACCTGCTGTAAATCAAGGAAAACGTGCTACGGAGCACTAACAAGCTTGAAGAGGTGGCTCAGTTAAAATAAATAAACATGTTTTATAAATCAGGGAATTTCGTAGTAAAATTCCTCTATTGTAAATTACGGGGTTTATCCCGAATTATGAAATAAAATAATCGGGCATTTTCGAGTTTTAAAAGATCCTGTAAAATCTTCCGCTGTAGCATCATAGATACCACGGGTTCCTGTCCCGCGGCTCCTGACCGGGTCAAACCGGGGCTGGGGCCGTGACACAACTTATCAATTAACAAAACTAACAGTTTCAATCATGCATATCTCGATCAAAACAAGCAATCATTATCTAATTCATATAAACCCTAATTAACCTCCAATCATGAATAACAACCTATCATAATATTCAATCGGATTAACTACTAGAACTTACGCATGCAACCTATCCACACTATTCCTCCGGATTCAAACACAGCTGATTTACATACATTCGGTTTTATATCATCATTGAAATCATAGCATCATCAAACCCTATATTGATCTGTATATACTACACATGTGTGCCGATTATATGAACACCAAACCTTAACAGTTTACATCACAATCAATCACATATCATCCCTAAATCATCATATAGAACATATAGATCACGACATCATGTAACATACAATTAGTAGTTAAAACACTAACCGGTTAGAGGCTAGAACAAGGATGATCCGAATCAAAAGAGAGAGATGTGGTCGCCGACTTTGAGAGGAAAGAATGAGAGAGTAGGGTTTGTGTGTTTAGAGTGTTTAGCAAATAATGAGGAGTATACCCTCATCTCATGAGGTTATGCGCATCAAATGACAATGAGCCGAACCCACACATGGGTAGCCCTTTTGGGTTTCGAGTATACTAAGCGTAGGCCGAGAAGGGTGTGGAGCAAAAAGCCCAAAGGCTTGTGCGATCGGGTTAGAGTTGTGTGGTTGGGTTCGTGTTGTGCGATCACCTCACATAAACATATAATATATATTTCACAATCCACATAACATAATATCATAACATTCCATTAAATCAATGCATCACATAATCACATAACGTTCAGACATGTTACATCAAAGCACACAAAAGAGTTCTAAGACACGAGTTGTCACATTATCCCCAAGTTGAAAGAAATTTTGTCACAAAATTTAGCACGTACTCACTGAGGAAGCTAGTTAAGTGGTATGGTTTTCCTGGTTTTCCTGGGGGTGTCACATCCTTCCCCCGTTGGTTTGGAATTTAGTCCCGAAATTCCGCAGTAGCTTCGACCTCAGTAGTGGTCTCGTTCTGCTCGAACAACTGGGGATACTTGGGTTTCATTTGGTCTTCTCGTTCCCAGGTGAACTCTGGGCCACGACGGGAGTTCCATCGAACTCGAACAAGAGGTATTCTGGTACGCTTGAGAATCTTAACCTCTCGGTCTGTAATCTCTACAGGTTCTTCGACGAATCGCAACTGGTCGTCGATAGTGAGCTCCTTAAGAGGAACTATGAGGGTCTCATCTGACAGACACTTCTTCAGATTGGACACGTGGAAAATGTTGTGAACTCCACTGAGTTCTGCTGGTAGGTTCAGTTTGTAGGCCACTTTGCCTATTTTCTCTATGATTTCAAAAGGTCCGATGTATCACGGGTTGAATTTGTCTCGTTTACCAAAACGAACTACACCTTTCCAAGGTGAAACCTTGAGTAGCACTCGATCCCCAACCTTGAACTCGAGTGGTTTCCTGCGCTTATCGGCGTAGCTTTTATGACGGTCGCGAGCTGCCGCCATTGGTTTCTGTATCTAAGCAATTTTCTCAGTTGTGTCTACCACAAGTTCTGGGCCTGTGACTTGGCTGTCACCAACTTCTGCCCAACAAAGAGGTGATCGGAATTTACGTCCGTACAATGCCTCAAACGGAGTAGCCTGGATACTGGTGTGGTAGCTGTTATTATACGAAAATTCCACTAAGGGTAGATGTCGTTCCCAGCCGTTACCAAAGTCAATCACATATGCCCTAAGCATGTCTTCAAGGGTTTGGATGGTGCATTCAGACTGCCCATCCGTTTACGGGTGATATGCTGTGCTCATGTCTAATCGAGAGCCAAAAGACTTGTGCATTGCTTGCCACAGTTCAGAGGTAAAACGTGCGTCACGATCGGAAATAATAGAGGTTGGCACCCCGTGCCTCGAAACCACTTCCTTTAAGTAAACGTCTGCTAAAGTAGAAAACTTATCCGTTTCTTTGATAGCTAAGAAGTGTACAGACTTAGTCAATCGGTCCACTACCACCCAAATAGTGTCATTTCCGCGCTGAGATCTATGCAGGCCAGTAACGAAATCCATGGAAATTTGCTCCCATTTCCATGTCGGGATCTCTGGTTGTTGGAGTAGGCCTGATGGTTTCTGATATTCAATCTTGACTCTCGCACAAGTCAAACATTTACTGACGTAGGTTGCTATGTTGGCTTTCATGCTAGGCCACCAGTACGTTTCCATAAAGTGGTACATCACCAGGATGTACTGAGTAACGAGACTTATGTGCTTCATCCATCACCAGTTCGCGTAAGTTTATATAAAGTGGAACCCAGATGCGCCCGTTTACATAGTAGGCACCGTCTTCCTTTTGTTCTAATTGCTTCCTCGATCCTCGAAGAGACTCGGCCCTGATATTCTCTGCTTTCAATGCTTCAACCTGAGCATCTCGTATCTGAGTAGGAAGAATAGATTGGATGGTAAGTTGTAACGCTCGCACGCGTTTAGGTGTAGTATCTTTTCGACTGAGGGCGTCGGCCACAACATTGGCTTTGCCCGGATGGTACCTAATCGCGCATTCGTAATCATTCAAGAGTTCGACCCATCGACGTTGTCTCATGTTTAACTCCTTTTGCTTGAAGATATGCTCGAGACTCCTATGATCGGTGTGAATGGTGCACTTGGTACCGTACAGGTAATGCCTCCATATCTTAAGTGCGAATACAACTGCTCCCAGCTCCAAATCATGCGTAGTGTAGTTCTTTTCGTGAACCTTAAGTTGCCGCGATGCATAAGCAATGACCTTGTCACGTTGCATCAACACGCAACCAAGTCCCTGAATGGAAGCGTCGCAGTAAACCACAAAATCGTCTGTGCCTTCAGGCAATGAAAGAATTGGTGCGCTACAAAGTCTATCCTTTAAGTGCTGAAATGCAGATTCCTGCGCATCACCCCAATGATAGGTGACACCCTTCTGAGTTAGAGAAGTGAGAGGTTGTGCAATCTTGGAGAAATCCTTGATGAACCTTCTGTAGTAGCCCGCCAAACCCAAGAATTGGCGGATTTCTGTTGGCGTACGGGGTGCAGGCCAGTTATTGATCGAGTCGACCTTGGATGGATCCACATGAATCCCATCCTTGTTTACTACGTGGCCCAGAAACTGGACTTCGCGAAGCCAGAAGTCACATTTTGAGAATTTGGCATACAACTGCTCTGTTCGAAGGAGTTCCAAAATAAGTCGTAGGTGATGCTCATGTTCTTCCTGACTCTTCGAATAGATCTGGATGCCGTCGATGAAAACTATAACGAATTTATCCAGGTAAGGCTTGCACACCTTGTTCATAAGATCCATGAAGACCGCAGGTGCATTCGTCAATCCAAAAGGCATAACCAGGAACTCGTAATGCCCATACTGAGTCCTGAATGTTGTCTTAGAGATATCCTCGTCTCGGACTCTCAGTTGATGGTAGCCTGACCTCAGGTCAATCTTGGAGTAGAAACTCGACCCTTGCAACTGGTCGAATAACTCATCAATGCGTGGAAGAGGATAGCGATTCTTCACAGTCACCTTGTTGAGTTCTCGGTAGTCAATACACATTCTAAAGGTACCGTCTTTCTTCTTCACAAATAACACTGGAGCTCCCCAGGGAGAAGAGCTAGGACGTATGAAACCCTTTTCCAAGAGTTCTTATAACTGTGCGGATAGTTCCTCAAGTTCTGATGGAGCTAGACGATAAGGTGCACGAGCTATTGGTGCTGCTCCAGGAGCTAGCTCGATTTGAAACTCGACCTGTCGATGAGGCGGAAGACCAGGTAATTCCTCAGGAAATACCTCAGGAAAGTCGCGCATAATAGGTATGTCTCCAATCTTCTTTTCTTTCGAGGATGTATCAGAAACGAGGGATGGAATAGCAGTGTGGCCGTTTCGCAAACACTTCTTGGCCTTAAGGAAAGAGATGATGCCTACAACAGCACCACTCTTGTCACCATGAATCACTAAAGGTTCTTCACCAGAACGAGGAATACGGACGATTTTCTCCTTGCAAATAATCTCCGCTTGATGTTGAGACAGCCAATCCATCCCAATAACGACGTCGAAACTACCAAGGACGATAGGAATAAGATCGATAGAGAAGGTCTGACCAGCTAAGACGAGATTACAACCCTTAACTATGTGTGTGGCCTCGAGACTTTTACCGTTTGCTAGCTCTAGCGTGTGTTTTGGCTTACTTTTAAGGACACATAACTAGTATCGGCACCCGAATCAAATAAAATAGTAACAAAGAAGTCATCCAGAAGAAACTTACCCATCACCACGTTGGGATCGTTCCTCGCGTCACCCTGACCCAACACGAAAACACGTCCCCTGGCGCCATTGCCATCATTATTACCCCCGCTATTGTTCCCGTTTCCCTGATTATTGTTGTTGTTCTGATTCTTGTTCAACTGGGGGTAGTTCCTCTTGAACTGACCTTCGGCACCACACTGATAGCATCCCCTGTTACCCTGCTGTTGTTGCGGCAGATTCTGTGGAGCTAGTGGCGGTTGTTGACGATTCTGATTTGCCGGTCGTGCGCCCCTGCAATCCTTTGCTTCATGACCAAACTTGTTACACCTCAGACAACGACCCTTGTTGCACTGCCCACTATGATGCTTGTTGCATTGATTGCATTTGGGATGGTTTCCCTTGTATCCACCCTGCCCTTGACTACCAAAAGATTGCTGACCAGGACTCTGGTAGTCATCAGTCTTTCATTGCTGAGACTGAGACTGAGCTGACGTTGAACCCTTTCTTGAGACTCCATCCCATTTGCGCTTGTTGTCGCTGGGGGCATCAGAAGTAGTAGTAGTAGTACCAATACGCTTGGGCAGCCTGTTCTGCTCGACTGCCTGATCAGTGAGACGAGAAGCCAAACGAATAACTTGCTAGATAGTGGCGAGGTTTGCTGCAGTCACATGACTCTGAATCTCTGGCACTAAACCTTTAAGGTACAGCTCGATACGTTTGATAGGAGGATCCACCATAGTAGGACACAAGATAGCCAGCTCATTCGATCTTTTCATGTACGCTTCAAATTCCGTCCCCGTCATCTTTAAGTTGAAGAACTCTACCTCCAGCTTGTGGATGTCATCACGATTACAGTACTCTTTCTTGATCAATTCCTTGAAATCGATCCATGGGGGGGCATTAGCAGCAACCAACCCCAGCATCTGAACCTGAGCGTTCCACCACGTGAGCTCTACACCTTCAAGAGTACCAGTAGCATACTTCACCCTACGAGCCTCAGGGCATTCACACATCTCAAAAACAGACTCAAGCTTCTCAAACTAGTGAAGGAGGCCTACAGCTCCCTCAGTTCCATTGAAAGTAGTGGGTTGGCAGTCCATAAAAGTTTTGAAAGTACAAACAGGAGGCTGAGCATGTTGACCTCCTGCATGAGCGGCTGCGAGTACTGCAGTAACTTGCTCATTGATTAAAGCCGTCAGCTGGGCATGAGTTAGGTTGATACATCCACTCATGATCTTCATATTAAAGGAAACATGAGTGAGAAAGGTGTCTCGAAAGTGCGATGACAGAAGAGAGTAAGCACACATATGTTTCAAACAATAGTTGCTACATTTATCTAAGCATACCATGAACAATGTACTATGTAACTAACAAGTAGACAACAAAACATAAACTATATCACCTAGAATGTTGAGTCTTGCACGTGGAGCGAAGCGTCGTTGTGGATCGTTGAGCTCTATACAGGTTATAGTCTGGTTTTGTCAAAAAGCCTTTCCCCTTTTTAAAACCAAGTTCACTATAACCAATGGCTCTGATACCAATCTGTCATACCTCCAAAATCCACAAGCGGAGTATTACCGCATGGAGGCGTGACTGACCAGGATCAAGCCACCAATCATATTGAACATAGCATGTAAATAAATATAAAACCCATCACAATATAATTGGTGTCCGATAAAACATAGTTTAAGTTGTAAGCGGAAGCATAATGTTTAAAACCAAAGTATAAGTTCAAATGTATCAAATGTTTAACATAGCATACGACTATCCATGTCCAACAACGATCACGCCTTCTCGTGCAAGCTCCATAAATACGTAACGACCTGCAAGGCATGTAACAACGGGTCAACAACAAAGTTGAGTGAGTTCACAGTTGGTTGTTTAGTTTTACAAGTTTGTTTTGAAAACCATAAATTGTTTCGTAAACCACGAGTTAACCAGTATCTTTGTTTCCCAATCCATATCCATAATCAGTGGGGGCTTCCCCATGTGAACCAATAGACTGTTACCATATCGACAACTGACGAACAATAGTTGTGCCCTACGTCAATGTCTATCATCATTGACTAAGTGCCCAGATCCATTAGTACACGCCCATCCGAACGGCACGGTGTGAGGCTTGTCAACCCTAATAGCGCTATTAACTAATGACCCGCTTGCCATTGGCCTGGCGATTAAGTCGATATAAAATGAGGGACTTCATGATAGAGTTTTTTCTAGTAAGTTAAGGTTGTTGTCCTACTCAAGGAGGATGAACGTACGTATTCTACCCAAGGAGGATACGCAGGATTAAGATTGGCATCCTACCCACCAAGGAGGATATGTAGGTTCCGTTTTAATTCTTTAACCCATTCCCAACCACCGGGAATCCCATGCCTTAGAAAGTGTGTGAACTCACCTTGGTTTGCTCGGCAGATAAACAAAATGGTCACTTGAGCTATATATGGTCAACCACGTCCTAACATGGTTACCATACAAGTCAGGTCTAGGTTCAAGTAGTGCACATAAGTTTTACACATAATCTAACAGGCTACAACACGTAATGATCATGACAACACATTAACAGTTAAGTACATAGCATATCCGAACTGCTGCTACTCAAATGATTGGGCTCACACAAGTCTAACGGCCTTGTGCGATTTATCAATGGAAGCCCAATAATACCCGGCCCAACCTGTTGTGCGTCCAACACATCTTGTGCGACTCACAACGGGTTGTGCGACTGTAAACCAACCCGGCCCAATATCATAAGCAACCTAACATGTACACGGCCCAAACAGTTAGCAGAAATTAACTTGTGCGATCCAATTAGTCCTTGTGCGGCCCGGATTAACTTGTGTGATTACAATCGTCTTGTGCGACTGAGGTTTGGGCTTTAAGGCACAACAGTATAGTATTATTCAACGGATATATGTGTGTGGCCCAAGCCTTGTGCGATCGGCATTGTCTTGTGTGATCAGTCCCTTGTACGTTTGGCTCTTGTATGATTGAGGGACTTGTGCGATTAGTTTTCAATATTCCGAAATCATGGCAATCAGTTACATGATTTCCATTTATGCAACTTATCAATTAACAAAACTAACAGTTTCAATCATGCATATCTCGATCAAAACAAGCAATCAATATCTAATTCATATGAACCCTAATTAACCTCCAATCATGAATAACAACCTATCATAATATTCAGTCGGATTAACTACTAGAATCTACGCATGAAACCTATCCACACTATTCCTCCGGATTCAAACACAGCCAATTTACATACATTCGGTTTTATATCATCATTCAAATCATAGCATCATCAAACCCTATATTGATCCGTATATACTACACATGTGTGCCGATTATATGAACACCAAACCTTAACAGTTTACATCACAATCAATCACATATCATCCCTAAATCATCATGTAGAACATATAGATCACAACATCATGTAACATATAATTAGTAGTTAAAACACTAACCGGTTAGAGGCTTGAACAAGGATGATCCGAATCAAAAGAGAGAGATGTGGTCGCCGACTTTGAGAGGAGAGAATGAGAGAGTAGGGTTTGTGTGTTTAGAGTGTTTAGCAAATAATGAGGAGTATACCCTCATCTCATGAGGTTATGTGCATCAAATGACAATGGGCCGAACCCAAACATGGGTAGCCCTTTTGGGTTTCGAGTACACTAAGCGTAGGCCGAGAAGGGTGTGGAGCAAAAAGCCCAAAGGCTTGTGCGATCGGGTTAGAGTTTTGTGGTTGGGTTCGTGTTGTGCGATCACATCACATAAACATATAATATATATTTCATAATCCACATAACACAATATCATAACATTCCATTAAATCAATGCATCACATAATCACATAACGTTCAGACATGTTACATCAAAGCACACAAAAGAGTTCTAAGACACGAGTTGTCACATTGATCGTCATGTCAGGTGTTGCCACCTGGCCCGGACATATGATACTCAGCTGCTTGAAGTGCGCAGTAAGCCGGCGTTATCGCCACCGTCTTGCTTATTATGCCAGAACTCAGTCTCCAACTTTTGAAGCTCGTGAGGTGGGCAAAATTCCTTCATCATGAGGTCTTTTAACTCCTCCCAAGTGAGCCCAAAGGATGCATCATTCCCACGTTTGTTCCTTTCGGCCGTCCACCACTCCAGAGCCCTGGACTAGAAGACGCCGATATCGTTGACAGTTCGTAGGTGTTCCGGACATCCGTTCTGGTGGAGCGTGACTTCGATCGAATCGAACCATTTAAACATCACGATAGGTCCGTCTTCGCCCGTAAAGTATTTTGGGCCGCAGGCCTTAAACTACTTAAAGCTGAAAGTAGACTTAGGAGAATCAGTCCTAGATTCTTCGGAGGACTTGCTAGCATTCTCATTCAGCTCACTGACGATTTGGGGAATAACTTTCGCCATTTGCTTAGCAACGAGGGCAGCAATGCGTTTGTCCTCGTGGTTGCAGTGAGTAGTGCGGGAGTGAAACGATCCAAATGACGACATTGTGTGCAACAGACATCGCCATAGGACTCAAACACTATATAATCGAATCTCACCTCACATGCACTGCTACTATATAAAGCTTAGGAACACAATCAATCACAAAATCACACAGGCACATAACCACAGAAACATATAAGCACGTAAAGCACAGAAACATATAAGCACGTAGTTCACGTAAGCACCTATTTTGCACGTATTCACCTTCCTATATTGCATGTATTCACCTATATGTGTCAGTCGTGTTCCTTTATCATTCATGTTTCGCTCGTTCGAGGATAGCAATTGCAATTAGCGAGTACACAACAAGTAGCATAATGAGTAGTATAGCATGCGATTATCCACAAAGTATCTGCAATTTGTTAGCGTGTTGAGATAGATGTGCAGTGCGAGTTGTGCGTGTTGATCAAAATAAACAGCGAAAAGCATATAAATCACCAAAAATCGAAACATATAAACATATAAAACCATATAAAACACATAAAAGTTCACATAAAAGCGATAAATCATAATAATTCACAGAGTCAGTGGTTGCGGGCTCAGAATCAAAACACATAAAATCAGCGATTGCGAGCTTGCAATCGAAAATAGAGTATCTTGGCTTGATAGACATCGACTACCCAAAGTGATTTGACTATTCTCAAGGACTTTAAGTATACGTTTTGGCCTAATAGACTGTGCTCTATCACCGATATACGGTGAATGGCACGCATCCTTTCGGTTATTCACGCAACTCAAGTCGCTGGAATCCATCGAGACCTTGGTGAGAGTTTTGTAAAACCAAAATAGAGCACGGAACACGTCATTAAGGTTCGGTTTTCACCCCTGACTTAGCGACTATGTTCCTGTTTGCGTGATAGAATCACGAGATAGTGAGAGAGAATGGCGTCGAAGTACGGATTTCACTCCTGATTCAACGCAAATTCTCATGTTTATGGTAAAAATAAGGGTCGAACAAGCGATCCAATCTAGAGTTTGGGGTTTTCACACCTAGTCTCGATCTAATCATTCGTTCATTTTTGAAGATAGTGCAATGCGACTGCCTTAAGAAAGGCAGTGTGATAGTATAGCATGATTGCGAGTCGACCGAATAATAGAAATAGGCTCGCGCGGAACCCCTACTGGGTTCGCACAAGGCGGTCTGTTGGTACTTAGACTATAGACTAGGTCGTTTCTAAGACGTCGACCTGGACTAGGTCGAGTCTTGCCTAATTCCCTATAGTTATGGCTCTAATACCAATCTTCACACCCCAACTGATGGAGGAAACATCGGGGTGAGGCACTAAGCGAAACAGATTGTCCAAGAGAAATCCATAACAACTAAATTACCAGATAATTAATATTATATCCCATACCATAACTTATCAAAGTAAAATAATTATTACAGACATAGATATCTCAAGGCAAATCATTGTTCAGACAACTCATAATATTAAATTGTTTATTTGTTTCTAGACCCATCCTATCTTGATTCCACAAAAGATAGCAAGCAAAGCACAGCATCCTAAACACCTGTCACATACGTTAAAATAGAGGTCAATACACATAGGGTAAAGGTGAGCATACAAGTTTAATATTATAATAGATAACGAAATTCGTTTACGCATAACCAACACGTAAAATGTAGCAAAGTGAAGCTAGTAGGTTATCGACAATGAAATATGCACAAACGTGACTGCGAGTTGTAGAATGCGCAACACATATCCCCACTGGGACATGTGAAGTAAAGCCCTTAACAACCCCAGTCCACGACAGGTGCTGAGTCCAAACTATAGTACTATCATTGCTAAGGTGTCAGGCAACAATCACTATGTAAACATAACATACAAACATTCATCGAATAACATATAGCATGCAATAACGGTCTGCATATAAAAGTGTTTGCGTTGTGTGTCGATTGTGATTTGAATAAGTAACGTAGGTAACACCCAAAAGTGCTTAAAACAAAAAGGGTTCGAGTATACTCACAGATAGCATTTAATAAATAAACACCGTCTTGGATTGAAGGGAGCGCTGGAAGGTTAGCCTGATTACAGAACGATAGCATAAGCGATGAATGGCGCGTTAAACGGTGAAGGGTGAACCAAGTGACGAATGGTCATCCGATCGGATGACAATCCGAATGGATGGTTATTCGATCGGATGTCAATCCGTTCGGATGGTCACCTGATCGGATGGCCATTCAGTCGGATTGGCATTCGTTTGGGATGGATGTGTTTGTGTATGATGGCTTTGAAGTTTTCGTTGTAGCATTTTAAAATCAAAGAAGTATCTCTACCTTTCAGGTCGTTCGATCGAACGGTCATCCGATCGAATGGTCGTTCGATCGGAAGGCGATCCGATGGGCGAGACATTTCCAGTGAGAACAAGTTTATAGCAGGATGGTCATTCAATCAAATGGCAATCCGATCGGATGGCCATTCGCTGGATTTGAACATGTATTGAAAATGTTGAAAAAGTTTAAGTGTTGAAGACCAAGTGCAATCCGATCAGATTGTCGTTCGATCGGATGGCAATTCGATCGGACGGCAATCCGTCCAACAATCTGATCGTTTTGAAAACTTGAACATTTTGTTAAGTTTGAAAAGTTTGCGGTTTGATCGAGACGGTATGACAACGTGTTAGACAACGGAAATCTCACCAAGCCCAAGTTATCTGATCGGATGGGAATTACCCCGTTTGATCAGTTAACTGTTCTTGATGGTCTTTCATGTTCAACTCGCTAAGTCCATTATCTCGTTGATAGGAATCAGATCACAGATCGACACTTTACTAGAAACGAGTAGAAGGCCTGAACGAGCTCCGATTCTATCGGTTTTGAGTGCATTAAGTGCAAAAGAGTTGAAAGAAAGTTATGAAACCATCTCTTAATCCTTCTAATCATGAAAATGTTTTAGATCTATGCGAAAACAGTGTTGAAACATGTGGAAATCCATGATGACATCATCCTAGATCTGAGTTGCTCTTGGTGGAATGAGGACAAATCTTGGAGTTCATAAGAACTCCATGATGACATCCTCCTAGAACACCTCAAATCCGTTGATATCACTGTTAAAAATTAAGATTCAAAGGTGAAAATGATGAAGAAGTGTGTGTAGATGATAGATGTACAAGATTTGAGTTGAAAACTTACAAGAATCGCGAGAAATCGAGAGAAAGGGGGCTAGAACGTTTTAGTCGGAGGAGAAAGTTGTCATATCATTGTTCATGATGTGACAGGGGGTATTTATAGGTTACCAAAAGAGGAAAGGTGTGCACAAGTGTCGGATGGTCATCCGTACGGATGACCATTCGATCGAATGGTCATTCGATCGAAGTGATCTGGAGAGTTAGGTTTCGATGTTTCTTGTGCGTTAGTTTTCTTCTTCACCGCATTGTTTACTAGTTACTTCTGACGTTTTATTCCCATATTCTTGGTTTGTTGGTATGAGTCTCATGTGCGTTAGTTTTTGGCAGTTGGTTTTTACAGCTTTTTTGATGTTCTGATCTCTAAGTGGGTTTGGTTCAACCTTGACTTTGTCTTCACTGTGTTGCATTTGGTTGAGCCTCGGATTTATCTTGGTTGCGTTGACTTTGTTTCATCTTTGGCTTCGCCTTGATTGCATTGGATTTGGTTCAACCTTACTTGTGTTCGCTTTGGTTCAGCCTTGGCTTTTTCTTAGCTACGTTGGGTTTGGTTCAACCTTGGCTTTGTCTTGTTTGACTTAGATTTGGTTCAACCTTGGCAGCCTTGGCTTTGGTTTAGCTTTAGCTTTGTATTCAACTTGGTTACATGTGTTTGATGCCATTTCTTGGCTTTGGCATGTATGTTGTTTTGAGATTCATTTTGGACAGTTTTGATATGTTGATGGCCTCCTTATGTTGTATGTATTTTGTTGGGTTGTAATCTGACTATGTTGTGTAGTCCATTCTTTGCGTATTTAGTGTGTTCAGTTTAGTTAATTGCTTCATTTGTTATGCCCTTTTTAAATGGAACCCAACGCGGGTCATTTGGCTTTGTGTTATTAACCCACACCACTAGCTGAAAAGTTACGCGTATAAAGTCTGTGATGGATAAAATCGAAGTTTACTAAACTGTGATGACTTAGTATAAGCAACTTGTTTACGTAAGATTATCCGAGCCTAAATTATTAACGCTATTTTATTATTATTATTATTATTATTATTATTATTATTATTATCATCATCATCATCATCATCATCATTATTATTATCGTTTACTTAACTTTATGCCGCTTTGGTTTTCGTATTTTGCAAGCGATGATAATTGACATCAAAGTAGCTCAATGCGTAACGTGTTGCTTATGAACTTAGGTTTATCAAATAATGTACTATGTTTACATTATTGTGGACTAACGTATTTTAAAAGCTAAATTAAATTTAAACTTATAGATCAATTTGTAGGTAAAAAAGATGAACCCAAACCAGGAGCGTAATGTTTTCGAACAACTTGGACGTTTACTAGAACAGGTGGTTGAGTCTGACCGCATGTAGTAATCATCTTCTTGCAACAATCTAGTTCATGCTCGAAACATGCAATGAATGTTACAATTATTCAATTAATGTAACACATGCATGAAAAGTCCACGATCTAGCATGTTATTCCTGTTCAAACACTTTTACCCAATTTTTCAACAAACCCACTTCGAGTACAACCATGACTATGCACTAATACCAATAAGTTAAAAAATTTAAAGTTGGTTATTTACACTGAAAATCCAGTTATCAAGCGCATTTAACCAAAACTTTACAAAACTTTAAATTTTTCAATTTTTTTCCAACTCTTCGTTTCTCCAAATTCTTTCCCTTGGGTTAACTGTCCCCAATGTATGATTTTTCAAAAATGATTATATCTGTAGGGGTGTGGTTCCCAAATTCACCCAACTACAACTCACCAACAAACAAGCTAACACTAACAAAACCTACATACATTCGCATAACCTACCCGATTTTCTTATTTCCCACTAAATGTTCCAAATAAAATTGTTCATCATAGCAAACACACCACGAAATAAGCAACACAAGATAGAGACTAATCAAACACATGGACCTAATCGTGAATGCAATCTCGATCAATGAGTGCATGTGATATATCTAAGCTTCATACTCCAGAAAAGTGTACAATTGGTCAAAAACGGACTCCAACAAGCTCTGTTTATGTGCGGTCTGGTAGGCTATATAGCGCTTGGGAGCAAGAATCGCTAGATCTTGGTCCGGATGCTGGTAGGCAGTATCCACTTAGAAGGAGTGGACTGCAGATAGTGGGTCAACTGCTAAGTTACTTCATACTGCTCCAAGTAATGACTTTGCCAGATATTTTCAATACAATGGAAGTCTTGATTCTTGAAATTCTCTTGTTAATACACCATTAACCTCCTATATACACTATTATCCTTAGTCTCTTGGGATTGCCTATCAAACATAATGTGAGCACTATCGGACCAATCACCAAAATTATCCGGTGTCGCCTACACCATAGCATTATTGACATTTGTGTAGTATGGAGACTTAAACATCTTAGGCACAAACCTTGTCACAACCAGCTCTCTTGCATGTGGTGGCATATTTCCCATACCACCCTGATTTTCTTCCTCTTCCTCATCATCCTCTTCAAAATCTGACCTCGAGGCCTCTATAAACCTACTTAATCCCTAAAGTGACAACCAATGCTTTGTTCACAAGAGCTCATAGTTCCACCATGATGTTCGAACAATGGTTGTCAATTTAAAACGTTGATGGGTAACTCTCACTCCCCTTAGTAAAACTCTCGCCTTCTTTAGAATTTTAGATAACAACCTAGCATATGGAATTTTCTTCCTATCTTGCGTCTCTCTAGCTTCCCACACATTGTACAGATTAAATGTTAAGTGGACAATGTGGGTGTTCCCTTCATCAAATCATACAAAACCATTACCTCATACAGATGCCCTTTATCTTTATCACTTGCGTGAGACATCACATTTTGTTCACAAATCCGAGCGGCAACCAAGGTAGTGTATATACAAATTGCCTCTCTTTAATTTCCTGTCAGCAATATCATAGCCATGAGGCACCAAAAATAACTCCTGAATCATCCTCTTCCAAAACGGCTCTAAAAGCTTGATATCCCATGTTATAATCTCTCCCATTTAATCCACGTATACTGTAATTCTGATTAACAGGTCACTGATTCTATTGATAACCCTGATTAACCATATAACCCTCTACGTCCCACTAACCTTCTTCTGCATTATATCAATTTTCATCCTCACCATCATTCCACTCATCAACCCTAACCATGATATATTCTTCGACATAGACATTGTCTACACTATGGGGTTGTGTATCCTGCCGATTCAGATGAGTCAACTTGGTACCAGATGTAGGACGATTGACAACTCTTAGTGGGTCCGGTTATTGTTGTTGGGTTTCCATGTTGATCAGTTAAAAATTATATTTATAAAAACCCGGTTCAATAATTAATTATCAATTAATTAAGCGAGTTAATCAATAAAATGCAGCGGAAAAATAAGCAAGTGATCAACAATAAACGATACTCGACATGATCCATTTACATGCAAATACGAGCACATCGATAAGAATATCTAACTACCGATGAGAAAGATATACCTCGGTTAATAATTAACCGGTCGAGACACCAAGGTTCAATGAACACGTGCTAGTGACATGAACTGACAGAACACGGGTATAGCCTCGGGTAGCGGCGGCGGCAGTGGTAGCCGGCGACGGCGATCGAATGGCGGTGGTGGTGGCCCGCGGCGACCTAACGACGGCGGCGGAGAGGGTGTGAGTGTTTTACAGTTCTTGTACAAAATCTCTAACCCTATGGCCAACTCCATGCTCTCGTTTATATAGAATATTGAGGCCCACGCATGTTTGCCAAGTGGAGGATATGCACATGCATGCGCAACAAGTGGCAAAGAGGCTATGCATGCACGACAAGTGGCGAAGAGGCTATGCATGCGCGACAAGTGGCAAAGAGGCTATGCATGCACGACAAGTGGCGAATATGTTATTCATGCTCGACAAGTGGCGAAGATGCTATGCATGCGCGACAAGTGGCGAAGATGATAGTGCCTATCTCACCCGGTCCATGTGCCCGTCTCTCAGTTAATAACCGCAATAACTTTATTAATAAAGATAAAAAAAATATATTATTAATAACGAGTATTAATAATATAAACCGACTCATGATCATAAATATAATTATGATCCGTTTCGCACATAGTTCGTAATTACCAATTAAACCAGTTAAGTAGATTTTAGTTTGTTGCCCACGGTGTAACTCCTACGGGTCATAAGTCGGTCGGCCACGTTAATTAGTTGGACCGATCCATTTTTCTAACACTCTCCCATTTGGACGATTTTGATTAATTTCTTTAATGCAGACAACCAGAGGCGCTCTAGCTACACATGGCCGCCCACAACAAGTTATGACACTTTAAAGTCATTAACCAAAACATCTTGGATCATCCTGTCACAAGACAATGAGCTTATGGTAATAGTTGTCATCTATCATTTCCATCTAAGACATCAATTGAACAATGAGACATGGATCAGATTCTGTCTCACATGGCGTTCAGTCATTATCATTCCCGTTCAAGAATCAAAGTGGTCCAATCAAACACACAGTAAGTTTGGGTAAGGCCTTACACTTCACTAGTTTGAATCAACGTGGGTGCCCCGATGTCTTGTCTAACTGTTACATATAATGTAAGAGTACAACTTCATTATCATTAAAACATTGTGTTTTGATTTAGAACAACTTCATTATCAATAAAACATTGTGTTTTGACTACATACAACTTGTGACATTTGTGCTCTTGTAAAAATTGTATGATTTAGAACAACTTCATTATCAATAAAACATTGTGTTTTGATTACAAAATTTTGTATATTCATATGACAATTTCACATTTTAAGTTCTTTTTCGAATTCAAACTCTTAAATCTTTTTTGGAAAGTTAAAAGACTGTAGGGACCATTTCTGCCAAAAACTGAAACTCAGCCTGAGCTGGCTGGCAGGGCGCGACAGGAGACCTCTCCTGGGTCGCGGGGCACCAGAGACAGTGCTGGACAGAAAGTTAAATACAGCAGCAACCTTGGTTTTCCATTCATAGTTTTTGATCTTGTGGGCAATCTTGTGTGATCATCAAGGCTTTAAATCTGGACCAAATACTTGTTTTGATCTTGGGAAGTCTTGGGCAATACTCAAAACACATGTCACGATCTTGCGACTTCTTATCTCTATTGCTCTAAGTTGGAGTGCTACCACATTTAGAGGCCTCCCATCAGAGTTTTCTAGTCTTCTTTCATCCTAGAACATAAGTAAGTGTTCTATCTAGTCTTGTTTATTTATTTCAGCTATTATAAAGCTGAAAGTCAAACAGTTTGACTACCGTTTGACTTTCGGTTTTGACCATGAACTGGTCGAGTAAAAATTCAATTGAACTTTGCAACATGATCGTACTCACGATGGTTATAATTCCTTGCGATTATACCTACTGATTACCACGTTTACTAGTCGAAGTGACAAGTCATAGTTTCGGTAAAAATGCGCAAATATGTGCATTTTACGGCTGAACTATTTTCGGTTATCAAAACACTTTGTTTTGATACCAAATCAGTTTTTCAACAAAGTTAAACATGTTTTAACATGTTTAACTCGTCACTTCTATTTTAGTGCTTATTTAGGGTCGTAAGTCGAGCGGTCTTCACAACCGCTTAGACTTTCCAATCCGACCCGTTTGGTCGATCTTAGGATCCGACCAAACACATATTTGTGACCATAGTTGTATAGAGAATAACCTGCTGAGGTTATACCTTATGGTCCCTTCGTTTGGTTAGTTATATGATAAGTCGTTCATATGCCCTTTAAAAATGACCAAAATGCCCTTTTTGTACATAAATCCATTTTAAACATATTTAATCAAACTTTTGGCATATAAAGTGATGTAATACCACTTTCAAACATATTTGGGCATATAAGACTTATCATAGCTAATATCTAACCATCCGAACGCGTATTTACGCAAATGACACGTTAAAGTAGCGTAAACTACCTTAACGGGTCATAACAGGTCAAAAGCATTTAGGTTTCATTCCAAATAAGAATGTAGACTTTGTTAAACCATTTCATATGAGTTCAAACACTCATTTGGTTTACAAGACCTCATTCTATCCGATTCCCCAATTTAGGTCCGACTTATTAACATAGTTATTCAATACTTGGTGCCATTTGATTCCTTGATTCTCCGAGCTTTGTTAGTTCATTTGATTCAAGAATACTTTGCAATCTAGAGTGAGTACATAGCTCCCCTCTTTTATGCTCTCAATTGTTTTGGGGTGACACATATGTGCCAAATTAGTTTACAAGTTTTCAAACACATTTTATGGTTTATATAATAATGTGAATGAACTTGTTGGTGCGTTAATTCATAACACAAATGACACTCATTAACATTGATCAAGCCGACTAGTAGTATGTTATGGTACCATAGGACTGACAATCCCGTTATCGGGCTATCCACTGGATTTGGTGGATAGTTTGGGGTAACGATAGAATCTGTTATTTTAACAAACCCTTTGGTGGTTCGTTAGTCGAATTAAAGATACCCCTTGGGTAGTATAGTCGAGTTACACAAGTTTGAATGTATTCAAATAGAACGACCAAAAGTTTTTACAATTAAAATGAGGACGAATGACGATTGGTTTATAACACGGACGAATAACGATTTGGTTTATAACATGGATGATTGTCGATTTGGTTTATAACACGGACGAATAACAAATGGTTTATAACACGGACAAATGACAAATGGTTTACAACACGGATGATTTGGACGATTGGTTTATGGTAAGTGATTAGATAATGAGACGGGTGTAATGTGATAAAAGCATGGTGGATACGCCGCTGGTACTTCCTATATATAAGTGCTTTTATCATATTACATGTCGTAGTGTTATCTAGATCACTTGGAGGAATGTTTTCAAACGATGTCAGGCAACGATGTTTACTTAAAGATATAAACCATACAAAGTTTTCTTACAAGATGATTTACTACTTGATTTTACAAAAACAAATGTTTTAGTCAAGATCCATGGCAACGAGGTTTTCATAAACTTTAACCAACAAGTTTTATTTGGTTAGTTATATTGCAATACCAAACAATTTTGATATAAGATTTTCAATGATCGACCCTAGTAGTCGGACGAGGTATTGCAATATGTATACAAGCCATGAATTTGACACACTCACAAAACCTATGTACTCGCCAACTTTTTATGCTGACTTTCTTTTCACATATTTCAGGTGCTGTTGTTTGATGATTATGATGCTTCACATAGGATCGGACGCGAGCCTTAGTGACATAAAATATGAAAGACAATATGTTTGAACTTGTTTATTTTACTTCAATACAATGTTAAACGCTTATTAATTAAATAAAACATAACTTCAATTACCATGTGTTGTGAAACAATTTATCCTATGACGTGACTCCCTGACGTTTCTGCTGCGTGTTGTTGTTTTACGCGGTCTGGGTGTTACAAGAAAGGTTGGTATCAGAGCCATGGTTATAGGGAATTAGGTAATTAGTAATTCTTTGACCTAGACTATAACCTTTCTAGGACCCTAACACAAGTTATCTTGTGTTTAGATCTTAAAACAATACCGTCACCTATCTTTAGGTGACTACCACAATGAAAACACCAATTTCAAATCCGTTTTGAAAATCAATCATCGATTCTTAGATGATTTGTTTTTAGGCCTTGTGCCTTCAAAGTTTTCAAAATCTCGTCAAAGTTTGGGTCGTATTAATGTGAACACATGCAATCTGGAAGGGCGGGTGCCGGTACCTTGAGTTTTCTGTCTAGGCTAGAGTGTTCGTACAAATCCGCATTATCGGACCAGTCACTCTTTCATGGGAACTCTTGGGGTGAGTGTCCATTTATAAGCTAAAGCATGTCTTTGAGATACATTATAAAGACCCATTTACTTTGATTAGTCACTGTGTGTTGTTTGTTTGTTTAATGTAACGAACGAATGATCACCTTCTTTATGTTTTGTCGATATTTTCAATACCTATTTTGTTTATCCAAATGTCAATCTCACACGTTTCTCATGTTTCCTTGTTCTTTTAGAATGCCTCCTAGACGTGATCAAACTCAAGATGCTTCAATAGCAGCCTTGGTTGCTCAGCAAATCGCTGCTGTGCTCCCGAACCATATCACCCAGATTAATCAAGCGAACAGCAATAACAACGCACCTATTCCATGCAACTATAAGACATTTAGTTCGGCTAAACCACTCAAATTTTCTAGGTCTGAAGGAGCTACTGGGTTCCTACAATGGTTCGAGAGTCTAGAAAGCACGTTTCGACATGTTTAATGCCCAAATTAGCGAAAGGTTGAGTTTTCGTGAAGTGTATTTCAGAAAAGTGTGCTTACATGGTGAAATGGTGTGTTGAGAGACAGGGGTGCCGATGTGGCAATGGCTCAAACCTGGGAAGAGCTTCGAGCTCTAATAATGAAGGAGTTTTGTCCTCTTCAGGAACTAAGGGCACTGGAAAGGGAATTCGATGATCTTAAGCAAGACAGTGGAGAGCACCGTGCCTACACGGATCGATACGAAGAGTTGAGCTTGTTGTGTCCCACCATGGTTACCCCGTTAGATAACGCAATCGAGAGGTACATCGATGGTCTACCTGACCCTATTCAAGACATCGTTATTGGTAGCAATCATACCACTGTTCATCAGCCAATCGAATTGGCTGCGACCCTGACTGAGTCTCAGGTCAGGAAGGCTAAACTGTTTCGAAAGGGCGATAAGAAACAGGCAGCCAAGACCACTCAAGAGAAAGACAAGAAGAACAAAGCTGAGTCATCGAAGAAGTCGAGGAAGCGCAAGGCTTCCCAGAACTTTGCAGTTGTTGCTCAATCGAATCAAGCCGCACAAAACCAGCCAGCATAACCTCCTGCGAGGAAACCATATGCTGGTACTGCACCATTGTGCAATCGATGCAGATCGACATATATTGGCCATGTGGCCAAGTTTCCCACATGTTGGGCACTGACGGCATGCTAGTATCCGGCGATAAAAACCTTTTCGCCTCGAGGATCGAGCTTGTCATCAGAATCACTTGTGATGTATGCTTCATATCCCCATACTCTAAGGTATTCCAAATCGGTTTTTCACCCATGCCATTTCTCATATGGTGTTTTGTTTACCCTTTTAGTCAGAGCCAAATTGACAATGTGGACAACGGTCATAAGACCATGACCCCAAAAGGAGTGAGGCAAATTAGTTCTACACATCATCGATCGAACCATATTAAGTAGAGTTCGATTTCTCCTTTCACTCACGCCATTAAGTTGGGGTGTGCCAAGTGGAGTGGGTTATGAAATTATTCCACATTCTTTCAGATGATTGAGAAACTTAAAGCTGAGATATTCGCCACCTTGATTTGATCGAAGTACTTTAATCTTTCTAGTAAGCTAGTTTTCTACTTTGTTTTGGAACTCTTTGAACTTTTCAAAGTTTTGTGCTTATGCTTCATAAGATAGACATAAGCATATCGACTATAATCATCAATAAAAGTGAAGAAGTGTCTTTCATGGTTTCTAGTCATTGTTCTGAAACGGCCACATACATCAGTGTGAATGAGTCCTAGCAGACCATTGGCCCATTCACCAACACCTGTGAAGGGATGCTTTGTGAGTTTGCCAGCTAAGCAAGATTCGCAATCATCAAAGGAGTCCTGTCCGGTGGATTCAAGCATCCCCTCGGATTGGAGCCATTTTATGCATGCCTTACTTATGTCGGCAAGTCTACAATGCCATAAATATGTTTCATTCATACTAGCTTTGTTTACACTTAGAAAGATGATATATGTTATTACCTGTTTGAACATCAATCTCATAATGCCATTTTGAGGTTTAGCCTCAAAATAAAAGATATCATTCAAGTAGGTAGAAATAGAAATACCATTAAAAAATGTACTTGAATCCTTGTTTAAACAGTGAAGAAACTGATATAATGTTTCTTGTTAAACCATGTGCAAACAAACAGTTATTCAAAGTAACTACAAGGCCAGAAGGACATGAAAACCAAAATGACCCAGTTGCCAAAATTGGAATTCTCTTTCCATTACCTACTATGAGTTCCATGTAGCCTTGTTTCAGTTTCTTCCACTTTTCAGGCTCATGCAAGACATTAATGAGGTGGTAACCACATCCGGTATCAAATACCCATGTGTTACTGGGAACAGTGAAAAGTTCAATATCATAAATAAGAATACTAGAAGAAGTGCCAATGTTATTGGCCTTGTTTACCTTCAGCTTGGCTAGATAATGTGGGCAGCTTCTTTTCCAGTTCCCCATTTGGTTGCATTCAAAGCACTGACGCTCCTCAAGAGGGTGTGGTTTTGCAATATACTTGTTGTTGGTGGCATTTCTGGCAGCAACAACAACCTTTCTCTTACCTTTGCTCTTATGATCCATTTTGTTGTTATTGGGCTTCTTAACACCACCAAACTTGACTGTTAGAACTTGGTTGGTTTTATGTGGAATGTTCATCTCGGTCGTTTTGAGCGTACTATGTAGCTCAGGAACAGTCTTCACCCAAGCATTCATATTATAGTTCATAATGAACTGGTCATATGAGCTAGGGAGAGAGTTCAAGATGAAGTCCGCTGCCATTTCATCTTGCAGGGGATAACCAAGTGTGTTCATCTGGTCAATGTATCCTTTCATCTTAAGCACATGAGTACTAGCACATGATCCTTCTAACACTTTACAGCATATGAGTTGTTTCATGGTGTCATATCATTCCTGTCAGGCTTGTTTCTGGAACATGCCTTTCAGTTGCTGGATTATGTCATAAGCATCTTTATCTTCCATGTTCTTCTGAAGATAAGGAGACATGGTGGCTTGCATAAGGCAAGCTACCTCAACGGCATCCTCGTTATGCTTTTCTAGTGCCTTGCGACCAGCAGTAGTGTTACTTTCAGGCTCGGTAGTGACTGGGCCATCTAAGATATATAACTTTTTCGCCATCTTGAGAACTATTCTCAGATTGCGGTGCAATTCGAGAAAGTTGGTGTTATTCAATCTTTCTTTTTCAACTATAGATTTGAGAATGAAGGAGGTGTTTTCATTAGACATCTATTATAAAAGCAAAAAGATTTTAATTAGTATTTTCGATGGATATTTCCTTATTTAATTAATGACCCATTACAGTAATTAGATTAAGGAATGAGAACCTGGCTATGTTAGTAGTAAAGGAGCTATGGCATGCACTTTAGTAAGTGACTAGGCAGACTGACAACGAGTGTCAATTGTGAGAATTGTACAACTCTCGAGTACGAGGCTGCTAAGGTAACTCTTGTCTATGCATTGATACGTTTAGCCTCATCTATGTCGACTTTTTACTTACGAGACATTTGGAGCATGTGATGAGAAAAGAAAAGTAATAGTCGTTCTAAAAAGGTACTTGTGGAAGGGCCAGATGTGTCAACGGAACCCGTGTACCTTGGAATGTTAAGCTAAGCATCAAGTGTGGTGCTGTGGCTCCACTGATGGTTCGCATTAAATTCCAAGTGTAGCTTGAGATAGGATGGGATGGACTATTGATTCTATTTATGGGTTAATTTTAATATTTTCCAAATAGGGTCGTAAGAGCCAATTTTAGTATATATCTTAGTTGTGACATCTTGATGAACCCTTTCACCACACCTAGTTTTAAATAACCTATTAAAACTAAGTTTATCACGACTTATGTACCCAATTTTAAGTTAATATAAATCTATTAAGTTAATAGTTTTGGAAAATTAATTTAGTTTAATTTGCAAAACTTAATTGGTTATTGTTTGTTTTAAAAAACAAACTTTGTTTTATAACAAAATTTTAACAAGTTGTAAAATCAGTTTAGAACTTGTTTTTAATGTGATTGATTAATATTCTAAAACTCCTTTTAAAATCATATTGGTATATAGGTTGGTAATGTTATAACAACTTATATGATCAAAAGCAACCACAATAGCAAGATATATGTAAATCTATATGGCCAAAATTTGTTCGATCTTGCTAGAGCCTAATAGCAAGATCAAACGGGTCACGGTATCACAACACATAAACAACCACAAGGTTGGACTTGAGTGCATCCAGTCGTCTCGAGCAACTCCCACTGACTTCATAACTCTTGTTTAGCGTCCATGGTTTTTATCTCCAGGTCTTCGTTTATTACAGCATTTACAAAATATAATAAAGTAAAGAACCATATCTATTACAACTTTGAAACATCATTGTGGCCAAAAAAATATAATACCAAAAATCGTATAATATATACAACCATAAAACAAGGTCGGGCCAAATTTACATATTCACAACAATGACAAAATAAACCGGGCAATCTTTTGGTCAAGCAAAACAAATAAAATATTGACCAAAATTAAAGTTGCCCTTAAAATTATTTAGATCAGAAATTTTAAATAATAAAAGTTTGTGTTCTAATTCCGGTTAAAAGACCGGTACCGACTCGTATGTTGTAACCAAGGCTCTGATACCACTGTTGGGTTTCCATTGTGATCAGTTAAAAATTATATCTATCAAAACCCGGTTCAATAAAAGTCAATTAATTAAGCGAGTTAATCAATAAAACGCAGATGAAAATAAACAAGTGATCAACAATAAATGAAATCCGACTGGATCCAGTTACATGCAAATACGAGCACAGTGATAAGGATATCTAACTACCGATGAGAAAGATATACCTTTGTTAATAACTAACCGGTCGAGACACCGAGATTCAATGAACATGTGCTAGTGACACGAACTGACGAAACACGTGTATAGGGACGGCGGAGCGGCAGCGGCGGTGGCCAGCGATGGAGGAATGGCGGCGACGGTGGCCGGCGGCGGCAGAGTGGCAGCGGCGGTGGCCGGAAGCGACCTAGCGGTGTTGGCGGAGCGGGTGTGAGTGTTTTAGAGTTCTTGTGCAAAATCTCTAACCCTGTGGCCAACTCCATGCTCTGGTTTATATAGAATATGGATGTCCACGCATGTTTGCCAAGTGGCGAACATGCAAATGCATGTGCGACAAGTGGCAAAGGTACTATGCATGTGCGACAAGTGGGGACAAGGCTATGCATGCGCGACAAGTGGAGAAGAGGCTACGCATGCGCGACAAGTGGCGAAGAGGCTATACATGCCCGACAGGTGGCGAAGATGCTATGCATTCGTGAAAAGTGGCTAAGATGCTATGCATGCGCGATAAGTGGCGAAGATGCTATGCATGCGCGACAAATGGCGAAGATGATAGTGGCTGCCTAACCCGGTCTATGTACCCGTCTCTCAGTTAATACCCGCAACAAGTTTATTACTAAAGATAAACAATTATGTTTTCAATAATGAATATTAATTATAAAAACCGGCTCATGATCCTAAATATAATTATGATCCGTTTCGCACAGCGTTTGTAATTACCAGTTAAACCAGTTAAGTGGATTTTAGTTCGTTGCCCACTGTGTAACTCTTACGGGTCATAACTCGGTCGGCCGCGTTAATTAATCGGACCAATCCATTTTCCAACAATTGTAATTGAGTATAAGTTGTGGCTTCAAAAGATCTCTGGGTTTGGCATTCTTTCGTTGGTCTTCCAAGTTCAAGTAATGACTTAACGTTCTTGGTTTGTCTAAAGTTCTCAACGACATCATAAGAGGTACAAGGCTTAAATCTAGGTTTATGGTTTCTGGAGTGAAATACAAGCACATGCATTATCTTTTGGTGGAATATATCCAAGCTACGTAGCAATCATTAATACTATACCGTATCCGGAATAAAAGAATGAATTTTGCTAATTGTCAAGAATCTACGAGAACATATGTTGAAGGGTTATCTAGTATTCTATGGCAACGCTGACACATTGTGTAAAACCCGATACTCACATTTGAACAAAAAAATGAGATATTATAAGTATGTTTGTATCTTGTTGCATAACCTGAGTATTGAAGAAGAAGCCAACGCAATATGGGAATACGATGAAAACAACATTAATAAAAGTGTTATACCAGTTGATGAAGTACAACAAAAGTCTAACATGTGAGCGTTACACAATAAGGTTACACACAATAACCTTCATGGGGATTTAATTGGGCACAATTGACAATTCACACGAATCAATGATGATTAGTTGTATTTGTATTTCTTTTAAATGACCTAGTTTTACTAATTTGAATATTCTGTATTTTATTTGCTTATTTTAATATTATGTAGTTTAATTGAAATAATAGCCTATTATTTTTATCTATAAAAAAAAAAAAGTGGAACGGGGATGCTCATTACCATAATGCATAGGTTGGGAGTAGAGGAAAGAAATAGAAGGGATGATGATATGGCGTTGAAGTGATAGTTTGAGATGAAGATGAGACTTGTTACCATATCACGTAATGAATGTTTCATAACTTATCAAAATGAGATGACGTGATAGTTAGAAATGAATGAAAAATATAAAATTTATAGAGCATAAATTATATAATTCATTTTGTGCTTTTTTAGTTGTATGATGTACTTTGACAAAATTGCTTTATATCATGAGTTAATATTAGTTTGATGGGTTGTTTTTTGTTGACCTTTGAAACCCATATGCTTCTTTCTACTAATCTATTCTTTCCTCTTTAAATCCATTTTCACACTTCTATTTCAATCTATCTTTCCTCTTTAAATGCATTTTTACACTTCTATCTCAATTATTTGTTATTTGAATTTATCAAACTAAGGATATTCGACATGCCCTCCGTTACTTAATTCGGTTTGCTCGGGTACTTCGGTAACATCTCTGTAGGCAGTTTGGATATTGATTAGTATTAATATTATTAATTTAGGGTAGTATTTTACGTTTTAGTCTGAATATTGTGAATTAACATGTCGCAGCATACATATGTAGTTTAACATTTTACGTCTATTTTTTGTTTGGTTTAACGGTTCTATCCAACTCACAGGTCCTAAAAGTAATTATGTTAAAACATTAAACATGTATAAATTATCAAATATGGTTTCTCTAACATGGTTAGTATTCAATTTCTTTATGCTTTGTTTGGTTGTACCAGTCAATTTGATGGTAAATACGCACAAGCCTTTATTGCATGTAACATAAGCTTTATAAATTTATTTAACTATTATTTGACACGGTTTTATGCCCCTGTCACAATGCGAGGTGCTTACTACTAGTTATTATTAATTCAAACCTGTTTCAATATTTTTTTTTACCATTTCAACTTAGTTTTCTGTTCTACAGTTTACGTTTTGTTTTAAATTGTGTGAGTTAACATGTCACAACGTGTGAGTGTGTGGTTAAACTTTCGTACGTCTACCTTTTGTTCGGTTTAACATATTCGCCACATCATACGAGTTCCTAAATACTAGTAAATTTAATTAAAGAGTTTAAATTTAATAATTAGAATATCCTCATTGTCATAGAACATAAAAAGAATATATAATCACGTCAAAAGCTAAGTTAAGAGATTGGATTCTCCGCCTAATTCCCTAGTTTTTCCCAAAAATTAACACATCATGTTTACATTACCGATGCTTGATGCATTGTTGTCAATCTTATCATAAACTCTCAAATTTATCACTTCCAATCGTTTTCTTACTTTGATCATATCTGCATTGGCGTTGTCTTCAGCTTCATCCACTCACGAGAGGTTCGTATATGGTGTTCTCTTGAGTTTTAGAGGTGATGATACCCGTAAATACTTCATGTCGTCATCTTTGTTTTACTTACAAAGATGATGACAGAATCAAGAAAGGGAGAAAGTTATGTCATGGCCTCACCAAATCCATTGAAGACTAAAGTTATACGTCATTGTTTTCTCAAACAACTACGCGTCTTCTTCTTCATGGTGATTGTACGGTTGTTTTCGCATTCCGAAATAAACCTTAAAAAAGAAATTTGACCAGATGTTTGACATTTGAAAACAGAGCATTCGATAAATCTAGTTGTAAAGACTTAGAAAAACTTACCTTTAGCAAGAATCTAACAAAGCTAAACAACGAAATTCATACCCTTTTCCTCAAAATCACTCTTAATTAAAAAAAAAAAAAAAAAAACAATACAATTGTGTCCACACTCGAAAAAAGAAAATTAAAAAAAGTTTGACTAAACGTTGACATTTGAAAACAGAGCATCCTATAATCCTACAATTCTGATTGTAAATACTCAAACAGAAGTCATAGTTTACAAGAAATCCACACACTTTTCTTCAAGATCATTATCTCACAAAAATAGTAACAATTATTCGCATTCTAAACAAAGTGATCGTTAAAAAACAGAGTATTCTTCGTATCTTTAAACCGATGAAATCATGGTTTTTTTTCATGATGATCAATCCCACAGTATGCAATTACAAACTAATCGGACTAGATCCCAATTTTCTCACACACTCTACACTTTCCGATTACGATTAATCGAAGTTAAAGTGATCAACACAATTATAAAATCAATTGACTGTTCGATAAATAGAAAAGTGGTAAATAAGAGACCTTAAGGCCGGCGCGTGAAGATCGAGTGACGAACTTCTTCTTGTCTTTATCTTTTGATGGTCCATTTGATGTTTTGCCATGATCAAACCTTTTGCTCCTTTTCGTGACATTTTTCCTTAATAGAATTGGATTGCTGGATTAGGGTTTTTGGTCTGTACTTGTCGACCCAAAGCATGATTCAAGTGAAGAACTGGCGGGAAAGAATCGGAAGACGTGAGCATATGTTGCTTCATTGGGGATCTTAATTAATGGTGGTAGGACTATGGAGGTCAATGGTGATGGTGATGGTGATGATGTCAGTGGTCGACGGTGTTGGTGGGCGGTGCTCTAGGTGGTGGTGGCCTGATGATGCTGGTACGTAGAGAGAAAGAGAATACACGGGAGAAAGAGAGAGAGAGAGAGAGAGAGAGAGAGAGAGAGAGAGAGTACAAGGGAGAAGGGGAGATGATGATAATGGTTTAGATTTATAATTTTTAAATTTTGACATTCTTTTTTTGTATTAAATGATTGTTTTGCCCTCACATGGGTTGTACATGACCTCACTTAACTAAAAGTTTTAATCAGGTCAGGGTCAATGGACCTAAGGAGTAACAGGTTTTGCAAATTAATGACTGTGACTGTAATTATTAAAGTTAAAGGTCAACCATTACAACCCGCTACAAACAAGGACGAAATGTGTAATTTACCCTTCATTTTATTTACCACTCGTTCACATATATGGGTTCACATTTATGCATTCCACTGTGTGACCTTTGCTATTGAGTTTAGCAGAGTAACCGGGCTTTCTTTTCGTTGATGGTTAAAAAAAACGGTTTTATCACTTTTAGGGGCTGTTTGTTTAGTTTTTAACGAGACTCTTAATGATTCAGACTTTTTATTTCACAAGCAGATCTGAAGGATTCAGACATTTACCTCTGAATGGTTAAGCGTTATACTGAGTCCGAATGATAAGGATCTCTTATCTGAATTGGTCATTTGTCTCTGAACGGTTTTGCATTATACTAGCTCTTAATGGTTCAGAAATCTTACTTATTCAGCACTAGATAATTAGCACTTATTCATTCAGAAGTTGCCAAATAGCCGTTAGCCTTCATATAAACCTACTACTCATCCTTTACCCCAACACTTTTTCTTTACCATTCTTTTCAGAATCATCCATAGCTGCAAATCGAAGGTCGTCACCGGGGTCTTTTCTGATCTATTCATCCATAGCTGCAAATCAAAGGTCATCACACGGTTTTTCTTTACTCCCACTAGAATATTTTGAGAAAATACGGGAGTTAGGAGAAGAAAATTTGTTTGTTGTGGATCCTTCAAGAAGATTTAGTAAATGCGTACTCCGCTTCTTCTGCGAGCGCATTCTAACAAGCTTCGATTAAAGCTCTTGTCGTTGTTGTGGAGCCAACGAAAAGCAATCAGATGTCGTCCGGAGCATAACGCAGATTGTAATGCAGGTAAGAATATTCGGGTGCTGGAACCGGAGGTGTTGATCTGTAGGGGCGGATCCACATAGAGTGGATCGGGTCTCCGGACCCCAATGTTTTAAAAAAATTATTAAATTCGTTATATTAAATTGTATTAGGACCCCATAAATACAATTAGGTGGACTCCATAGAAAGAAAAGGATACCTGGTGTAGTGGTAAAATCCCTCTCTTTACCAACAAGAGCTCATGGGTTCAATCCTTGTATAGCTTGTTTTTTTTGTTTTTTTTAATCTAGTTCAAACATTGCTATGACCCGACCCGAACGAGGACCGACTCGAAAATTTTAACGTTTTGTTATGTAAATTTTGAACACCGATAAAATGGACCCCATTAAAAAAAAATCTGGGTCCGCCACTGTCAGAGGCGGAACCACAGGGGGGTCAAGAGGTTCCATTGACCCACCGGACGGCCAAATCTCAGTTGACCGGAGTATCCAGGACAAAAAAAAATGTTTTAGTAATTTGACCCTCCAACAATGTCTCTTAAGTCTTGAGAGTAGTACTGTGAAGTAAGAAAGTGAAACATATGATTCAACAAGTTTTTTTCCGACTTTCCGGTGGGCTCCTCTCTGATTTCCGGTTGTCTTCTGCGTAGAGAAGACCATGTTTATTAGAAGATTTAAAAGTAATCTATATATATATATAAACATGATAAATAAGGGCTTATGTGTCATGTTATGAGGGCTTGGAAAATGAGGTGGCATCACCTCAGCCAATCTAGAAATTGGTTTTGGCTCCAAAAACTTCCGTGTGATTTAGCCTTATTTCGTGGGATCCGAATTGCCAAAACCGACCCACAAAATTGGATCCTATAATACCATCTTTTTTCTAATTCAGCTTCTCACTCTTCATATTTTCTCTTTTCTCTGAAACCCTAACTACACTCTCTCCCTCTTCTCTATAACCCGAATTACAGCCCCCTTCACCAATCTTCCTATCATCATCAAGGTTTGTCATCATCATCGTTTAATCCCAGATCTTCATTATCCTTTTTTTTGATCCGGATACATATATATTTCCTCATCTTTCTTCTTCACACGCCAAATAAACCCTAACCTGCAGCCGCTACACCTTCCCCTTTCATTCTACTGGAGAAAAAATTGTCAAAGTGTCAATAGGTATGTTTCTGGTTCTAATAATCGACGCCACCGCATCTGGGGCTCAAAATTCTATATACCTATTTTTATCCTTCTTAGATTTGTCGATTGGTCTTTTTGTTGATTCGTAGTTTTGTTGATGATTTTGATAATAGGTGTTTATACAGTTTCTTATTCCCATCTTTCATTCATGTTTATTTTTTTTTTCCATCAGGAGTGAAGACCAATACCCTTGCACTGAATCAAAACATATGGTTTGTCATTTATACCCATACTTTTGATTGCAGGAAATGAAAAAAGTAGAACAACAACAATATTTTGAAGGTTAAAACCCTAACCTTCAATTTTGTTCTCATTTATTTTATTTTGGTTAAGGTATTCAATTGTTTTAGTACGGAGTGGAAGTGGAATTGTTTTAGGGTATGTTTTTAGTTTGTTAATGATATATGATTTTTTAAGGTTTATTGATCATTAATTCATAATATAGTAGATTGTTATCTGATTTGAGTGTTAATTGTAGCCGTGGGAGACGTATCAAGCGGATCTGTTGATTAATCTGAAGAAGCATCATGTTTCGAAGACGTTTTTGGATAAGTTTGCGTACTGGACTGTTAAGTCTCTCCGATTGCCTACTGATGTTTTTTCTCAGGTTGACTTACTTTGACTAACTCTCTTCTCTAAATGTTTATAGATATTTTGAGAAAAAAAATGTTGTGGATTTTTTGGTATGAAATGTATATGAATAAGGTTACATGTTGGTATGCAAAAGATATGTTAATTTGGTGAAAAAGTATGTTTAGGAGGTTAATGATTATAGAAAGTGTTTTTAGGTGGTTTTTAGTAGGGCTGGCAAATCGTGTCTTATTTTCGATCGGTATGTTCTTCCTTCCATTGTTCCAGGTGTGTTATTCAAGTGCTATTTACGATTTTTACACGGTGGCCTTCTCCTTTCGTTTGATTTGTAGCTTAGGGTTATGTATTTTGTTATTATGTTTTAAAACTTGTCTGATCCGTCGTCCAATCTGATCTAATCGAAAAAGTTATAATGATTTCGAACTGCTACTTCTGCTTGAACAGCTGACTAGGGTCATGTATTGTTTTCGATTAGATCTGATTTGAAGAAAAATATATATGATTTATGTTTTTCGATTGATAGATTAGGTTTATATTACATTTATTTATTTATTTTATGATTGACAATTCAACATTTTGTTCTTAGAATATATATATATATGATTTATGGTTATTTTTTGGTTTGGTGTTCAATCGGATTAGTTATAATGATTTCCAATGCTCCATATATTGGATTTTTTTACTGCAGTTGGTGGCGTATGCATGAATTCTAGAGCATAAGTGATGGAAAAGTCTCTTTTGCGTCATTGGCAAAGTTCTATTTGACAGGTATTATCAAGTCATCTGCTGCTGGGCTTACGGCTTCTGTCATTCGTGATAATAGCACTGTAAGTTGTTACAATGGTATATTCTAAGTTTACCAATTAGTATTATTAATTGTTTTATCTAATTATAAAATTGTGTATGATTTAGCGTGAGTTCCATTTGGAAGGAGGAGCCATGGTGTTGGCTGATGGTGGTGTTATCTGCATATATGAGTTTGACAAAATGAGACCAGAAGATAGGTCCGGCTAAAGTACCAGATTGTTGTGTGTCTTGGTAGATGGCTGCTTTATAACATGTTGTCTTTTAGTTTTTTCTTTTCACCTCAACCACTTATGGATTTTTTATGATTTATAATATTTTAGCAGGAGACTAAGGTTCCTATTAAAACCCTAAACTACTCAACATTTCAGGTTCCTACTTCGACTAACTCTTTATTTGAGATTTTAACGATTTGGGTTTTCTTTACTTAATTAATGTTTGTTTTGTTCAGTTTCAATTTCATCATGTTTTGTTTAGTGGAGTGGGTCAAATTTAAGAAGAAAAGTTCCAATGGGTTAGTGCTTCGAATGTCTGAACCCTTTTGTTGTATTTTGAGTTACTAATTTTCCTCAAATGTTTCTGGTGGCCATGACATGATATGCAAAGTTCTTTTATCATGATTTATCTAACTTTTTTTATAGTTCGTTGTCATTAGTTTAGATCGATATGAGAAGTTTATTTTATGTATCTACCGGAAAAGGTATGGCTTATGATTAAGAGTGTAAATGCTTGAGATTGGCTCGGTAAACGTTGAATCAAGCCGAGCTTAAATGAGCTCTAGCCTAAAATTTAGCTCATTTATTATACGATATAATACTTTTTGTTGATTATAATAAGAATATAATTATGAAAAAATAACTAAATATTGCCACCTGTCGTTGAGATAGCTGGAAATGAATTGGCTGCAATAAACTCTGACGTTGTTGCGGAATGTGTGGATGCACTAAGGTTACCCTTATTCTCATAGCTATTACTGGATATGCATTATATTTTTCATCAAGATGCAGAGGTTCGACTATTGCAGGTCTTTGGCTAGAAGATTTACAAGGTAATTGACGCGTTTGGATGTCTCAAGTTTTTTTTTAATATGTGATTTTGTAGTTTTTGTTAATATTTGGTTCTGATAGAAGTATTCTATTTTTTAAACTTTTGACCCGTTAATTCTGTTGGTTACTAAAATTTATGACTTTACCCATTTGACCCATCAGGGATAAAATATAACCCAAATCTATCCATTTATGTGATTTTTTTCTTTTCAGGCACAACATTTTCCTTCACTCAGGTGGTCATGGCGTGGGTGTGGCATGGTGAGCGGTACAACCAAAGTGGTTCATCATTAAGCTATGCACCTGAAGCCCCAAAATTTGAATACCCGACTCACTTCCCTACTTTAGGTGGAAAGTGAGCGACTTTTTTAGCCTTTTTGTGTAGTTGTCATCTTTTCAACACTTGCAAAAACATACTAGAATAATGGAGTTATATGTATTTTTAGAGGTGTGCAAGTCTTTTATATTTTCACATAACATGAGGTGCAACACTTGCAAAAACATACTAGCTACCATTATGTAAAATGTATTTTTCTTTTCCGTGACATGATTGTTACTTGACATTTTCCTTTCACCCGCCTATTTATCTTCTTATTTTTTAGTAGTCATTGTCTACTTAAGGACTGCAATTGCAATATTTAACTCATAGGTATGATTTGATTTTAATTTTAATTAGAAATAAATCAGTGTGTGTTGAAATTTTTTATTAATGTAATTTAAATTTTCCTACCCGGGTGTCTACCCGGGTGATAACCTAGTATTATATTATTTGTGGTACGCTTTGTTTTGTGTGCAGGAAAAAGTAAAAAAAGAAACTTAATGTGAATGAGAATACTTAGGTAAAATTTACACCACAAACTTATTTACTATTTGTTTTCATTAATAAATTTATTGATTAATGATTAATTTCGATATTAAAAATAAGTGCATTTTACATTAATTTACTATTTAATATTTAATAGTTTTTCTTCGGTAAAGTGTAACGTCTCTATTTTCTTTTATATTTTAAACTTTTTTATTACATTAGATATTTAGTTACTTTATATACTTATTAATTTATTTGATATAGAATTTATTTTTTCATATTTTTTATAGTTTTCCAAAAATAAATATAACTAGTTCATTATATAGTCCAAAAATAAATATAACTTAGTTCATTATATAGAGATGCTTTTTCGAGAAAATACTTCAGCAAACATATTCAACCCAAACTAACTTAGGTTTCATCTAATTCATTAAGCTTTAATAAACGCCAAAGATAAAAAAAAGTTACAAGTTAGTTAAATTATTGTAATATGTTACAACTTACAACATTGAGTAATGATGATTCGGTTCATATTCATGAGGAAGTAAAGAGATGGGCAACAAGCCGACAACTCTTAATAAAAACCGTTCGCAACCAAAACGTCAAATTTCCTAAGAAGATTTTGGTAGATGCCTAAAGAAACTTGATTTGATCATTTTGGCCGGTTGGAATATAGTGCACCGAAAGGAATTAGTACACACCAGCGAACGCAGAAAAAACATGATTCGACCCCTCAATTAAAAAGTTCTAGAACGTAGAAAAAATATGAATCGACCCCCAATTAAAAAGTTTTGGTTCCGCCACTGACTGTATGGTTTGGACTCTATATATAGAGTCTGATTGTACATTTCATTTATGTTATGAAAACTGAGATTGGAGAGTCTGATACGAATTTTTAATGGTAAAGATTGTCGGTGACTCCGGCCATTGTTTCAGAAGATGAAAAATACAGAGGCAACTTTTGTTCTTGTAGGAAGGTCTGTTTCAATCTTTTTAACCTTAAATCTTTTATATTAAAATAATATAAGAAGTAATGAAATAGTTGAGTTAAACCTACCAGCACCACTTGTGATAGTTAGTTACACCTAGCTAAATTAGTTAGATTGCTAACTTTATACTTCTTTAGTTTCTATTTGGATATGTATGTCTAGAAAACTAGTTATATTTTTTATAAGAATTGTATCAATTTAAACCATTTGAGGTACATGATATTATATCTTCTTTGTTGACTATATTTTCATTGTTATGCAACTCATAATGTTGGAAGAATTGCTGTGTAAGAACCCAATTATGCTTTTTCCAACTCAACATCCATTGCCATAAAATTGCAGCTCTGCAAAATGCTTAAACCTGTTTTCATGCTATTTTATTCTGGTTATCACTCAATCAAACATCAAATTTACTTCTCAATAAGTGAAGTTTAATGTTCAGGTTCTGAGACGCCCTCGTGAAGCAGCTTGGAGAGCGGAAAAAGAATCGCAGTTGATATGATTACTTCACTTATTCTTTCATATCTGTAAATTATAAGCGTCGTGCTTGATCAAAATATTGGAAATTTGTTATATTACTAATAATGTTGCTGATGACAGAGTCATATCATACCTAAATATCTGCTCATCCTAGATTAATTCAAGATTTAACGACTTATATTCATTATAGTTAGAGTAACTATCGTCAAACAAATAAATAACATATTATTACCTAACAACCTAAGATGGGATTGGTTTTTTCCTTCTAATTCTCTAGTTTTCCCTGAATTAATTAACCCAACATGTTTACATTACCAATGCTTGAACCATTGTTTTCTTAGTATATATACGCTCTCGAGGAGTCAAGGGTTATTCATCGCATCTTTTTCAATCATTTCTCGTAAACTTTCCTCTACAAGTACTTTGGTTACATAGGACTTAGATCATATCTGAAAGTAATGGCGTCTTCAACTTCATCCACTCACAAGAGCTTCACATATGACGTGTTTTTGAGTTTTCAAGGCGAAACCCGTAAAAGCTTCGTTGATCATCTCTATTTTGCTCTTCAACTTAGAAACATTCGAACTTACAAATATGATGACGAAATCAAGAAAGGAAGGAAGATCAGTGATGAGCACATCAAATCCATTAAAGACTCAAAGTTCTACATCATTGTTTTTTCCAAGAATTATGCGACTTCATCATGGTGCCTTGACGAGCTTGTGAATATTATGGAGTGCAATAAGACGAATGGCAAGCATGTAGTTTACCCGATCTTTTTTGATGTGGAACCCTCTGAAATCAGCAAACTAACTCGGTCGGTTGGAAAGGCCTTTGAAAAACATGGGGAGAATATCTCTGCTAAGAAATGGAAAGGAGCTCTAAAAGAAGCAGCCAATGTGTCTGGATGGCACTTATGGAACTCATGTGATGGGTAATTTCTCATATTCTTTTATTTAAGTGTTTACAATCTGTTTTCGAACTTGTTATGTATAGATTGAAACTAATCGCTCGTGTTTGATTTTAAGCAAGCTTACTAAATCTTCTCTTCTTAATTACACAGGTACGAAGCTAGATTCATCCAAAAAATTGTTGACCATATTTCATTAGAGTTACAAAAGACGAAAATGAATGACCGATCTAAGCTTTGAAGGTTAAAACTTTGTTGAGGATGTAAGAATAGCTCACATCAACAGTATTTCGTATCAATATGGTGTAACTTGTAAAAGAAAGGAGCATGACAGATTTAGAAAATCAGGATGATGTGGTGTTAGGATGCGGGATACAGAGGAGGAAGAGCCAGATTCGCATGTGGAATAGAGAAAGATCGAAAATAGGCACCCTAAGGGATTGTGATGTTTGCAATTCTTATTGGAGCTTATATATTTTTTCCAACAACACTCGTGACTAGTTTTTTATACCAGTCCCAGTACGTGTGGTGCAACAGAATTATACAAAAACATATAAACAACATATTTCTTACTTCTACTAAAATGTTCATTCAATATATATAACAATTGTTTTATAAGAAATATTATATGCACACTCAAAAGTTAATATATATGACACCTCCATTGATAAAAAAAAAAGTAAATATATGACAAATATTCTCAATAGGGTATGATTTTAAAAGCCCATTACTATCATCAAGAAACTGGGTCCATATTTTCCATTACGGGAACGCCATCAGCTGCTAAATAGTTTACTTAATTTACAATAAGATGTAAATCATATAGGCATATAGTTAACAGAATTAAAATATGCATCAGAGTTGGATTTTTCGGAGCCCATTAGGCAAGTAGAATGATGGCCCAATGGTGGATATCTACCCGGTGGACTTTCAATAAACAAAGTAATTCAAAATCCTTCTTATATGTGAAGGAAGGAAAGTAAATTCATTGGAATTTTCGAGCGTTTCAATCCGCACCGTTTCAACCCGTACCGTTTCGATCCGAACCGTTTCGACCCATACTGTTTCGATCCGAACCGTTTCGACCCATACCGTTTCGACGCGAACGGTTTCGACCTGTACCGTTTCGACCAGTAACGTTTCGAGGCGAACGGTTTCGACCCATACCGTTTCGAATCGAACGGTTTTGACACGAACCGTTTCGACGCGTACCGTTTCGACGCGAACCGTTTCGACCCGTACCGTTTGGACCCGTACCGTTTTGAATCGAACCGTTTCGATGCGAACCGTTTCGACGCGTACCGTTTCGACACGAGCCGTTTCTACCCGTACCGTTTCGACCCATATGTTTCGACCGGTACCGTTTCGACCCGAACCATTTCAACACGTACCGTTTCGACCCATACCGTTTCGACCCGAACTATTTCGACGCGAACCATTTCTACCCGTATCGTTTCGACTCGAACTGGTGCTTGTGGGTGCCGCGGTGATGGATTCCAATTCATTTAACAACCAAACACAACAAAAATAGAATTGAGATTCCAATTCCAACATTTTCTAATTACAATTGTAATGTGTAAATTCCAAATCCAATTCCTTGAAATTCAAATTTCTATACAAATTCTAATTTCAATTCCAAATTATTCCGCAAAATAAACGCTCCTTAAATTCCCTCCTATTTCTTTTATAATTCGTCCCAGCCCTTACCCTTATCAATATTTTTGCCGCCTTTTTCTAACAATAATCAATGTTGGTACTTCCTTTCAAATTCATAAATAGTACCTTCCTTAATTTCTTATTAATACTTTAATAATATAATCCCTTATTCAATTATTGCATTTGAAATAAAATACAATTACTCTCGACATAGCATGGTGGTGTAATGGGTCTAACCTTACTAATCTCTATGGCCCAATTATATAATTATATTATGCAACCCTTTAACTTAAAAAATAGAGATAGTGGCCTCGGCCTACTCACGGAAAATAGCGGCAATTTTAATTCGGCTACTAGCGTTCTACTCTGCGGTTTTTTAACGGCAATTAACTTTTCATTTTTAATGTTTGGAGGTATTAACGTTAATTGTTTGTTAAACTATTAGTACCTAAGTATGTTATTTTGTAAAAATCACATGGACTAACTATGTTAATACCCTAGAAGTTCCTAATCGAAAACCGAAATAATGATAGAAGAGTTGTTGCAGGTGAATCAAGAAACACACTTTGTTCTTCAGGATGCAGATGGAAAAACAGATGAATTATCTAAATTTACAGAGCTGGATTCGATGGAATTTGAAGAAACCAAAAATTCTTTGGTTTTTCATGTGAATTCATATGATTATTCTGATGAAAAATCTTCAATTTCTGAACTAATTAAAGCTCAATCTGATACAAAAGAAGTTCAAGAAGCAGAGGGGAGTGAATCAGGTATATAAAGTTTCTAATGTTTAATCTTCTATTTTAGTTTTTGTAAGTTAGATTTTAAGTTTGTTAAACCAAGTAATTAATTATGCAGATCATGAAGAAGCAGAGGTTTCAATTGGGACAGAGATTCCAATATTTGTATACATTATCACATGAAGAACCTTCATCAAGTTCACATGATTTGGATTTTAATCTTGAATATGGTAAACTTATAATTTGGTCAAATGTTGTTTTTGTTACCAATTAATATTAAATTTCAAGAAAATGTAATCAGGTTGTTTGAATTTTTTGCTTAATTTTTCTGTAACAGGTTTCGAAGAAGCTCAAGAAGACGAAAAATCAGAGGAATTGAAGAACTTGAATCAAGAAGAGGATGCATTGTTGGTGATTGAAAGAGAGGATGCAATGGCTGATGAGTCTTTTGATGGAAGTGAAATGGACAGAGCTTGTAAGGGGTGAGTCCATGTAGGCGTGCCAGGTCACAGTATTTCGCCACGAAGGATTAAAAAACAAATAGAGTTAGTGATTATTTATCGAAGGGGTGACACAACAACTTAAATGTTAAGTAGAGAGTGATGGGAGCCAAAATGAAAGTTGGGAGTGGCAAGGCCAAAATTGATTAGTTAGAGGTGATAAAATCCATTTCCCCTTTTCAAATAGTCCATGGCTTTATAGCCTACAGGCATCTTGGGAGTGGGATAAGGCTTTGAAATCATTAGGTCCTGGGATTCCGACAAGGGGGGTTTTCCCATATTTATTGGGTTTCCTCCTAAATTGGTGTATATGCATAATGCCTAGTGGAGATGAATATGATCAGGTGGTTCCATTGATGGCACGATGATACTCCAGTGGTCTGTGCCCTGATCCAAATTTGCCGCTCAAAAAAAAAAAAAATCTTTTTACAATGTGTTGAAAATGTAATAATTTAGAATGATTTCAAGATACGAACACCTAAAGATTATAATTTTTTTCAAAGTGTTGAAAATGAAATAATTTAGAATGATTTCAAGATACGAAGACCTAAAGATTATACTTTTTTGTTCATGTATCGATTATTAGTAAATGAAGTCGACACACGATTATGAAAATTAAAACAAATATAAGTCAGATCATCCACTTAAAATGTTTTACATCCGCCACTGTCGAACGTATGGAAAAAAATCTATCCGTTTTATGAATGTAGGTAAAAAACAATTTGAGATACCCCTGAATTTTTCTTCTATTTTTGCCACTGACAGGGTGAATGACCGGCATGTAGTTTACCCGATCATTTTTGATGTGTCACCCGAAGAAATCCGTAAAGTAACTGGGACGGTTGGAAAAGCCTTTGAAAAACGTGGAGAGAATATTTGTGCTGAGAAATGGAAAGGAGCTTTAAATATGTTAGAAATATAAAAAAAAAATCGAAAATATATTGGTTTTTATGTGTAAAAAATTTTAAATGGCTTTTATACGAAAGAAAAAGGAAAATACGTTGGTTTTGTATTTGTAAAAATAAAAGAACATTTTCAAAAAAAAAAAAGGAAAAGAAGAAAAAGAAAGGAAGAAAGAAATTGTTTTTTTAATGTAATTTGCCCAACTATTTCATAACTTGTCTTATACATCTAAGAAAACAAAAATTAAATTTTAACCATTTAAATTCAATTAATTTTAATATCATCATTTTCATTGAGCAAATAAATAATTATAATTTCGTCAAAAACTAAAAGGGAGATTGGTTTCTCCTCCTAAATGTATTTTATTCCCTTATAATTTCGTCAAAAACTAAAAGGGTGATTGGTTTTTCCCCGTATATTTTCATTGAACCATGGGGTGAACCATTATTTCTTGTTATAGCCTCCAGAGGGGTGAACCATTATTTCTTGTTATAGCCTCCAGAGGGGTGAACCATTATTTCTTGTTATAGCCTCCAGAGGGGTATTCATCACTTCCAACGATTGTTTTTCAGTACTTTCTTATTAATTTCGATCATATATCTTGTAATGGCGTCTTCTTCAACTCCGTTCATTCACAAGAGATTCACATATGATGTGTTTTTAAGTTTTAGAGGGGAGGATACTCGTAAAACCTTTGTTGATCATCTTTATTTTGCTCTTCAGCAAAAACGCATTCGCACTTTTAAGGATGATGACGACATCAAGATAGGGAAAAAGATTAAGGACGAGCTCAGCAAATCCATTGAAGACTCAAAGTTCCATGTCATTGTTTTCTCAAGGAACTACGCTTCTTCGTCTTGGTGTTTGGATGAGCTAGCGAAGATTATGGAGTGCCATAGGACAAAACACGTGCATGTTGTTTGCCCGATCTTCTATGATGTGGAACCCTCTGAAGTTCGCAACCTATGTGGGGCAGTTGGAGAAGCCTTTGTAACACATAAAGAAGAAGTCTCTATTGAGAAATGGAAAGGAGCTCTCAAAGAAATAGCGGATCTAAAAGGATGGGAGTTGAAGAACACTTGTGATGGGAAATTCCTTCATCGAATGTCCTATTTATTCTTTCATTGTAACTATGGTATCTAACAAGCTTTACTTGCATATTTAGTCCTTTGGCCTAACTAAGTTGCATATATAGCCCTTTAGCTAAGTTATATTGTAGCCATGGTATCTAGGTTAGATAAAGTTTAACGTTTGAATGCTTTTCATGTTAGTAAACTTGATGGTTCATTGTTAGAGCGAGTTAAATCGAGCCGAGGTTGCTCGAGCCCAAAAATTCAGCTCGATTTAGAATTCGAGCTCGAGCCGAGCCATCTCGTTTTGAATTCGAGTTGAGCTCGAGCTGGGTCTGGCTCGACTATATTATATCTTCTTTGTTGACTATATTATCATTGTTATGCAACTCATAATGTTGGGTTGGAAGAAATGCTGTATAAGAACCCAATTATGCTTTTTACAACTCAACATCAATTGCTATAAAATTGCAGCTCTGCAAAATGCTTAAACCTGTTTTCATGCTATTTTATTCTGGTTATCACTCAATCAAACATCAAATTTATTTCTCAATAAGTGAAGTTTAATGTTCAGGTTCTGAGACGCCCTCGTGAAGCAGCTTGGAATGCAGAAAAAGAATTGCAGTTGATATGATTACTTCATTTATTCTTTCATATCCGTAAATTATAAGCGTCGTGCTTGATCAAAATATTGGAAATTTGTTATATTACTAATAATGTTGCTGATGATAGAGTCATAGCATACCTCAATATCTGCTCATCCTAGATTAATTTAAGATTTAACGATTTATATTCACTATAGTTGTAGTAACGATCATCGAACAATTAAATAACATGTTATTACGTAACAACCTAAGATGGGGATTTGGCTTTTCCTTCTAATTCTCTAGTTTTTCCCAAACTAAATAACCCAACATGTTTACATTACCAATGCGTTTTCTTAGTATATATACGCTCTCAACGAGTCAAGCGTTATTCATCGCATCCAACTATTTTTTCAATCATTTCTCGTAAGTAATGGCGTCTTCAACTTCATCCACTCACAAGAGCTTCACATATGACGTGTTTTTGAGTTTTCAAGGCGAAACCCGTAAAAGCTTCGTTGATCATCTCTATTTTGCTCTTCAACTTAGAAACATTCGAACTTACAAATATGATGACGAAATCAAGAAAGGAAGGAAGATCAGTGATGAGCTCATCAAATCCATTAAAGACTCACAGTTCTACATCATTGTTTTTTCCAAGAATTATGCATCTTCATCATGGTGCCTTGACGAGCTTTTGAATATTATGAAGTGCAATACGATGAACGGCAAGCATGTAGTTTACCCGATCTTTTTGGACGTGTCACCCGAAGAAATCCGCAAAGTAACTGGGACGGTTGGGAAGGCCTTTGAAAAACATGGAGAGAATATCTCTGCTGAGAAATGGAAAGGAGCTCTAAAAGAAGCAGCCAATGTGTCTGGATGGGACTTAAGGAACACTTGTGATGGGTAATTTCTCATATTCTTTTATTTAGGTTTTTACAATCTGTTTTCGAACTTGTTATGTATAGATTGAAACTAACCGCTCGTGGTTGATTTTAAGCAAGCTTACTAAATCTTCTCTTCTTAATTACACAGGTACGAAGCTAGATTCATCCAAAAAATTGTTGACCATATTTCATTAGAGTTACAAAAGACGAAAATGAATGAGCGATCTAAGCTTTGAAGGTTAAAACTTTGTTGAGGATGTAAGAATAGCTCACATCAGTATATCGTATCAATATGGTGTAATTGAGTTAAGTTGACACAAATTCGACATGAGTAGAAAGGGACTTGTTAAGGAAAGGAGCATGAAAGATTAAATGAGTGAGAAAATCAGGATGACATGGTGTTAGGATGCGGGATACAGAGGAGGGAGAGCCAGATTCGCATGTGGAATAGAGAAAGTTCGACAATAGGCACCCTAAGGGATTGTGATGTTTGAAATTCTTATTGGAGCATGGTTCGAGTATATGTAAAGTTAGAGAAAAATTCTTTATGTATTTTTTTCTATCAATAGTCATAACTAGTTTTATAACCGTCCAAATACGGGTAGTGCAACGGTATTATACAAAAACATATGAACATATAATTCTTTCTTTTAGTCACATGTACATTCACTATATAAAACAATAGTTTTAAAAAAAATTTATATACACACACTCAAAGTTATTATATATGACACCAGACACCCCAATTTATAAAAAAAAAAAAAAAAAAGTAAATATATGACAGCTGGATTCTAAATAGGGTGTGATTTTAAAAGCTCATTACTATCATCAAGAAACTGAGTCCATATTTTCCATTATGGGAACACCATCAGCAGCTAAATAGCTTAATCAATAAGATCTAAATCATACAAGCATATAGTTAACAGAATTAAAATATGCATTAGAGTTGGATTTTTCGGGGGCTACAAGGCAAGTAGAAAGATGGCCCAAAAGGTGGATATCAACCAGTGGACTTTCAATAAACAAACCCATAAAATCCCACTAACACACATACAAAAATTAACGTAGGCCCACCCGTTAAAATAAAAACTCCTCAAGTAGTTGCCATCCCATCCCACCATTATATATCCGACCACTAAAGAACACATCAATTTGGACATCCAAACAGCAACCCTACAACCGAATAAATAAAAGAAGGAGCTTCCGAACCAAGAACAAAAATAACCGGAAAAAAAAAAAAAAAAAAGAGAGGATTTTCGTAAGGCATGACACAACAACATACCTTCTCTTTTTAAAAAATTGACCACATAATATCACCGATTTGTATTCCATCTTCATTTAAGAAATTATGTCACCGCATCAAAACATGCATATATGAAGACATATAGTAAAAGATATGTTATATAGTTTCGACACCAAACTATATAATGAATATGACTATATTTTTTTATTAATCTATATAAATGCAAAAAAAAAAAAAAATAGTAGTAGTAGTAGTAGTATAATTAGTATTTAGTTAATACGATTATTGCTTGAATTTAAATATTTATATTTCCCTGTACATAATATATATAATAAATAGGGTAAATTATTTTTTGAGTCCAAAAGCGCAGGAGAGAGAGAGAGAGAGAGGGTTAGAGAGAGAAAGATTGGAGGAGGAAGGAGAGGGGCCGAGCAATTTTACGGCAACAGCTTCTTCCAGCTGCCCTTCTTCAATATGTTTCTCCATTTTCGTGATAGAAGGCTTGTCCGTACAGCTTCTTCCAGTGGGAGCCGCTCTAAAATTGGGTCTATTAAATCCTCAGGCAAGTTACTGATAATGACGTCATCGGCAGCAGAGGAGGTTACAAACCTCCTCCTCTTATGATAATTATCTGTCATTACATTCAACAAAACCATGATTCAGTTGTATCTCAAACAAAAACTCATTATAAGAATTTCAAGATTTCTTGAAACATATGAGAGAATGCAAGCTAGTAAAGTAGAGCTTACCCACGGAAACCCACGCGATCAAGTAGTGGAGATTGGAAATTGAAGAAGGGGATTTTAGGGTTTTGGAAATAAAAGGGGGAACGATGGCTGCTCAATGTGTAAATTAGAAAAATGGTTGTTCATAGAAAGAGATAAGGTCTGTTTTAATTTTTATTTTTCTAATTTTTTAATACAGGGGCATTTTAGTCTTTTAATTAAAAACTAACTGAAAATTCAAACGGTGTCAAAAATTTGGACTCAAATGATTAAGAAAAGTGGCTATAGGGACTCAGGGTGTTAAACATTTTAATTTTGGACTCAAGTTGTTAAAATCCTTAAAACACATGGACTCAAAAAGTAATTTACCCTAATAAATAATATTAAATAGTTTGAATAATACATGTATGATAAATTTTAGAGTAAACTGCCATTTTGGTCCTGAGGTTTGACCAGTTTTGCCACTTTAGTCCAAATTTCAAACCTTTTGTCATTTTGGTCCTTTTGGTTTCGGTTTTTTGCCATTTTGTTCCAAATTTCAAATTTGGCCAGATTCCTCAACTTAAAACCTTCTATTTTGTCTTTATTCTCAGGGGCATTTTGGTCATTTTAGAATTATTATAACTCAATTATATATAATACCCTAAAACAATTATATTTATATATATACACACACACATACAGATAACTCCCTCTCTCTCTCAACTTTCTTTCTTACTCTGCTCTCTCTCGCTCTCTGAACTACCACCACCACACCACCACCAACACCCCCACCACCGCATCATCCCCACCACCGCATCATCCCCACCACCACCATCCCACTGCCGCCAACACTACCATCCCACTGAAACCCCAACACCACCATCCAACTGCCGCCACCTCTGGACAGCCACCAACACCACCGTCCTCTGAAAACCACAACAGCCACTATCCCCGACGGCTTCACCTCCACCCCCGCACCACCACTACTACACTACCATCATCCCCACCTCATCTTCTTCCCTTCTCTCTCTCTCTCTCTCTCTCTCTTTCTCAAATCCAGACAAATATATATACCTTAGATAATAGGGAATTTGGTCGAAGGTGGTTGCAGATCCGGTGGAGGGTTAGGGTTTTGACATTTTTGAGAGGTTGTTAACGGTGGAAGCGGCGGCGACAGGGAAATTAAACCCTCTGTTAGATCTCTCTCTCTCTCTCTCTCTAAGCAACATATTTTTTTGGTTGTTGACGGCGGGGAAACTAAACCCTCTATTGAAACTAAGTTTGTTGCGACTTATGTAACCAATTTTAAGTTAATAGAAATCTATTAAGTTAATAGTTTTGGAAAATTAATTTAGTTTAATTTGCAAAACTTAATTGGTTATTATTTGCTTTAAAAAACAAACTTTGTTTTATAACAAAATTTTAACAAGTTGTAAAATCGGTTTAGAACTTGTTTTTAATGTGATTGTTTAATATTCTAAAACTCCTTTTAAAATCATATTGGTATACAGGTAAGTTATGTTATAACAACTTATAAGATAAAAACCAACCACAATACCAAGATAAATATGTAAATCATTATATCCAAAATTTGTTCGATCTTGCTAGAGCCTAATAGAAAGATCAAATGGGCCACGGGGTCACAACACACAAACAACCACAAGGATGGACTTGAGTGCATCCAGTCATCTCGAGCAACTGCCACTGACTCCATAACTCTTGTTTAGCGTCCATGGTTTTTATCTTCAGGTCTTTGTTTATTACAACATTTACAAAATATAATAAAGGGAATAACCATATCTATTACAACTTTGAAACATCACTGTGGCAAAAAAAATATAATACCAAAAACCGTATAATATATACAACCACAAAACAAGGTCGGGCCAAATTTACATATTCCACAACAATCTCAAAATAAACTGGGCAATCTTTTGGTCAAGCAAAACAAATAAAATATTGACCAAAATTAAAGTTGCCCTTAAAATTATTTAGATCAGAAATTTAAAATAATAAAAGTTTGTGTTCTAATTTCGGTTAAAAGACCGGTATCGACTCGTATGTTGTAACCAAGGCTTTGATACCACTGTTGGGTTTCCATAGTGATTAGTTAAAATTATATCTATCAAAACCCGGTTCAATAAATAAAAGTCAATTAATTAAGCGAGTTAATCAATAAAACGTAGAGGAAAAATAAACACGTGATCAACAATAAACGAAACCCGACAGGATCCGGTTACATGCAAATATGAGCACAACAATAAGGATATCTAACTACCGCTGAGAAAGATATACCTTGCTTAATAACTAACAGGTTGAGACACCGAGGTTCAACAAACACGTGCTAGTGACACGAACTGACAGAACACAGGTATAGCCCTAGGTAGCAACGGCGGAGCGGCGGCGGCGGTGGCCGGCGATGGCGGAATGGCGGCGACAGTGGCCGGCGGCGGCGGAGCGGCAGCGGCTGTGGCCGGCAGCGACCTAGCGGTGGTGGCGAAGCGGGTGTGAGTGTTTTGGAGTTCTTGTGTAAAACCTCTAACTCTGTGGCCAACTCTATGCCTTCGTTTATATAGAATATGGAGGCCCACACATGTTTGCCAAGTGGCGGACATGCACATGCATGTGCGACAAGTGGCAAAGGTACTATGCATGCACGACAAGTGGAGAAGAGGCTATGCATGCGCGGCAAGTGGCGAAGAGGCTATGCATGCGCGACAAGTGGCGAAGATGCTATGCATGATTGAAAAGTGGCGAAGATGCTATGCATGCGCGATAAGTGGCGAAGATGCTATGCATGCACCACAAATGGCGAAGATGATAGTGTCCGCCTTACCCGGTCCATGTAACTGTCTCTCAGTTAATACCCATAACAAGTTTATTACTAAAGATAAAAAATATATTATCAATAATGAATATTAATTATAAAAACCGGCTCATGATCATAAATATAATTATGATCCGTTCCGCACATCGTTTGTAATTACCAGTTAAGTGGGCTTTAGTTCGTTGCACACGGTGTAACTCTTACGGGCCATAACTCGGTCGGCCGCGTTAATTAATCGGACCAATCCATTTTTCCAACAATTGTAACTGAGTATAAGATGTGGCTTCAAAAGATCTCTGGGTTTGGCATGCTTTCGTTGGTCTACCAAGTTCAAGTAATGACTTAACGTTCTTGGTTTGTCTAAAGTTCTCAACGACATCATAAGAGGTACAAGGCCTAAATCTAGGTTTATGGTTTCAGGAGTGAAATACAAGCACATGCATTATCTTTTGGTGGAATATACCCAAGCTACGTAGCAATCATTAATACTATACCGTATCCGGAATAAAAGAATGAATTTCGCTAAATATCAAGAATCTACGAGAACGATTGTTGAAGGGTTATCTGGTATTCTATAGCAATGCTGACACATTGTGTAAAACCCGATACTCACATTTGAACAAAAAAAATGAGATATTATAAGTATGTTTGTATCTTGTTGCATAACCTGAGTATTGAAGAAGAAGGCAACGCAATATGGGAATACGATGAAAACAACATTAATAAAAGTGTTATACCAGTTGATGAAGTACAACATAAGTCTAACACACAATAAGGTTACACACAATAACCTTCATGGGGATTTAATTGGGCACAATTGACAATTCACACGTATCAATGATGATTAGTTGTATTTGTATTTCTTTTAAATGACGTAGTTTTACTAATTTGAATATTCTGTATTTTATTTGCTTATTTTAACATTATGTAGTTTAATTAAAATAATAGCCTATTATTTTTATCTATCAAAAAAAAGTGGAACGGGGATGCTCATTACCATAATGCATAGGTTGGGAGTAGAGGAAAGAAATAGAAGGGATGATGATATGGCGTTGAAGTGATAGTTTGAGATGAAGATGAGACTTGTTACCATATCACGTAATGAATGTTTCATAACTTATCAAAATGAGATGAAGTGATAGTTAGAAATGAATGAAAAATATAAAATTTATAGAGCATAAATTATATAATTCATTTTGTGCTTTTTTAGTTGTATGATGTACTTTGACAAAATTGCTTTATTTCATGAGTTAATATTAGTTTGATGGGTTGTTTTTTGTTGACCTTTGAAACCCATATGCTTCTTTCTACTAATCTATCCTTTCCTCTTTAAATCCATTTTCACACTTCTATCTTTCCTCTTTAAATCCATTTTCACACTTCTATTTCAATCTATCTTTCCTCTTTAAATCCATTTTTACACTTCTATCTCAATTATTTGTTATTTGAATTTATCAAACTAAGGATATTCGACATGCCCTCTGTTACTTCATTCGGTTTGCTCGGGTACTTCGGTAACATCTCTGTAGGCAGTTTGGATATTGATTAGTATTAATATTATTAATTTAGGGTAGTATTTTACGTTTTAGTCTGAATATTGTGAATTAACATGTCGCAGCACACATATGTAGTTTAACATTTTACGTCTATTTTTTGTTTGGTTTAACGGTTCTATCCAACTCACAGGTTCTAAAAGTTATTATGTTAAAACATTAAACATGTATAAATTATCAAATATGGTTTCTCTGACATGGTTAGTATTCAATTTCTTTATGCTTTGTTTGGTTGTACCAGTCAATTTGATGGTAAATACGCACAAGCCATTATTGCATGTAACATAAGCTTTATAAATTTATTTAACTATTATTTGACACGGTTTTATGCCCCTGTCACAATGCGAGGTGCTTACTACTAGTTATTATTAATTCAAACCTGTTTCAATATTTTTTTTTACCATTTCAACTTAGTTTTCTGTTCTACAGTTTACGTTTTGTTTTAAATTGCGTGAGTTAACAAGTCACAACGTGCGAGTGTGTGGTTAAACTTTCTTACGTCTACCTTTTGTTCGGTTTAACAGATTCGCCACATCGTACGAGTTCCTAAATACTAGTAAATTTAATTAAAGAGTTTAAATTTAATAATTAGATAATATCGTCATTGTCATAGAACATAAAAAGAATATATAATCACGTCAAAAGCTAAGTTAAGAAATTGGATTCTCTGCCTAATTCCCTAGTTTTTCCCAAAAATTAACACATCATGTTTACATTACCGATGCTTAATGCATTGTTGTCAATCTTATCATAAACTCTCAAATTTATCACTTCCAATCGTTTTCTTACTTTGATCATATCTGCCTTGGCGTTGTCTTCAGCTTCATCCACTCACGAGAGGTTCATATATGATGTTCTCTTGAGTTTTAGAGGTGATGATACCCGTAAATACTTCATGTCGTCATCTTTGTTTTACTTACAAAGATGATGACAGAATCAAGAAAGGGAGAAAGTTATGTCATGGCCTCACCAAATCCATTGAAGACTAAAGTTATACGTCATTGTTTTCTCAAACAACTACGCGTCTTCTTCTTGTTTTCGTGTTTGTATGACACCGTGAAGATTATGGGGTGCCGAAATAATCTACTAGCCCCTTTTTCATTCAATTTTATTCTAGGGTAAATTACACTTTTCGTCCTTTATTTTTGTAGCGGGTTCAATAGATGACCTTTAACTTTAATAATTAAAGTAACAGTCATGTATTTGCAAAACTAGTTACACCTTAGGTTCTTTGACTCTAACCTGGTTAAAACTTCCAGTTAAGTGAGGTCATGTGCAACCTATGTGAGAACAAAATAGTCATTAATACAAAAAAAAAAATGTCAAAATTTAAAAATTATAAATCTAAACCAATATCATCATCTCCCCTTCTCCCCTGTACTAGCTCTCTCTCTCTCTCTCTCTCTCTCCCCTGTATTCTCTCTATCCGTACATACCATCATCACCATTCACCACCACCTACACCACCGCCCACCAACACCGTCGACCACTGACATCATCACCATCACCATTGACCTCCATAGTCCCGCAAAGAACCTTGTCTACTTTAATCAGACACGAGACACTGTATTTCTCCATCGCTCTTCTTAAAGAATTGTGGTGCTTCTCTTGAAAGTTTTGCCAAAAAAAAAAAAAAAAAAAAAAAAAAAAAAAAAAAAAAAAAAACCTACTGACAAAAATAGAAGATGAAGTTCATACACTTTTCTTGAAAATCATTCTTCATGATGACTTTACGATTGTTTTCGCATTCGGAAATAAACATTAAAAAAGAAGTTTGACCAGATGTTTGACATTTGAAAACAGAGCATTCGATAAATCTAGTTGTAAAGACTTAGAAAAACTTACATTTTGCAAGAATCTAACAAAACTAAACAACGAAATTCATACCCTTATCCTCAAAATCACTCTTAATTATCAACAACTACAAACATAAGGGTCGGTTGTCGGCGGGAATAGGAGAGGCCCTTCATTGGGCTAAATGGGCGGCAAAGGTATTGTTTTGGTCAAAAATTACCGAAGCAATTAAGTGATCAAATCAGTAAAGTGAGGTAGTGTGCTAGAAAGTGTATCGAAAATATGCCGGTTAAGTTATTTAGAAAATTAGTATTCAGGATACGGCTCAGGATATTGAGCTGTACCTATGATCAAACTATGAGCAGAAAAGTAAAGTAAACGACACGAGATGTACGAGGAAAGCCCTTGATCAATCTAGATCGCCGGCATAAAACCTCGGGAGCTGACAATCGCAGCTGCCTTGTTCTTCTTATTACCTCAAACGTCAGGATACAGTGCAGGATATAGACCAGATCGCTAAGTGTTACAATGCCTTTGTATGAAAGTGAGAATTGCTTGAGAGCAAGTGTTAGAGTGTAGCGAGTGTGTATGTGATGTCCTATTCGATCTGATATACCCACCTATTTATAGTTACAAAGTATAAACTAAAATTCCTATAAATATGGGATACTCCCGAATATTCCATAAGTAGCCGTTTGGAACCAAAGAAAGCGGGCTCAACGTCTTTCCTTGAACAACTTGGACCGAGTCTTCCGCGGAATGAGTCTTCGTGAACGTTACAAACTTCTAACCCACGTACCTGCACATTATCCGTTAGTAATCCTGAGGATACCATTCAGGATGTTACCAATATCCTGAATCAGCATCCCGGATGTAATCAGACACTATATAACCAAGATATAAATCAAGATACTTTCCAGGATATAGGCTCAAAATTCCGCCCATAACAATTGTCCCCAAAAATGTTACCGTTTGTTATCCTGCACTAACGGTTACATTTTTACGAAGACCGAGGTAATTAATTAGATAAGACCAATGATATGACCGTTTTCAACTACCCAGCCTATATTTACTCATCATGCCCTATATCTTCTCATCCTCATCTCATTTTTAATCATAATCGGCAAGGAAAAGGTAATATTCTCTCCCTCATCTTCATATTCTTCTTTATCATCTTTCTCCGGCGAAAAATTCAGGCGACCAAATGCCCAGGCAAACAAGGTCCAGTTCAGGTGACTCGGCTCCCACATTCATCCAACAGAACCTTCTCCAAGAACCGGAGAAGGAAGCATGTACCTTCGATAGTGCCCACCTGTCAGCCTTGAAATCCTCCGGCATCTTCCCGGAAGGAATCGTGTTTAGACCTTTTGACCGGGAAATCCGGTCGGATATGGTCTCCAACGAGTGGATATGCTTTAGTGCTTTCCCTTTTACCCTAGGGTTACAATTCCCCTTTCCGGACTTCATCACCGAATTCTTTAATGTCACCAAAATCTCTTTCAGCCAAACCATGCCAATGCTCTGGCGTGTTTTGTCTGTTCTTGACCAAATCAAGAGAAACCACATTCCTGATCTTTCTGTCCATGATCTGCCCCTAGCTTACAAGCTTAGATGCCATGGATCATGTAGATTTCTGTTTTACTCTACTTCCGGTGACCCATTGATACTTCGTGCCACCAGGAACGAGGATGGTTGGCAATCCAAGTTTTTCTTTGTAAAAAGGGACTCAATCCCTGGTGGAACGGATTATCCGATGAGATGGTTGAAGAAGGGTAGGATTTAGGGTTTAAAGATGATCCTGCCTCTTATCCTGCTTTATATCCTGAACTGACCAATTTTATTTTCTCTGTTATGTATGCAGCTGATTTCTGGAAGATTGCACCTCCCCTTGCTGATTCTCAAAAAAGAATAGACGCCATCAGACTCCTTCCAGAGGCTGAAAGAAGTTTCAATCCATCTCCACCAATTCCAAGCCCTCTTTCAAGCGCAAACATGTCTCGTAAGGATCCTGCAAGATATCCTGTACATACATGTTTTTATTCGATATTTTTAGGAGAGATTTAGAATTTTACTCCCTGTGTGCAGATTCCAGCAAAGTTCCAGTCTATCTAGACCTCGATGAACTCGACAGCTATCTAACCCCAGCCACAGTCAAGAAAGAAACTCCTGCTGCAACTAGCTCCAAGCCACTCCCGGCTCCCAAGGCCAATCCAAGGACTCGTGCTTCCACAGCAAAGAAGAGGAAAGGTCTTGAAGTCAGCGCTCCAGGTTCAGAAGGGTTCTCCTATGACGAACTCAGTTTCTCTGATTCCTTAGAGCCAATGACATCCTTCCTTAACAAGGTAATATCCTGACGCATATCCTGCACATATATCCTGCACGTATATCCTAATAGGATATCCTGACAGGATATCCTGGTCAATATATTCTAACTCATACCTGAAATTGATGTGCAGGGCCTCCAGCATTTGCTCCACTTGTATAATGATGCATGTGGTACTGTTGCACTTCATGAAGCCAGGATCAAACAGCTCGAAAGCACCGTCGCTGACCAAGGTGCCATTGCCGAAGCGAAGACCCGGCACTATGAAAGCCTGCTGAAGAAGGTCACCCAAGACGCTGAGGTCAAGCTCGCCACAGTTCAAATGGATCATGATCAAGCCTTGGTCAACTTCCGGGAGGGAATCAAGGCTTCTGCTATCATCTCCCTGCTACAAGCACGCATCAAGATGGCCTACGAGGCCAAGCAGACGGGCCTTGTTTGTCCATCTTGGCCAGTTGACTCCTGGGTGGCCAAACTAAAGGAGCTCGGAGGCAAAGCTGTGCCACTTCCTGTTGAAGCTGGTGAGTCTTCTAAGTCAGCAGAGGTGGTGATCCAGGCTGGAGATAAGAAGGATGCTGGAGCAGATGTTGGGATGGATATTGGCGAGGATGTTGCTCAGGATGCTGGTCAGGATGCTGGTGCTGAGAAGTCTGAGAAGGTTGGAGGAGATGCTGCTGTGTGAGGGCATTTAGGTGGGCGATGACGGATATATGTGGCAAGGCCAGAACCCACCTTTTTAAATTTGAATGTTGGTCTGTAGTCCCTTAAACAATTTACTTTTCTGCATTTTATTTTCCTGCACCTGAACAATTTACATTTCCTGCATGCTTTTTGAACAATACAACAGTTGAAGGTGGATGGGTCTCGGTTTGAGATGAAACCTTCAACTGTTGGGTAAATATGCTAATGAACTATTAGTGCTCTTAGTGGATGGGCCTTGTTTTGAGGTGAAACTAAGAGCACACCTTTTGGTATGTTAATAATATAACCTCTCTTTTGACTTTATTATTGTTGTCATTGATATACAAATTTTACTTGTGAAAAGTGTTTGGTTTGAACATTCTTAGGAATTTATCATAAACATATCCTAGAAGATATCCTGAAAGATATCTTGATCAGGATATTGAAATACAGTCTATAAATTGTCCAAATAAAAAGGAAAGATCATACCAGAGATTCTTAGAGAATCAATTTCAATCCTCCGTTATAAGTTTGTCCCCAGTGCATACTTATAAACTTGGATCCATCCTTCGAACAGTATAATGTATGTCCCCTGACAAAAACGCAAATGTATTTATATTTTGACTTGAATGAATTCCGAATACCCCAGGGCAAAACCCCTGATATCCTGAAATGAATCCTTAGCATACTTGGGATAAACCCTTAATATCCTGGGGATAAACCCTGATATCTGGGGATAAACCCTAAATTTCATGCGCTACAGGCGAGAGTGTATAAACTCCAACTCTTAGAAAGGTGAAAACCTTTAAACCTTAAAAAGTATGAAAATACTCTTTCGTGAGAGAGGGTGATCGATCCTCATATACCTTCAGGATCCAGGATATAGCCAACAGTAACGAAATTGTCAGCCACTTTTACATGAACTGGTCCCGCTACCTTGAACTACACCTAGATAACTTGCGCTCCAGGCGAGGTGTTTAAACCCAATTCGAAAGAAAGGTGAATACCTTTAAACCTTTGAAGGGACCAGGATCCCTTAAACATGAGAGAGGGGGCCAATCCTCTAATCTTTCGAGTTATCCTGAGTACATATCCTGGAGCTATATCCTGAAACATATCCTGCAAAACAATTGTAAACTAAGGTGGGTGTTAGCTTGGCTAACACCCCTCCGATGCTTAAGTCAGTATTGGGTTCAAGATAATAAACAAATATATTTAAAATAGAATACATACCATTCCGAGATAGAAAATAAATTCTACTCTTACTTGAAATAGAGCTTTAAATGTATTGCATTCCAGGATCTTGGTAGCATATCCCCTTCCATATTCTTGAGTCGCTATGCTCATTTCCCTGCTTCTGACTCAACTTCATATGGTCCTTCCCATTTTGGAGCTAGCTTGCCATCGGCAGGATTAGTGGTATTTTGAAAAGCCTTTCTTAGCACCCAATCACCAACTCGAAATCTTCTAGTCCTTATGCTCTTATTATATGCTCTGGATATTCTTTGTTGATATGCTGCTATCCTTAGTCTTGCTGCGTCTCTTTTTTCATCTATAGTATCCAAATCTTGGCACAAGACTTCAGGATTTTGTTCAGGATCCTGTAGCATAGATCTTGCAGTGGGTATCGTCATTTCTGTTGGAATCATTGCTTCCGCTCCAAATACCAAGGAAAACGGGGTTTGGCCGGTTGCATTCTTTACCGTTGTCCTATCAGCCCACAAAACAAAGGGTAACTCTTCCGCCCATCTTCCTTTTTTGGTTCCAAGTCTCCTCTTTAAGTTATTGACTATTATCTTGTTTGAGGATTCAGCTTGCCCATTCGCTTGAGGATGTACCGGAGTAGACGTGATCATTTTGATTCCCCAACTCTTGCAAAAGTCAGTAGTCCTTTTGCTTATAAACTGGGACCCATTATCACAAATGATCTCAGCTGGTACCCCAAACCTAGTCAGGATATTCCTCTTTATGAAGGATACTACTTCTTGGTCTCTAACTTGAACAAATGCTTCAGCCTCAACCCACTTGGAGAAATAATGCGTCATTGCCAACATAAAGACTTTTCCTCCCGGAGCTTTTGGTAACTTCCCTACTATATCCATCCCCCATTTCATGAATGGCCAAGGGGAAACTACAGGATATAGTGGTTCAGCTGGTTGATGTAGTATGTTACTATGCCTTTGACATGCATCACATCTTCGAGCATATTCCGCAGCATCTTTCCTCATCGTTGGCCAATAATATCCTGTCCTTAATACTTTCGAGAACAATGATCTGCCCCCAGTGTGGTTACCACAATCCCCTTCATGTATATCCTGAAGTACTTCTTTGGCTTCAGGATCCTCCAAGCACCTCAAATATGGTCCTGCAAGAGATTTCTTGTATAAAACATTATTTATAATAGTGAATCGTGATACCTTCATCCTAAATGCCTTAGGATTTTCATTTCCGGGGATGTGTCCTTCTTTGAGATATCTCACAATTGGAGCCGTCCAGGATTTAGGATCCCGTTCAGGATATTCCGTTTCAGGATCCCGAATACCCGCTACTTCTTTATCCTGAGGATTCGTTGCAGGATATAAAACATGTAATATTGGTATTTGGGTCCCTTCAGGTATCCTGATCGATGATCCCAAATTTGCTAAGGCATCCGCTTCAGCATTATCCTCCCTTGGTACCTGTTCAAGTGTAAAAACATCGAAATATCCTGCTAATTTTTTGAGAATATCGAGATATTCAACTAATTTCTCACCCTTAACTGCATAGGATCCATTAAAATGGTTAGTAATTAACAAAGAGTCAACATATACTTGCAAATTTTTGATACTCATGCTCTTAGCCAACTCTAATCCTGCAATTAAAGCCTCATACTCTGCTTCATTATTAGTAGCAGGAAATTCACACCTAATAGCCTGGGGTATAGCCTGGGGTAATATGTCCCCCTGTGGCGATTTTAGTAGTATTCCTAATCCTACTCCTCTTATATTAGATGCACCATCAGTATATAATGTCCAGGATCCTGAGGATTCTCCTAACTGTTGAACTTCTAGGTCTACCTCATCCTGAATGTCACTACTAAAATCAGCCACAAAGTCAGCTAAAGCCTGAGACTTTATGGCATTTCTAGGTTCATATACTAAATCATAAGCACTCAACTTTACCGACCACTTAGCCATCCTGCCTGACATTTCTGGTTTCCTAAGCACACTTTTAACAGGATAATTTGTTTTAACATGAATCCTATGTGTCTCAAAGTAATGTCTAAGTTTCGTTGATGGCATGACTAATGCTAGTATCAATTTTTCTAAATGAGAATATCTAGTTTCAGCATTTAACAAGCTTTTACTAACATAATAAACAGGATATTGCTGACCTTCATGGTCCTTTACAAGGACGGCACTTACAGCATTCCCTGATACCGCGAGGTATAGGGATAATGGTTCACCATTTTCAGGCTTCATCAGTAGAGGTGCGGTTAAAAGATATTGCTTTAAATCCTGTAGGGCCGCTTCATGCTTCTCACCCCATTCGAATTTTTTGTTCTTCTTCAGGATATCATAAAAATCTTTGCATTTCTCTGAGGATCTTGAGATAAATCTGTTTAATGCTGCCACTCGCCCCGTTAATCGTTGGACATCCTTCATATTTGAGGGCGATTTAATATCCAAGATGGCTTTAATCTGCTCCGGGCTCGCCTCTATTCCTCTTTTGGTCACCATATATCCTATAAATTTTCCGGCCGCCACTCCAAAATGGCACTTAGCAGGATTTAGCTTCATGTTATACTGATCCAGGATATCAAACGCTCCTTTAATATCCTGGAGGTGATCCTGAGCTTTCTTTGATTTTACCACCATATCGTCAATGTACACCTCCATGGTGTCCCCCAGTTTGTCTTTGAACATCATGTTTACCAATCTTTGGTATGTTGCACCTGCATTTTTCAAACCAAAAGGCATAGCTGTATAACAATAAATACCTGTTGGTGTCATGAAGGCAGTATCCTCCTGGTCAGAAGGCTCCATTTGGATTTGTTGAAATCCTGAGGATGCGTCCATGAAGGTCAGCATTTCATGCCCGGCAGTGGCATCTACCATTGCATCAATGTGGGGAAGAGGAAATGGGTCTTTAGGACAAGCTTTGTTCAAGTCTGTGTAGTCTACACAAACTCTCCATTTCCCATTTTTCTTCTGTACCACAACCACGTTTGCTAGCCACCTTGGGAACTTAACCTCTCTGATCATCCTAGACTTCAATAATCTCTCAACTTCCTCTTGGATAATCGTATTCCGCTCAGGAGCAAACTTCCTTCTTTTTTGCTGAACAGGCTTGAATGATTTATCAATTCCAAGCTTGTGAGTGATAATGTCTTTGGATATGCCTGTCATATCCTCATGCTTCCATGCAAACGTTGACATCCTGCATTTCAAAAAAGTTAATTAATTGTTCTTTAATATCCTGAGGGATATTGGTTCCTACGAGCACCGAAATATCGGGATTATCCTGGTCCAGGATAATTTTCTTCACATCCTGCTCCGGATCCTCCACGATATCCTGGGCCCGCGTCTTTAATTGCTATGCTGGGCTAGGTTTGGTTGAGGATCTCATCGAGGATGAGTAGCATTCTTTCGCCTCCTGCTGATCACTATCAACTTTGACAACTCCCCAAGGAGTAGGGATCTTGATGCATTGGTGATACGTTGATGGCACAGCCTTCATATCGTGAATCCACGGTCTTCCCATTATGATGTTATAGCAGGATAGAGAATCCATTACACAGAAACGTTGTATCGAGTTGACTCCTTCAACGTATACTGGTAACTTTATCTCTCCCACTGTGTTTCTAGCTTCTCCACTGAACCCAACAAGCACGGTAGACTTCGAAGTGATATCCATTGGAGATACATTCATTCTCTTTAGAGTCTCTAGTTGGATTATGTTAACGGAGCTGCCATTAACAACCAATATCCTGCGTACAAAATGGTTAGCCACATATAACGTTATTACCAGAGCATCATGGTGAGGATCCTGGACAGTATCCCTGTCATCAGCATCAAAAGTGATCACTTTGTCAGTCGTGAGGGTAGTCATCCTGACAGGTTTGTCTCCCCTTTCAGCCTTAGCTTCTTTTGCATGTCTCTTTGCCGCCGAATACGAAGTCCCACAAATGTCGGATCCTCCCGAAATGAAGTTGATTATCTTGGCATCCGCGGGAGGTGATGCTGCTCGCTCAGGATCCTTCTCAGTATCCTGACCCTTATTCTTCTTTCTTCCTAAGAGATCTTTCAGATATCCCTTGCTTAGAAGATAGCTTATTTCTTTCCTTAGAGCAATGCAATCCTCAGTCATGTGTCCGAAATCTTCGTGGAAAGCACACCATTTTGACTTATCTTTCTAGTCAGCTTTCTGTTGACTCTTTCGAGGCCACCTAGCCTTGTCTCCTAGACCCTGCATGGCATACATCAATTCAGGAATGTTAACAGAAAAGCAATATTCAGACAACTCAGGATACTCTTCAGGATCCTCATCTTCGACAGCATTCACTCTCTTATTTTCATTTCTACCATATGGCTTAGGCCGATATGGCTTGAACGAGGATTCAGACTTCCTGTTAGTCGACTCATAGGTGTTGGACGAGTTCATTCTCTCTTGCATCTTCCTATCATCCTCCAACCGAATATATCTTAGGGCCCTGTTTCGAGCTTCATCCAAGTTCCTGCATGGGTTCATTACAAGATCTTGATAAAATTGAGAATCTTTTTGCAGCCCCATCTTGAAAGCTTGCACAGCTGTTGCAACATCAAGGTGAGGAATGTCCAGGGATTCCCAGCTGAACTTGTTCACATAATCCCTAAGGGATTCTTGAGGCCCCTGTGTTATCCTGTAGAGATCACTTGTTAATTTTTCAAAGCTTCTACTACAAGAAAACTGACTATTAAATAAATTTACTAAGTGAACAAAAGATGTAATCGAATGCGGAGGAACATTCAAGAGCCATTTCAAGGCTGATCCTGTTAAGGTTGAACCAAAACCCTTGCACAAGCATGCTTCCTTGAGATCCGGAGGGATATGGTTAATCTCCATTCTTTCCCTATACTGAGCAATATGCTCCTCAGGATCCGTAGTTTCGTCGTAAAGCTTCGTGTTGGGGGTTTGAAATCTCTTCGGGATCTCAGCATCACAGATAGGATATGCAAAACGAGATATCTTGTGGCTGTCTTGGGACACTTCCGGGATCGGCTGGACCACCCCAGGTACACTAGATATCATGTCCTTCAACTTCTGAAGTTCCCTAGTAAGCGCTGATGTCACACCTGTATCCTGCAAAGATCCACTATTGTTAGTAGCATGAGTATTATTATTATTTGACACGTTACCCGTTGGAGGATTTTGCACATATCCTAAAGCATATCCTGAGCTCCTCATGGTTGACATCCTAACCGAGGAGGGTATTTCAGGAGTATGATTCTGAGGAAGGCTGGGCACAATATTCCCCCTGTTATCCTCAGTATACACAGCTGAACTGAAGTTCAAAGTTCTGGGTTGTAATGGAGTGACAATATCCTCAGCAGATCTGCTCGAGCCAGACTTCAGGAGTTGTATTTCCCTTAAAAGCATTTGGTTTGTTTCCTGTTGCTGCCTCATTTGTTCCTGCACACTTCCAAATAAGGTTAAAATTTCATCGTTAGAAGCTAAAACAGGAGCAGATTCCTAAACACTGCGGGTAGGGATAATATCCTGAGGTCGTGAAGAGGTTGGCATTCTTGGAGGAGGTGGTGGAAGCACCGAACCGGTAGTAGCAGAAGTCATAGCAGACACAGTGGAGGAGCTCATGTTTGATCTTGAGGCCATTATGGACAATGTGGCAAAAAGTTTTGAAAATAGAAAACCGATTAGCGATTTGACAAAAATTTTTAGTAAAGAGAGCACCACTTGCCCCACGGTGGGCGCCAAATTGTTTTGGTAAAAAATTACCGAAGCAATTAAGTGATCAAATCAGTAAAGTGAGGTAGTGTGCTAGAAAGTGTATCGAAAATATGCCGGTTAAGTTATTTAGAAAATCAGTATTCAGGATACGGCTCAGGATATTGAGCTGTATCTATGATCAAACTATGAGCAGAAAAGTAAAGTAAACGACACGAGATGTACGAGGAAAGCCCTTGATCAATCTAGATCACCGGCATAAAACCTCGGGAGCTGACAATCGCAGCTGCCTTGTTCTTCTTATTACTTCAAACGTCAGAATACAGTGCAGGATATAGACCAGATCGCTAAGTGTTACAATGCCTTTGTATGAAAGTGAGAATTGCTTGAGAGCAAGTGTTAGAGTGTAGCGAGTGTGTATGTGATGTCCTATTCGATCTGATATACCCACCTATTTATAGTTACAAAGTAGAAACTAAAATTCCTATAAATATGGGATACTCCCGAATATTCCATAAGTAGCCGTTTGGAACCAAAGAAAGCGGGCTCAACGTCTTTCCTTGAACAACTTGGACCGAGTCTTCCGCGGAATGAGTCTTCGTGAACGTTACAAACTTCTAACCCACGTACCTGCACATTATCCGTTAGTAATCCTGAGGATACCATTCAGGATGTTACCAATATCCTGAATCAGCATCCCGGATGTAATCAGACACTATATAACCAAGATATAAATCAAGATACTTTCCAGGATATAGGCTCAAAATTCCGCCCATAACAGGTATAGTGCCAGACAGCTGCCTGACAATCTCCTATTGGCCTAACAAATTTATGATTTTATCCCGTTTTAAAATTACGATTTTGTCATCAGTTCAAAATTATGTTTTTGCCCTCACTTAAAAATAAATTTACGCTTATGCTCCCAGCTAAATATTTCAATTTTGCCCCCGGATAAAAATTATGATTTTGCCCCGTTTCAATTTACAGTTTTACCATTAGTTTTTTCCCCTTAAAAATACGATTTTCCCATCAGTTCAAAATTATGTTTTTACCCCCACTTAAAAATAAATTTACTCTTTCGCTCCCGGCTAAAAATTCCAATTTTGCCCTCAGTTCAAAATTACGATTTTGCCCCGTATAAATTTATAATTTTGCCATTAGTTTTTTCCTCACAGCCAAGTTACGATTTTACCCTCAACTTAAATTTACATTTTCCCTATCGTTTTTGTTTGTTTTACTGATGACATTACAAGTTTGCCCCCAGTGTAAAATTACAGTTGTGCCGGCAGCTTCCTAGCACTCCCCCGTCGGTCCATTTAGTTTACAAAAATTATGATTTGGCCCTCAGTTAAAAATTACGTTTTCCCATCGTTTTAGTTTTTTTTACCAAAACTATAAAGTTTTTTTTAATTGGTTTACTCGATTTAATTTTTTTTCGTGTCAAGGAGCTGCCTAACACTAGCTCATTAGTCCTGAAAAATTAAAGTTTTGCCCTTAGCCCAAAATTACAGTCTTATCATCGTTTTTGTTTTTTTTTTCCTAGCAAAATTATAGTAGTCTTTTTTTAATTGGTTGAGAATTTTCGGCCATCGCCCCGCAACACGGGCCGTGCATCTACTAGTTAAAAACAAACAACACAATCGTGGCCACATTCGAAAAAAGAAAATTAAAAAAAGTTTGACTAACGTTGACATTTGAAAACAGAGCATCCTATAATCGTACAATTCTGATTGTAAGTACTCAAACAGAAGTCACGGTTTACAAGAAATTCACACACTTTTCTTCAAGATCATTATCTCACAAAAATAGTAACAATTATTCGCATTCTAAACAAATTGATCGTTAAAAAAAACAGAGTTGATGAAACACAGGTTAACACCAAGGTTAATATGTGGGGTTATTTCTTCGGTGGGTTCAATCTCCTTTCTTACTCGTGTAAGATTAAATATATTATGTATTAATATTTAATCTATAGCCATTATAATCATTTACATAATATAGATCAAAATATATTATAACCTATTAAATAATTAGTTGGTAATTGTTGATGGACCATATTACCCTTATTAACTAATTAGGTTTCCTCCTGGGTGCTTATATAAGGAGAATTATGTGGAGGTTAAAGGGTTACTCAGTTACACACCCCATAGTCATAACATCAATAATTCGACCTCCTCTCCTAATCGAATCCCCTATTCGATTTATAAGTCCCCATCATCAGTCAGCACCCTAAGGAGGAACCAGATCACGATGACAAGCATGTCGAACTCCATTACTGGATTCTCCACTGCACTATCTGCTGTAACAGGTATGTTTTATTGTTTTCCTTCATGTATAAACAGAACTGAATCAACATGTGGTATCAGAGCCAGGTTGATTACTCAGTTCTGTTTTCGTATCCATAATTCTGGGATTGAAGCTTGGAAAACGGAATTTTTTGAAATCTTATGAATTAACAGCCGGTTTCGAGTGGTTATATGTTCGAAATCCCTGTTTTCGGAAAATATTAATCATTACTCGAAATCTAATGGGTTTATGTTTTTACAACCGAAATCTGTTTAGAAGTCTTAAAAGTTTCAGGTTTCGGGTTCCAGAATTTTATTTTTATGTTTAGGGTTCATCGCATGTTCTTAGAAAATTCGAAAATTCTGTTATGATTTGGAATATGATTCGGATTATTAAGTGTTTTTTTTCCTGTTTTGATCTGATTTTGTCCTCTAAAATTTTCGAAAACTGTTATTAGATAAACAGATTATGATTTTCGAAATATTTGGTAAAATTAGATCAGCACTGAAATAGGAAATATTATCACATAATCCCTTAGATTTCGAATTTTCAGTTATGTTTCCACATTCACAGCTGTTAACAGGAAGCTTCGAGACCATCAGATTACGACTCGAGACCATCAGTCTCGACTCGAGACAACAAGGTCTCGACTCGAAATCATCAGGCCATTAAACCTTCATAACTCGAGACAGAGGTCTCGACTCGAGACCATAACGTGTCAACTCGAGACCATAACGTGTCAACTCGAGACAGAGGTCTCGACTCGAGACCATTAGATCTCGACTCGAGACCATAACGTGTCAACTCGAGACAAAGGTCTCGACTCGAGACCATATGGTCATTACTCGAGACAAAGGTCTCGGCTCGAGACAACAAGGCTGTGACTCGAAACCTCATTATTTTAAGCTGTTTAATGTGAACTAAAAATTTTTTCGGGGCTCCCGCCCCGAACCCCGGGCGGGGGCACGCTGTCCCCCGCAACCCCCAGCGAACTCACCGCGGAGTTCGATCCGCGCTAACGGGTGGTTTGCTAATAAATAAATGGTTTTGTAATTTACTTAGTTAATTAATCAGAATCAGATAATGTTTTACAAAACCAAAATAGCTTACCTTGAATGAGCTTTTGATGTATCATTTCTGGCCAAAGCTGACTTGACACATCTACTTATCGTTCAAGTATTACAAAAGCTATGTTGTGTGTGCATCATAAGCATGAATGTCTTAATTTCTGGCCAAAGCTGATTTAATTCATTCATAGATGGCATACTCTATAAGTGCATAACTAAAGTGATTGTTTCAATTTCTGCCCAAAGCTGATTTGTTACAACCACTTTGCACATATACTTAAATGATTACACTTCTAGCCAAAGCTGTTTTGTCTTCGTTTAAGTAGAATTTTTTAGCTAAGTCTATTATTTTGATGTTAGTAATAGACAATATCACAGCTTCATAATGTAAAATGGTCATTATTTATGCCTGCCTTAGTTTAACGTGCCCTTAGATCACATTAGGATTTCTTCCTTAGTATCATAACTTGCTCATCTTATTTCCACTATCAGCACCCAACTGCGGGATTCCACCTTTGACTGGTGATAACTTTGCTGCATGGAAGGATGCTCTCATGCTTACTCTTGGGCTGCTGGACTTTGATTATGCTCTAAGAGAGAATAAGCCAGTGGACCTTACCACTACTAGTACTGCTGCTGAGCAGTTAACTCATGACAAGTGGACTAGGTGTAACCGCATGTCTCTCATGTTTATGAAGCGGTCCATAAGCAATGCAATCAGGGGAGCTATTCCTGATTCTGACGATGCTAAAACCTACTTGGAACATGTGGAGGCTCAGTTCAAGGGGACGTCTAAAGCACACGCTAGTACTCTTATTCTCAAGCTGGTGACAACTAAGTATGATGGGAGGAGCGGCATTCACGAACACATCATGATGATGAATGACATGGCCAATAAGCTGAAGGGGCTGGAAATGGAAATCAGTGATGGTTTCCTTGTTCATTTCATCATTACTTCGCTTCCTTCATCCTTTGAAGCATTCAAGATCAATTACAACACTCAGAAGGACAAATGGACGATGAGTGAGCTGGTCGCCATGTGCGTACAGGAGGAAGAGCGTATGAGGATGGATCGCCATACTGATGTTGCCAACTTCACTACCTCTAACTCTAAGAAAAGGAAGAACAATTATCAGAGGAAGGATGCTTCAAAAGTCCAAAGGCCTAATCCTAATCCTAATACAAGTGCACCTTCCAGCTCTAAGAACTCCTTAGGCAGTATCCACTGCAAGTTCTGTAAAAAGACAGGACACATGCAGAAAGAATGCCCTGACTTTAAGGAGTGGCTGGCTAAGAAAGGTAACGATTATTTTATGATACTTGAGTCCTATAATTTAAGAGTTCCTGCTAATTCTTGGTGGTTTGATTCTGGTTCTATGGTTCATGTTACCAATTCTACTCAGGGATTCCTTTCAATCCGGAAGCTGGAAAGAAACCAAAGAACGCTTAAGGTTGGGGATGATCGAGAATTAGAAGTGAAGGCCATTGGAACATTACAATTAGTTATGAAAACTGGTTTATGTATTAAACTTTATGATACCTTATATGTTCCTGAGGTAACTCGGAACCTTGTATCAGGACCAAAGTTAGACATGGACGGTTTTATTGTTTCCCATGGTCATCGCAAACTCTCTATCCTTTATGATTCTGTTCTTTATGGTACTGGTATTCTGGATGGTGGTCTCTATAGATTAGAACTAGAAGATAACTTTTCCAAATCTTTGTTGTCATATAACATTAACGAATCACTCACAAAGATGGAAGAGAAACGAGACTTAGAAACTTCATCCATGTTGTGGCATCAGCGTTTAGGCCACATCTCAAGAGAACGATTAAATCGTCTCGTAAAGGATGAAGTCTTACCTCCTCTCGATTTCTCTGATTTTGGAACATGTGTCAAATGTCTTAAGGGTAAAATGACATTAGCGAATAAGAAAGGTGCCACTAGGAGCTCTAATTTATTAGAACTCATTCACACTGACATTAGTGGTCCCTACCAAATCGCTGGCATAACAGGACATACTTCATTTATCACTTTTATTGATGATTATTCTCGTTACATGTACTTGTATCTAATTAAGGAAAAATCTGAATCTCTAACAACTTTTAAAGATTATAAGGCTGAAGTTGAAAAGCAATTAGATCGTCAGATTAAAGTTGTGAGATCGGATAGAGGCGGTGAATATTATGGAAGACATACTGATGTGGGACAAGCTCCTGGTCCATTTTATGAGTTTTGTAAGGGCTAGGGGATTGTGAACCAAAACACCATGCCTGGTACACCTCAGCAGAACGGTGTCGCTGAAAGAAGAAACCGTACCCTTATGAACATGGTGCGCAGTATGTTAGCCAACACTAATTTAGCATTATTTCTCTGGACTGAAGCATTAAAAGCAGCTGTTCATATACTCAATAGAGTTCCTTCTAAGTCTGTCCCTAAAACTCCTTATGAACTTTGGACAGGAAGGAAACCGAGTCTTAAATATATGAAAGTATGGGGCTGCATTGCTGAAGCAAAACTTTGCAATCCTTTCCTAAGGAAACTTGACCCTAAAACAGTTACCTGTTTCTTTATTGGGTATCCCGAGAACTCTAAGGGTTATCGTTTCTATTGTCCTTCCCATGTCACCCGTATTGTTGAAACCAAGCGTGCTGCGTTCCTGGAGGATTTCAAGGTCAGTGGGAGCAGTACCAACCCTTACGAAGAATTGCAAGAAGTACAAGATGCGGGGGGGAGAGACTCGTCGCTTACCATTACTCCGATTACTCCTCTTGTACCCAATGCAACTACTGCATCTGAAGCTACTGCACCAACTCCAAATTCACCACTACAATCAGAACCTATTATACCTCATGACGAAGGCACATCAAACACTCAAAACCAAGACAACGCTGAACCCGATAATCCACTCAGGAGGTCATCTAGGCAAAGAAGGCCTACTAATTGGGATGATTATGTTACCTACCTGACTGAAATGGATCCTGGAAAGCTCAATGATCCTATCTCTTACAATGAAGCCATTAGCAGTGATCAGTCTTCTGAATGGAATAAAGCGATGATTGATGAGCTTGAATCCATGAAGAAAAATGACGTTTGGGATTTGGTAGAATTACCCAACGGAGCCAAACCCATAGGATGTAAATGGGTATTCAAAACAAAACTGGATCCGAATGGGAACGTTGAACGCTACAAAGCGAGATTGGTTGCAAATGGCTACACTCAGAAAGAGGGAATTGATTATCAAGAGACGTTTTCACCTGTCTCTCGTAAAGATTCATTAAGGATCGTCATGGCCCTAGTAGCTCATTTTGATTTAGAGCTGCATCAGATGGACGTTAAAACCGCTTTCCTTAACGGAGATTTGGACGAAGATGTTTACATGAAACAACCTGAAGGCTTTAAACCTGAAGGTGAGGAGCATCTAGTCTGTAAGCTGAAGAAATCCATTTACGGGTTAAAACAAGCATCACGTCAATGGTACCTCAAGTTTGATGAAGTCATGAAGAAGCAAGGTTTTATGAAGAATCAAGTGGATCAATGCACCTACCTCAAGATGAGTGGGAGCAACTTTACTATTCTTGTCCTTTACGTAGATGATATTCTATTGGCAAGTAATAGTTTAGATATGTTGCATGAGTCGAAGCGGTTACTCTCGCATAACTTCGACATGAAGGATCTTGGAGATGCTTCTTACGTCATTGGCATCGAAATTCACCGAGATAGACACAAAGGGATCTTAGGATTATCCCAGAAGGCTTACATAGATCGTGTCCTTACACGATATAACATGCAACAGTGCAAACCCTCCGTCGCTCCAGTAGTTAAAGGAGATGTTTTCGGTTCATTCCAGTGTCCGACAACAGAGGTTGAGAAGGAGCAAATGAGCCAGATACCTTACGCGTCAGTAGTCGGGAGCTTGATGTATGCTCAAGTCTGTACTCGCCCAGATATCGCTTATATTGCTGGAATGCTAGGCCGTTATCAGACTAATCCTGGCCTAGATCACTGGAAAGCAGCTAAGAAGGTACTTCGATAACTGCAAGGGACGAAAGACTATAAACTGACTTATTGTCACACCCCGAAATTGTCAGAGCATTGGCGTGACTGGACTGGTATCTTCATTGCACAGCGGAAGCAAATAATCTAAGTCTTTTAGAAATTAAACGCCCACTAAGTACTCGACCCTAGATGGCTCTCCTATTCCAACCGTGCCTTGTCTTAGAACTGTAACCTGAGAAAGAAACATGCGAAAAATCAACATAAAGTTGAGTGAGTTCATAGTTTGTTTGTAAAAGATTTAAAATAAATCTTTTTGAATAACCGGTTTTTGAAGTATTGTTGAGAAAACGAATTTAAAATCATTTTCATATATAAATCACGTTTTCATGTGTACCCCACGTACTCATGTATAATTCAAGTTTTTCTTGAGTACCCCACGTACTCAAGTATAAATCAAGTTTTAGTATGGTATAAATTTTATGTAAATAAAGTATTCATGTAAGTATCAGGATTGTTAATGGGTTGCAAGGCCATTAACATGTGACACGACATAGGAAGTCACCAAACCATAGGCATTTTTCTATAGTCGATTCACGACTGAGACACAAAAACACTACTTGGTTCTAGTTGTCACCAAGAGTGGGGCTGCCCTGACACCCGTTAGATCTAACCTTTTGTTCTGCGGTCTAAGTATGTACACGATTAATGGTGCTTATGGTAGCCTATTCGTGACACTATTTCTCGTATCATTCCTCAAACGCATCATACTTGGTACTAGTTATCACCAAGAGTGCTTCTTGTTTATGTATTCATCATATCAAGTATCCATTTTTCAGTTTCTGTATTCTTTATGTCAAGTATCAATTCTCATGTGTTTGTATACTCTTGTATTTGTATTTTCTCGTAGTTTAGAAAACTAGAATTCGTGTGTAAACGCTTGTTTGAAAAACCGGTATAAATCATAAGCTTTTCGTAAACCATTTGTGTTCTTTGTAACATGGTTTAAAAATATATAATTCTTGTATGCTTTGCAAAAAGTGCATGTCTTTCCACCCCGAAAACATTTATAAAAGTGTAAAAATGTGGGGTTATGAACTCACCTGAATATTCCTGTGCAAAGCTAGCTATATACGACTTCGTGATGTCGTTTCCAAGACGTGACTTGCTATCGTGCATTCTACAATATTCCTAACACAGAATATCTAATAAGTTTCTAAATAACGCAGTAACTAACTACGTGTAATCGAGCTCTACCGAATCGTTGACCGAACGATATGACGGTAAATTGTCAACTTAAAAGAAGCGAGGAAGTTATACTTGTTAGCTCGTTTTAAGAAGTCGTATGTTGATATAAAGGAATATTCGTATGAAAGTAATATATAATAAATTCGTATTATATTGCGTCTTGTATATTTTGCCAAAATATATGTATATGTCGTTTCGGCGTTCGTAATAAACATAAAATATTATATTTATTTGCGAAAGTATCAACGAGTCGTTGAATAGATAAACTATATCTAGTTTGTAAAAGAATTCGTGTTGTACGATTTTTTAAATAAATATAAAGACTATATTTATAAAACGAATTCGTGTTACGCGATGTTTGAAATAAATATATACTATATTTATTTATAAAAGAATTCGAGTTTACGTTTGGAATAAATATATAAATTATATTTATTTTTATAAAAGGATTCGTAGAATTTCTGAAGTTCAAAACAACTATGTTTGTAAATAGTTTCCGATTCGTTGTTTTCGTTATATAATAAAACGCGTGTTGTTTTTTTTTTTACTGATTTTCTCGAAAAACGAGCAGAGTTTCCTCTGTTTTTGGACTAACCTGACAATAAAAAGTTGTCGTATTTTATTAAACTCAACAATATGAAACCAATATAATCAAATATATATAGTTTTTGTCAAGCATTTCAAAATATAACTAAATTTATAAACGGAATGGTTCGGGCTCGTTCACGTAAGATTAAATGTATATAAAACACAAATATTAAACGCGTCATCAATTTTTACCAAGACTTCACGCCGAAATGTCGAGCCGCCTGACCGAGTTGACCGGGTCAACTGAGTTGACCGAGTCAGCTCTTGTTGACTGAGTTGACCTGAGTCGTCTAGTGAGTCGACCGGGTCTGACTGAACCCTAACCGACCTGTTGACTGGGTTGACTCGTTGAACCTGAATTCGAAACCAAATCTGAATCGCCGAGTATATCCCAGAATCTAAACCGCCGAACATCACAGCAACAGCAACATCACTAACATTTTCAAGTTTCAGAAAATAATGGAAACTGAGATTTACCGGGAGTTTGTCAGAGAGGGACCGAGACACCGACCGCTGGCACCTCTCGTGAAACCCGTCGGACAAAACACCACCGCCGCCGTGAACCGAGCCGCCGTGAGTCGAGCCACCGAAGATCACCTGCAGACGCCTCCACTGCCGGACGTTTGATGTCGACCACCGGACAAAAGAACTGACCGGCGGTCCGAGTCTTCGACCGTCGGTCCTCCATCTCTCTCTCACCTCTCAGCCTCTCTCTCTCTCTTCCCGAGTCTCTCTCTCTTTCTTCTGTTTGGTCGCCGCCGCACCACCACCGGACGGTGGTGGTGGTGCTCCGTTTTGATGAAGCTAAAGAGGAGGGGGGGTGTTACGGGGGTGTTTGGTTGCTTATGTGTGTGTGCAGGGGATATGGATCGAGAGAGGGGAGAGGATGAGGGAGTTTGATGGGCTCTGTGTTTCTTTGGTGTAATTGTGAGAGAAGGAAGGACTTATTATTTGTGTGTGTGTTTCCTGTACATATGTTCGAGTGAGAAGGGAAAGGTAGGAAGGGTTTTCATTTATAGATCAAGTGTCTATTGTGTATTCATATTATATTCAGGTCATGTATTTCACCCGTTGAACCAAAATCTTATGAAGAGATTTGTAGAGATTCATTAGGATTTTTGACAAGATTTTGTAGATCTTGTGTATTATGCACGGGTTTAGGCTTGTGTGCTTTGGGCTTGGGCCCAGGGCCCACAATCCCGTCTTGTGTGTAAGCGGCTCGTAATTTCTACGAGACCCGATATCGCGACCCAAACTCCATGAGCATAAAATATTCGTGTAACATCCATATTTGTCGGTGTCATCAGTATTTTGCACGGTATCAGTCCGTTGTCGCGTAATATTCAGCAGCTTTTCTGTAAATCACCACACGCGCACTGTATAGCTGAACAAACGTTCCTGGGCACTCCAAGGGCCTGATTAAGTTAGTTTGCGCTGTAAATACTATTTATTATCGCGTTAATCATCTGTTAATCATGTAATTAAGGGCGTAAATTACCGGTTGTCACATTCTCCCCCTGTTAATGAAATTTCGTCCTCGAAATTTAGACTACGTTAACTCCTTAGAGTTACGTTATGCGTAGAAAATACGAATAGTACCAAAGTGAACGATCATGAAATCGAATCAAGACTTATTCGAATGATGTGAATTCAAGGACGTATCGCAATATGCAAATGAATTCTAGAAATGATTGCATCCAATAAATGAACTTAGATTTCACAAGCTCATATGTAATAGTTTGCATGAAACGCTCGATCGTGATCAGCGCAAGCTTCAAGTTCTACCGACGCCACAAGGTGTCGTAGTGAATGAAACAATTCAAATATAGCGGTGATCGAACAAGTATCACCTGTGTTTTGCATAAAGCGCTCAATCTTGATTAGCCCAAGCTACAAGTTTATACTGACACCACAAGGTGTCGAATCAACAAACGACTTATTGGTGTCGTAGACCAAACAAATCTACTACGACTCAGAACAATGAAACGCTTGTTAAAACAAATTCGAATATGATGTTTTCAATACATCATATGGGGTCTTGAATTGAATATGTGTAATGAACAAGTTCAAACAATTGAATTTGACTTCGGCGCAAGCCGACAATAATTACATGTATCGACAAGAAAACTTTCGGCATGGTCACAACGAAAAACCATGTATGTAACTTGAAAAGAAAAGCAATTTCAAGAAAATGTGCTGACTTGACAACAAGGAAGCCAACAATTACAATAATGCGGGTCATTCGAATCACAAGCGAAGTAATATTTGAACTTTAATGAAACGCTTTATTCGAAACGAAACCACATGCGTAACAAACAATGCATGCGTAGCATATGAATTTTTCAAGAAATGAAGCAAATGAATATTCGCTATACCGAAAGAAACGATCGTGATACAATGACCATCAAGAGGAGTAGAGATACGAAAATCTACTCAGTAAATGTGAAAGTCGAAATTTCAATAAAAGAAATTTAAGGACTTTACCTGGGGTTGCATGTGATAACCAGTTATTAGGTGACATTACCATAGCGTATTCGTCGTTAATAAGATAGGGAGATACGGTGACTTGCGTCTTTTCCTTAGCATGACTCGTGTCGTTTGCAGGACCGCGTGCCAACTGCCGCTTCCTGATCAATAGTTGCGTGTGACGTACTTCATCCTCCGTTGATGTATAGCTTAAGTCTCACGTATGCCTGTGCGCTAGCGTTTTGTTTGCGTAGAATGTGATACACTCCGACATCTGTTGACGTAAAATTTGAGTTCTATGTATTCTCGTGCACTAGCGTTTCGTTATGCGTAGGCTGCCTGCTCGGGAAGTTAAAACATCATAGACAATATGTATAATTGTGTGTGCCCGAATTAATATTTGCAGTTCCTACGTGATGACCTTTAATGAACTTCAACATAAGTTTCCGAAGGTCTTACATGCATGTTTCCTAAACTCCCAGAGTTTCGTGTACTGTATGCGACTGTTTTGTGTATCGTGGGTAAAACACCACTTTAGCGTATGTTTGAAAACAAAATCTTGACTATTTGTTTTTCGGCAACGTTTGGAGACCATATTCGAGTACTATGCGTTCTGTATGTATTCAGGTTTTAATATCCTAAGTTCCCAGAGGAAAGTGAGGTTAGAGCCTAGGTATCTTTACAGAAAACCCTATTCGCTGTGACCTATAGCTCTGATACCAATCTGTCACACCCCGAAATTATCAGAGCATTGGCGTGACTGGACTGGTATCTTCATTGCACAACGGAAGCAAATAATCTAAGTCTTTTAGAAATTAAACGCCCACTAAGTACTCGACCCTAGATGGCTCTCCTATTCCAACCGTGCCTTGTCTTAGAACTGTAACCTGAGAAAGACACATGCGAAAAATCAACATAAAGTTGAGCGAGTTCATAGTTTGTTTGTAAAAGATTTAAAATAAATCTTTTTGAATAACCGGTTTTTGAAGTATTGTTGAGAAAACGAATTTAAAACCATTTTCATATATAAATCACGTTTTCATGTGTACCCCACGTACTCATGTATAATTCAAGTTTTTCTTGAGTACCCCACGTACTCAAGTATAAATCAAGTTTTAGTATGGTATAAATTTTATGTAAATAAAGTATTCATGTAAGTATCAGGATTGTTAATGGGTTGCAAGGCCATTAACATGTGACACGACATAGGAAGTCACCAAACCATAGGCATTTTTCTATAGTCGATTCACGACTAAGACACAAAAACACTACTTGGTTCTAGTTGTCACCAAGAGTGGGGCTGCCCTGACACCCGTTAGATCTAACATTTTGTTCTGCGGTCTAAGTATGTACACGATTAATGGTGCTTATGGTACCCTATTCGTGACACTATTTCTCGTATCATTCCTCAAACGCATCATAATTGGTACTAGTTATCACCAAGAGTGCTTCTTGTTTATGTATTCATCATATCAAGTATCCATTTTTCAGTTTCTGTATTCTTTATGTCAAGTATCAATTCTCATGTGTTTGTATACTCTTGTATTTGTATTTTCTCGTAGTTTAGAAAACTAGAATTCGTGTGTAAACGCTTGTTTGAAAAACCGGTATAAATCATAAGCTTTTCGTAAACCATTTGTGTTCTTTGTAACATGGTTTAAAAATATATAATTCTTGTATGCTTTGCAAAAAGTGCATGTCTTTCCACCCCGAAAACATTTATAAAAGTGTAAAAATGTGGGGTTATGAACTCACCTGAATATTCCTGTGCAAAGCTAGCTATATACGACTTCGTGATGTCGTTTCCAAGACGTGACTTGCTATCGTGCATTCTACAATATTCCTAACACAGAATATCGAATAAGTTTCTAAATAACGCAGTAACTAACTACGTGTAATCGAGCTCTACCGAATCGTTGACCGAACGATATGACGGTAAATTATCAACTTAAAAGAAGCGAGGAAGTTATACTTGTTAGCTCGTTTAAGAAGTCGTATGTTGATATAAAGGAATATTCGTATGAAAGTAATATATAATAAATTCGTATTATATTGCGTCTTGTATATTTTGCCAAAATATATGTATATGTCGTTTCGGCGTTCGTAATAAACATAAAATATTATATTTATTTGCGAAAGTATCAACGAGTCGTTGAATAGATAAACTATATCTAGTTTGTAAAAGAATTCGTGTTGTACGATTTTTGAAATAAATATAAAGACTATATTTATAAAACGAATTCGTGTTACGCGATGTTTGAAATAAATATATACTATATTTATTTATAAAAGAATTCGAGTTTACGTTTGGAATAAATATATAAATTATATTTATTTTTATAAAAGGATTCGTCGAATTTCTGAAGTTCAAAACAACTATGTTTGTAAATAGTTTCCGATTCGTTGTTTTCGTTATATAATAAAACGCCTGTTGTTTTTTTTTTACTGATTTTCTCGAAAAACGGGCAGAGTTTCCTCTGTTTTTGGACTAACCCGACAATAAAAAGTTGTCGTATTTTATCAAACTCAACAATATGAAACCAATATAATCAAATATATATAGTTTTTGTCAAGCATTTCAAAATATAACTAAATTTATAAACGGAATGGTTCGAGCTCGTTCACGTAAGATTAAATGTATATAAAACACAAATATTAAACGCGTCATCAATTTTTACCAAGACTTCACGCCGAAATGTCGAGCCGCCTGACCGAGTTGACCGAGTCAGCTCTTGTTGACTGAGTTGACCTGAGTCGTCTAGTGAGTCGACCGGGTCTGACTGAACCCTAACCGACCTGTTGACTGGGTTGACTCGTTGAACCTGAATTCGAAACCAAATCTGAATCGCCGAGTATATCCCAGAATCTAAACCGCCGAACATCACAGCAACAGCAACATCACTAACATTTTTAAGTTTCAGAAAATAAAGGAAACTGAGATTTACCGGGAGTTTGTCAGAGAGGGACCAAGACACCGACCGCTGGCACCTCTCGTGAAACCCGTCGGACAAAACACCACCACCGCCGTGAACCGAGCCGCCATGAGTCGAGCCACCGAAGATCACCTGCAGACGCCTCCACTGCCGGACGTTTGGTGTCGACCACCGGACAAAAGAACTGACCGGCGGTCCGAGTCTTCGACCGTCGGTCCTCCATCTCTCTCTCGCCTCTCAGCCTCTCTCTCTCTCTCTTCCCGAGTCTCTCTCTCTTTCCTCTGTTTGGTCGCCGCCGCACCACCACCGGACGGTGGTGGTGGTGCTCTGTTTTGATGAAGCTAAAGAGGAGGGGGGTGTTACGGGGGTGTTTGGTTGCTTATGTGTGTGTGCAGGGGATATGGATCGAGAGAGGGGAGAGGATGAGGGAGTTTGATGGGCTCTGTGTTTCTTTGGTGTAATTGTGAGAGAAGGAAGGACTTATTATTTGTGTGTGTGTTTCCTGTACATATGTTCGAGTGAGAAGGGAAAGGTAGCAAGGGTTTTCATTTATAGATCAAGTGTCTATTGTGTATTCATATTATATTCAGGTCATGTATTTCACCCATTGAACCAAAATCTTATGAAGAGATTTGTAGAGATTCATTAGGATTTTTGACAAGATTTTGTAGATCTTGTGTATTATGCACGGGTTTAGGCTTGTGTGCTTTGGGCTTGGGCCCAGGGCCCACAATCCCGTCTTGTGTGTAAGCGGCCCTTAATTTCTACGAGACCCGATATCGCGACCCAAACTCTATGAGCATAAAATATTCGTGTAACATCCATATTTGTCGGTGTCGTCAGTATTTTGCACGGTATCAGTCCGTTGTCGCGTAATATTCAGCAGCTTTTCTGTAAATCACCACACGCGCACTGTATAGCTGAACAAACGTTCCTGGGCACTCCAAGGGCCTGATTAAGTTAGTTTGCGCTGTAAATACTATTTATTATCGCGTTAATCATCTGTTAATCATGTAATTAAGGGCGTAAATTACCGGTTGTCACACTTATAGAAGAAGTGATCATTTAGAAGTGGTGGGCTATTCTGATTCTGACTATGCAAAGTGCAAAGATGACAAGAAATCCACTTCGGGCTATATCTTTATGTTAGCAGGCGGCCCTATCTCATGGAAGAGTCATAAACAACAGTTGACCACAACTTCCACAATGATGGCAGAGTACATTGCTGTTTATAACGCAACCTGTCATGGAATGTTGCTTAGAAATCTGATCACTGGACTCAAAATTGTTAATTCCATTTCTAGACCATTGAAGCTTTACTGTGATAATTCAGCTGCCGTTAGTTTCTCGAACAGTAACAGTTCGACTGGAGCTGGTTTATATCTCGATACAAAATATCTGTTCGTACGTGAACGAGTTGAGGAAAATAATCTTAGTATCGAGTATATTAGTACTAAGGATATGCTTGCGGATCCGATGACTAAAGGTCTCCCTCCTAAGGTTTATGAAGAACATGTTCGTAATATGGGATTTAGTAAAGACCTTATTTAAGCATATTGTACTAGCTTATGTTTTATGTTAATGAAATTTCCTCAGTTTGATTTTGTATGTCTCTTAGAATATGTTCAACCGGTATAATGGCATATTGACAAATAAAGTTACAAATCAAACAAAGGGCTTACGCGTATTTTGATCATAACGATTAGGTTATAAATTAAGGCTATAGTATGATTAATGGGGGTCCTGAGTCGCATAATGATTCAACGGCTGTATTTCTCTGCTATAGTACTTGTTTAAGGCTAAAATGAGTGCTAACTCCTGATCAGGCTTATCTAATACTCATAGTAATTGATTACTCGGCTAAGTGGGAGAATGTAAGATTAAATATATTATGTATTAATATTTAATCTATAGCCATTATAATCATTTACATAATATAGATCAAAATATATTATAACCTATTAAATAATTAGTTGGTAATTGTTGATGGACCATATTACCCCTATTAACTAATTAGGTTTCCTCCTGGGTGCTTATATAAGGAGAATTATGTGGAGGTTAAAGGGTTACTCAGTTACACACCCCATAGTCATAACATCAATAATTCGACCTCCTCTCCTAATCGAATCCCCTATTCGATTTATAAGTCCCCATCATCAGTCAGCACCCTAAGGAGGAACCAGATCACGATGACAAGCATGTCGAACTCCATTACTGTATTCTCCACTGCACTATCTGCTGTAATTGGTATGTTTTATTGTTTTCCTTCATGTATAAACAGAACTGAATCAACAACTCATGGAAATGACCTGGGTCCTGCAAAACAGCAACACCGTTAGTCTCGTTAAGAGGGGAATATGGGGGTTTCCCTCTTAACCAGGTTCCGGCGTGAGAATAAGTACTGTTCTGAGGGAGGATAAACAGTGTGTGTAACGTGTGAGAGTATAGAGGGAAAGATAATTCAACCTGGATGATGAAGGGTCCTATTTATAGCCGGAGGGTGAAGGAGGGAGGAGCAGCTGTGCCAGCTGTGGTTGCGCGCCAGCTGTCCGACCAAAGGGAATATCCTCCTGGTCTCCTCTGCTGTGGTCAGTGTAGTGGTACACGTGGCGCGCTTGCATTTGCCTATTTTGGAGACGTCGTACTGGTGTTGTCGGACTGCTCCTTGATTCATCGCAGGCCTACCTGGCGCTTGATGATTGGTGACACGTTATCCTTTTTGCCGGATGGTGCATCTTTGGTGTCACCTTGATGTTTTCCAGAAGCTTCTGGATGATCTTGTTGATGTCAGCGTCACATAGGATGGGAAAGTGGTGTGGTCCTTGCCATGTTGGCAAGGAATTGGGACCATACCTCTTCAAGTCCCCCCAGTCCAGTGTGCCTTCTAGTTAAGTTGATCGTATAGGAGGGATTCTGGACTTATGAAGGTAGTGGTTTGTATGGCGTGTGTTTGGGCAATTTATAAAAGTTGAGCCAAATGGACGCATGGCGCATGGGTTTTGGCCGCTTGTCAAGATTGAGCCAAATGGACGCATCGCGCATGGGTTTTGGAAGCTTGTAAAGTTGAGCCAAATGGACGCATGGCGCGTGGGTTTTGGCAACTTGTAAAGTTGAGCCAAATGGACGCACCGCGCATGGGTTTTGGTAACTTGTAAAAGTTGAGCCAAATGGACGCACCGCGCATGGGTTTTGGCACCTTGTGAAAGTTGGGCCAAATGGACGCATCGCACATGGGTTTTGCAAACTTGTAAAGTTGAGCCAAATGGACGCACCGCGCATGGGTTTTGGCAACTTGTAGAAGTTGAGCCAAATGGACGCACCGCGCATGGGTTTTGGCACTTTGTAAAAGTTGAGCCAAATGGACGCACCGCGCATGGCGCAATGGCGTTGCTGTTGTCTTCTGGAGGAAGTTTTGTTGTCTTGGGAGGGAGCGGCTGATGTGACTGTCTGGTGTCAGGTGAACAGGTGCCTTTTCAGTCATATCAGTTGCTTCATGTCAAGGTGGCAGGTGTCTGTTTCACGCTTCTGGAAAAAAAGGTGATAGCGTTTTCTCTCTCTTCTGAAGTGTCCTTCCCTTATTGAATATCCTTCTGTATCTCTGACGGTTCACTGCCCATCGCATTAAATGCGATGGGTATAAATACACGGCGGTTTCTTCTAACCCTTCACTTTTCAAAATTTGAATTCCTGATTTCTCTCCCATTTCTTCGTCTTCTTTCACCCTTCTTCGAGAGTTCACTCATATTATCTTTTGATTATGTCTGGAGCAAATCCTTCTTCGAGGAAGAAGAGGAACAAGGGTAAAACTCCGCCAGGTCCGGATCAGGCGATAATAGGGCGGAAAGAGGAGGAATTTCATAACTTGGTGAGGGAGATGGGTTTCCTTCCCGAGTGGGGTGCTCAGTTTCCCACCCCCGGTTCTACTGCCATGGACGCTCCTCCCGGTTATATTACTTTGTTTGCTGCTTTCTTCCGGGAAGGCAACTTCAGGCTCCCCATGACTAGATTTACTGCTGATGTGTTGAGGAACTACGGGCTTCGCATTTCTCATATCAATGTTATCGGGCTTCCCTGTATTACTCACTTTGAGTATGTTTGCATGGCTAACCGTTTGGATCCGACGTTTTAGATGTTCAACGTCTTTTATACTGTTTCATATACAAGTGGTTTTTTCTCCTTTAGTGCTCGTACCGGCGTTGCTCCAGTTTGTTCTGTTCCCTTGAAGAGTCTTCATGACTGGAAGCAAAAGTTTTTTATATTCGCCGAGGTGTTATCCCTGTGGATATGCATTACCGGTCGGTGGGTGAGGGTATCCCCAAGATTGATGTGGTTGTCGATTTTTCTGAACAGGCCTGGTACACAAAGTTGACTCGTAAGGCCACTCCTATTCTTCAGCTTGAGGAGATGGCATTGGTGGGTGCCGGTATGAGTATGTTGTGGGTTCCGAAGCATCCTTTGGGGGTCCCAGTTTATGGTTATGGTGGGAAACGTATGTGTTGTTCCATAACCTTTTGTCTTCTTTGTATATATATTATATATATTTTTGTCATTTCTCTTCATGTTTGCGTTTTATGCAGTGGGTTACACCTTGTTGAATGTTCTGGACTCGAAAGCCGGTGGTGCCATGGTTGAGGCGATTCAAAGGGCTGAGAAGCAACCCTAGTTGGATCAGATTCGCGGTCGTTTCTTGCATCCAACAGGCGAGAGCTTTACCGCCTATGTCAACGTTGTCTTAGGTGAAGATATTGAAGATGATAATGATGCGTTTGATTTTGTTCGAGAGGAAGTTATTGTTCTCTCGAGTGATGGATCTGGCAGATCTTTTGAAGGCCTAACTTCGCGTTCCCCGCATGCAGGTCCGGCGCAGGGGGTTGTGCATGAGCCAGTGAACGAGCCTGTTGATGATGATTTGGAAATTCCTGTTGAGACTGCTGAGCAGTTGGAAACAAAAAGAAAAACAAAAGCTGACAGAACAGAAGGGAAATGGAAAAAGGCTGAGGAAACTGTCACTGAAACTCCTCGTAAGCGACCTCATACTCTTCCTGTCCTAGATTACGTTGTAGTTTCTGATACATTGTCCGGTTTAAGGGCCGGAGAGAAACGTCCTGGGTCGGACCCTGAAGACCGCGCTACTCTAACAAAGATGATGCAGAAAAAGGCCTTTGAAGATAAAAAAAGAAAGCTTGACGAGCAGGCTGCTGCTATGCTTGCATCAAAAAAGATTAAACTCCAAAAAGAGGATCCTCCTGCCCCTTCTGAGTCGGAGGTTGACATGGGTGTTTTTACTGAGAAAGCTGGGGATTTGTTGGAGAAGATTTTTGAGGCTTCTGGTATCCGTTTTATCAGTTTCCAGTTTATCTTTTCTTTTGCTTACTTTCCCTTCTTTTCTCTAAATGCGTTGCTCGTTTTGGGGCAGGTGCCAAACCAGTCAAGACTTCGCACAAAATTAATATTTCAAAAATTACTCCCCCCGCCTCTCCGCCTTCGAGGACCTTTGAGTTGTCCCCTCCTCGTGGTGGTCTTGGTGAGAAGAGGAAAGAAGGTGTCGTGAATGTTGAGCAGGTTGGGGAGGGTGGTGCTGATACAGGTGGCACTGGCGGTGATGTTGCGGGTGGTGCAGGTGGTGTTGATCGCTGCAAGAACATTGAAGTCGGATTGGAGTCGAGTGAGACCACTCCGCATCAAACGATATATACCAAACGCCCACCAGGTGGTGGTGGTGGTGCAACTTCCGGAGCGGTTCGGAGTCCTGATTTTGAGTATACTCAGGGTGGGTCTTGGGATACCCACAACCCAGCATGTGATGATTTGCCCCATGCTCCTCGCTGGCGTCTGACCCAGGGCTCCCGGATGAATAATCTTGAAAATTGTCATGAATTTTTCTCGTTGTCCTTCCCCCCAGCTGAAAGGTTATTTCAGAAGAGGCCCCGCCGGTTAGAACTGTTAGATGATCATGTTCAGGGCGCGGTTAACTTCTGGTCCACTTCTCAGGAGATTGTCCGTGAGTGGATGCTGATGGGGGAGGATACTCTTGAGTTTGAAAATGAGAAGAAGTTATTTGCGGAAGAGAGAGAAAGATTTAATGCTGAGAAGAAAGGGTTGGTGTGGAGGTTATCTGATGCAGAGCAGAAACTTGCCCAAGAGAAGCAAGTCAATGCTGACAAACAGAAAAATTGGGAAGCAGCGTGCGAGCGTACTAATGCGGAGCTGAAATCTCAACGTGACGCTATTGTACGTTTTTCTGGTGAGAAGACAGAGATTGCTGAGGAAGCTCAACAGGCGCGTGTCGCGTTTGAGAAGAAAGAAAAGGAGTATGTGGATCGCATTGCCAACCTGGAAAACCTTGCTAAGCAGAAGGTTGCTGATTGTGAAGCTGCTGAACGCCTTCTTGAAGAGAAGACTGCTGAATGCAAGGCCTCTGAATTCCTTGCTGAGGAAGCATCAGCCGATTGCAAGTGGTTGCTTTCGCGCGCGGTGCCTCTGGTAACTTCCTTTATTTTATTTTACGATTTTCGTGAACTGTTTCTCTTATTTGTGTGTTTCTCGTAGATTGCTGGTCGCATAGTGAACTCCCACGAGCTTGCTAACTATATGTTTGAGTTGGGGCAAGCTGGTTATAATAGCGGGCGCAAGGATGGTTATAGCGAGGGTAGAGCTGCGGCTCTTAATAATGAGAAAGACCATCACTTTGAGTTGTGGAAGGAGGATTGTGGTGCGGCCTACGCTGCAAAAAGACGAGAGTTCGCGTCTTTAGACTTTGCTGTTGTTAAGGCGGCTCAGAAATTGGTGCGAAAGTCTGATGGTGTTGCCATGTTGAAAAAAGCTCTTGGGGATGAGGACCGTGCGGCTGCTGGTGCTGGTTCCAGTCATCCGGAATGAAGGACTCCGACCTGCGTGCCGCGTATGGCCTTGTAATCATTGGACAACTTTGTGAACATTATTAATTTTGGGTCACCTGTTATGCTTGTGAATATTTGACTAAGCTTGGTATTTGTTATGCTAATAGTCGCCTTTGTTTTATGCGGATTTTGTTATTGTCATAATATGTGCATGTATAATTACTTTGATTCAGGTATCACGAATGAATGATGGCGCTGACAGGTTGTGTTGTGTTTATTACAACGTTTTATTCTGTCGTTTATGTGCGCAGGCTGGTTCGTGAATACGAAGTGATCGAATTGCAGGTTATTGTGTGGACCCAGCTGTGCTCAGCCTTGGGGGTGCTTACAATGTTTGTTTGTCCTGTGTTCGATGCTTTCGTGTTTATGTGGGCACGAAGTATTTATTTGGCGTTTGTTAGGCTTTAGTTGTGTATTTGACCCGGCTGTGCACTTTGTTCGTGACAGGCCTTGGAGGTCTACAACGTTTCCTAATGGTCGAGCCATTGATGTTTTCATGTATGCCCGAAGTAATATATGCAGTTGTGACAAGAAATTTGCATGATATAGAGATAGCCAAACACTTCTTGTATTACTATAAATGTGTTGGCGGTTCGGCCATTGCGATTACATAACCTTTTTACATATAACATTTTCTCAGCTGTTGAGCGTTCCAGGTTCTTGGAACCTCCTTGTTGTCAATGGTGCGTAGCTTATAGGCTCCTTTTTCCGAGTACTGCGTCTACGACATATGGACCCTCCCACTTGGGAGCCAATTTTCCGGGTTTTTCAGCATTTGAAGCCTCGTTGTCTCTGAGGACGTATTCTCCTGGGTTGAAGGTGCAGACTCGGACTTTGGAGTTGTAATACTTTTCCAGTTTCGTTTTGTACTTCGCTTCATTTATTGCCGCCATTTCTCTCCTTTCTTCTAGGAGGTCAAGGTCGATCCTCCTCTCTTCTTCGTTGTTGATCAGATTCATTGAGAGCATGCGCGGTGACGGCAATCCTATTTCTACTAGTATTACTGCCTCGGACTCGTAAACTAGGCTAAACGGTGTTTCTCCGTTGCTTGACTTGGGCATCGTCCTGTGGGCCCACAAGATGCTGGGCAGTTCGTCGACCCAACCTCTTCTTTTGTCTCCCAATCTTGCCTTGATTCCGTTGACGATACTCTTGTTGACGGCTTCAACTTGGCCATTCCCCTGCGGGTGTACAACCGAGGAGAAGGTGTGCTCAATGTGTAATTCTTTAAACCACTGTTGAAGATTGTCTTCGGCAAAGTTCGTTCCATTGTCCGTGATGATCTTGAGTGGTAATCCAAAGCGGCATATGATTTGTTCCCATATGAATCTTTTGACGACAGTGGCTATGGTTGATGCGAGTGCCCTTGCCTCTAACCATTTGGTAAAATAGTCGACTGCGACTATTATGAATTTGACAGCACCTGGGGCTTCGGGGAAGGGGCCGACCATATCTATTCCCCACTGTTGAAAAGGCCACGCCGTTGTGACTGGTACCAATTTATTCTTAGGGCGCATCGTTTTGGGGGCGTGTCTTTGGCACCCACTGCATTTCCTCAATTCTTTTACCGCGTCTAAATGCATTCCGGGCCAGTAGTACCCGGCATTCATCACTTTTGCTAGAACCATTCTCGGTCCGGCATGGATGCCGCAGATCCCTTTGTGCACTTCTCTGATTAAATAATTTGCGTCTTCTAGGTCGACACATCTTAGCAAAGGCCCGAGGTATGATTTTCGGTATAAAATTCCATCAGCCATCTGATAATGTTCTGCCTTGTACTGGATTTTCCTCGCTTCCGCTTTGTTCTCCAGGAGTATTCCAGACTGAAGGTACGCGATTATCGGAGTCATCCAAGACGTTGTTCCTAGTTGAACGACGCTTACTTCTCTCAGTGGCACTGACAGGTTGCTTAAAACTTCTATGCGCACATCTTTCGCCAGGTGTTGGAAACTTGTAGAGGCGAGTTTACTCAGCGCGTCTGCTGGTTTATTCTCGCTTCTATTAATGTGGTGCACCTTGTAGGAATAGAAGGTTTGTAGCAACGTCTTTGCTTGACTCAGGTAGAGCGCCATTGTATCTCCCTTGGCTTCATATTGCCCGTTGATTTTTTCGGCCACTAACATGGAGTCCACATGCGCTTCGATGTGTCTAACTCCCATTTTGATCGCCAATCTTAAACCAGCAAGGAAAGCTTCGTACTCAGCTTCATTATTCGTGCTCTTGAAATCCAGACGTATGGCGTAGGTGAATTCATGTTTGTCAGGGCTCACCAGCCGAAGCCCTGCGCCTGGGCCATCTTCGTTAGATGCGCCGTCTGTATATAACATCCACGGTTCTTCGATTTGCTGTCTTTCGGCTTTTTCTATTGCTTTACATTCCCGATCCTTGTCGTCAGGTACTTCTGTCATGAAGTCTGCTAGTACTTGGCCCTTGATTGCCGGTCTTGGCCTGAAAACCACATTATGGCCCCCGAGCTCTATCGCCCACTTTGCAAGTCTACCGGAAATCTCTGGCCTTGCGAGGATGTTGCCAATATTGTAGTTTGTTAATACGTGAATGATGTGGTTGGAAAAGTACCGGCGCAGCCGTCTTGATGCATGGATCAATGCGAGTACTAGTTTCTCCATGATGGCATACCGGGTTTCTGGGTCGGTCAAGGTTCGTGACACATAGTAGACTGGAGTTTGGATACCTTGTCGATCGACAAGTAACACTGCTCCTACTGCTCTGTCGGAGGCTGACAAGTATAACACTAAAGGTTCTCCCTTAACCGGTGCAGTTAATGTTGGTAACCTGAAGAGGCAATCTTTCATCTCGCGGAACGCGTTCTCGGCTTCCGGAGTCCACTGAAATTAGCACTTCTTCATGCAGTTGCGGAGTGTTTTGATAAATGGGAAGGATTTAGCAGCGTGATTGGCCAGGAAACGGTTAAGTGCTGCCAACCGCCCTGCCAATTTTTGCATCTCCTTGATCGTCGAAGGTGAAGGCATGCGTTCGATTGCTTGTATCTTGTCAGGATTCACCTTGAAGCCATCTTTTGTGACGATGAAACCCATGAATTTTCCCTCTTCCATGCCGAAAGAGCATTTCGCTGGGTTTAGCATAATACTTACTCCGCGCAAGGTGTCAAACGTTTTTTGGATGTTCATCAGCATTGTATTCTCTTCTTTGCTCATAATGACTAAGTCATCCATATACACTTCGATGTACTTGCCGATAGCATCGTGGAATGTTTCATTCATCAGCCTCTGATAAGTCGCGCCCGCATTCTTTAAACCGAAAGGCATCTTGGTGTAGCATTATAGCCCTGTCGGCGTGCGGAATGCGGTTTTGTCTTCATCTTGCACCGCCATCTGTACCTGTTGGTACCCCTTGTAGCAGTCGACGAAACATTTCCATCGGAATGTTGCGAGCGAATCAATCTTTTCGTCGATATCTGGTAAGGCGTAGCAGTCGCGTGGACATGCCTTGTTCAGATCCTTGTAATCGACGCACATTCTCCAACTGCCTTTGTTCTTTTGGACCGTCACCGGGCTTGCTACCCATGTTTGGTATCTGACTTCTCTGATGATTCCCGCATTTAACAGCTCCATCACCTGCTCTTTCATAGCATCATATTTTATGTCTCCCAAGTGGCGCTTGGCATGCACCACCGGCTTTGCTTCTTCTGAGATGTTTAATCGATGCTCAACTATGTGCCATGGAACACCCACCATGTCTGCTGGTGTCCAGGCGAACACATCCATGTTTTGGAACAACAGTTTCTTTAGCGCTGCGCGTGTTAGGTCGGACATTGCAGGTCCTAAGGTAACTGTTTGTTCCGGGTATGCGCTGTTCAATACCCATTTTTCTGCTTCCGCGCGTGGTGCTGGTTTTCTTGCTTTTGCAGGTCTGAGCTCATCTGCTGCTAATACTTCTTTGCTTGCATATATTATTGCTACCCCCGTTTCTGTTGCGAATCCCACGGCTGAAGGTGGGCCGGAGCAGATCATGCTGAAGTCGCCTTGGGATTCTCTTCCCAGCAAAATGTCGTGCCTTGAATGCGCGGGTAGCACCATGAATGTAACATCTTCCGTTCTTGAATTCCTTCCATCCGAAAGTAACACCGGGAACGATATCTGTCCAAGGGGAAAAACGGCTTCATTGCAGAAACTAGTGAGCGGGTAATCAACTGGTTCTAAGCGCGCCTTATCCTCCTGATCGAATTGATTAAAACATTGTTCATATATGATATCCGCGGTGCTCCCCGGATCGATGAAAATGTAATCCGTTTGATAGTGCCCTATTACGCCCGAGATGACTATGGGCCGTCTTTCTCTCGGACCTCCTCTTACAATCGGGAAAACAACTTGTCTTTCGTGCCATGAATCGTCTTATGTGCGCTTGTTGTAATTTTTCCTTGGCCTTCGTGGACCCCCTTGAACCATGTGGGTTTCTAACTTCCGGAGTTTTTTGTTATCTGGCCCTTCTTCTCTTCTTTGAATCTGGCGGTAATCACGCTTTCCACCTTTCACCAGATGAGTTAGCTTTCCGTCTCTTAGGGCCCTTTCGATTTCTTGCTTGAGGCTGAAGCAATCGTCGGTTAAGTGGCCTGTGTCTTTGTGAAACTCGCAGAAAAGATTTGGGTCTTGGCCCCTCTTGTTGCGCATTTGTAGTGGTGGCTTGAACTGGTGGTTCTCAGTTGCCAAGACTTCTGAAGGAGTTTTCGTTAGGAGTGTCCACTGTTTCTCCCTGTTTTCTCTTTTCACCTCTTTCCGGTGAGCTATCTGATTGATCGTGTGGCGCGCATCCTCCCTTACTGGGCTTCTTTCTCTGTGACCGGATGCTTTCCATGGTTGGCTTCTGCCCTTCTTGTTATGCCGGTCGGTATAGTTGTATCCGCGCTGATGGGGATCGTCACCGGTCAACTGTCTGTCAGACTGCGCAATGGTTTTGGCTGCTTCAATGAAGGTTTCCCAATCTTTGGGTCCTCCGTCTATTCCCTTTACACGTTTGATTAGATCGTCGCACTTGACTGCCCTCATGAAGTGTGCGCGCATCATCTTCTCGCCCACATCGCCAATCTCCAAACATTCTTTGTTATATCTTGTAATGAAATCTTCCACGCTTTCATGGTCTCTGCGCCATATGTTTAAACAATCGGCTGGATCTCTAGTGTGTCTTCGTTGCTGAGAGAAGTGTGCAAGGAACTTCTCTCGGAAATCGACCCATGACTTGATTTTTCCTGCTGGCAAACTGTCAAACCAGACACGAGCTGCGCCAATGAAGGTTTGAGCGAAGAGATGGCACCAAGTCGGTAAATTCCATCCACCTGTTGCCCCGGCACCATTAAAAACTTGAAGGTGATCGTCTGGGTCTGTCAACCCGTTGTATTTGCCCACGTTGTGTGGCAATTTCGTTTTGTCGATATCAGCCGTGGCAATCTCTCTAATGAATTTTGAATTCTCAGCCATGTCATCTGGACGATAGCTCAAAGTGTAGTCATGTTCTGCTTTTGGGTTATAACCTGCGCGCTTGCGAGGCTTGTATGCTTCATGCTCTGGTGGTAGCCTACTGAACACTGTACTTTCTTTGTACGTCTCGTCTTCTCCTTCTTCATAGTTATCGAGCTCGTCGTTTATGTTGCGCAGACCTAGACGACTTTGTATTGGCTTCCTTGGTGGGTGAGAGTACTGCACATAATGCTTTCTGTTTCACCGTAAGTATCGCGCGTGTCGTGCGCGCTTGGCCTTCTAATGTTTGGTGCAGGTCCTGCTTCAGGGCGTAAGTTGAATGCATTAGCCTGTTGAGGCATGGGAGCGCTCAAAGGCCTTTGCAGTGGGGTAACAAATGCGGACTGGTTGGCTTGTGCTTGGAGCAAAGCTTGTTGCGCGCTGAGTTGTGTGTAGACAAGGTTTATATTCGCCATTTGTTCGGCGTACCAGGAAGCCAGAGTTTTTCCTTCGGGTAACCCTAGTAGTGCAGAGAAGTTCAGTTGTGTTTGGTCCGATGGAGCTGAGGGGCCAGCTCTATGGCTCTGTGTTTGCACTGGCGGGGGTGTTTGTTGGACTACCCCCGACGGAGGTTGGAAAGTGGCCCCATTTGTAGTTTGGGTGATGATCCTAGGTGGGGTTTGGAAAGTAGCACCAGTTGTATTTTTCCTAGCAACCCTGGATGCACTCCCAAAAATACTAGGAAAATCGTTGTTCATTTATCCCTCCTGGATAATCTCGTTCCTTTGGCCCCTTTGGACATGCACGGTGTCCAAAATGAGCTCAAAGGAAGAAACGTCTCCGTCCACCTGGTGGGAAGGGTTTGTTTCAACCATTTTAACGAATGTTTTTCGAAAAAGAAAAGAGATGAGGGTGGTTTTTGCTAAAAGCGGATGGCGCCAATGATGAAACACAGGTTAAGACCAAGGTTAATATGTGGGGTTATTTCTTCGGTGGGTTCAATCTCCTTTCTTACTCGTGGAAATGACCTGGGTCCTGCAAAACAGCAACACCGTTAGTCTCGTTAAGAGGGGAATATGGGGGTTTCCCTCTTAACCAGGCTCCGGCGTGAGAATAAGTACTGTTCTGAGGGAGGATAAACAGTGTGTGTAACGTGTGAGAGTATAGAGGGCAAGATGATTCAACCTGGATGATGAAGGGTCCTATTTATAGCCGGAGGGTGAAGGAGGGAGGAGCAGCTGTGCCAGCTGTGGTTGCGCGCCAGCTGTCCGACCAAGGGGAATATCCTCTTGGTCTCCTCTGCTGTGGTCAGTGTAGTGGTACACGTGGCGCGCTTGCATTTGCCTATTTTGGAGACGTCGTACTGGTGTTGTCGGACTGCTCCTTGATTCGTCGCAGGCCTACCTGGCGCTTGATGAATGGTGACACGTTGTCCTTTTTGTCGGATGGAGCATCTTTGGTGTCACCTTGATGTTTTCCAGAAGCTTCTAGAAGCTTCTGGATGATCTTGTTGATGTCAGCGCCACATAGGATGGGAAAGTGGTGTGGTCCTTGCCATGTTGGCAAGGAATTGGGACCATACCTCTTCAAGAGTATTATTCGTATCTTTAAACCAATGAAATAATGGTTTTCTTCATGAAGATCAATCCCACAGTATGCAATTACAAACTAATCGGACTAGATCCCAATTTTCTCACACACTCTGCACTTCCCGATTACGATTAATCAAAGTTAAAGTGATCAACACAATTATAAAATCAATTGATTGTTCGTAAATAGAAAAGTGGTAAATAAGAGACCTTAAGGTCGGCGCGTGAAGATCGAGTGACGAACTTCTTCTTGTCTTTATCTTTTGATGGTCCATTTGATGTTTTGCCATGATCAGACCTTTTGCTCCTTTTCGCGACATTTTTCCGTAACAGAATTGGATTGCTGGATTAGGGTTTTAGGTCTGTACTTGTCGACCCAAAGCATGATTTAAGTGAAGAACTGGCGGGAAAGAATCGGAAGACGTGAGCATATGTTGCTTCATTGGGGATCTTAATTAATGGTGGTAGGACTATGGAGGTCAATGGTGATGGTGATGATGTCGGTGGTCGACGGTGTTGGTGGGCGGTGCTGTAGGTGGTGGTGGCCTGATGATGCTGGTACGTAGAGAGAAAGAGAATACACGGGAGAGAGAGAGAGAGTACAAGGGAGAAGGGGAGATGATGATAATGGTTTAGATTTAGAATTTTTAAATTTTGACATTCTTTTTTTTGTATTAAATGACTGTTTGCCCTCACATAGGTTGTACATGACCTCACTTAACTAAAAGTTTTAACCAGGTCAGGGTCAATGGACCTAAGGTGTAACAGGTTTTGCAAATAAAGGACTGTGACTGTAATTATTAAAGTTAAAGGTCAACCATTACAACCCGCTACAAACAAGGACGAAATGTGTAATTTACCCTTTATTTTATTTACGACTCGTTCATATATATGGGTTCACATTTATGCATTCCACTGTGTGACCTTTTCTATTGAGTTTAGCAGAGTGACCGGGCTTTCTTTTCGTCGATGGTTAAAAAAATGATTTTATCACTTTAGGGGTTGTTTGTTTAGTTTTTAACGAGACTCTTAATGATTCAGACATTTACCTCTGAATGGTTAAGCGTTATACTGAGTCAGAATGATTAGGACCTCTTATCTGAATTGGTCATTTGTCTCTGAACGGTTATGCATTATACTAGCTCTTAATGGTTCAGAAATCTTACTTATTCAACACTAGATAATTAGCACTTATTCATTCAGAAGTTGCCAAATAGCCGTTAGCCTTCATATAAACCTACCACTCATCCTTTACCCCATCACTTTTTCTTTACCATTCTTTTCAGAATCATCCATAGCTGCAAATCGAAGGTCCTCACCGGGGTCTTTTCTGATCTATTCATCCATAGCTGCAAATCGAAGGACATCACACGGTTTTTCTTTACTCCCATTAGAATATTTTGAGAAAATACGGGAGTTGGGAGAAGAAAATTGGTTTGTTGTGGATCCTTCAAGAAGATTTAGTAAATGCGTACTCCGCTTCTTCTGCGAGCGCATTCTAACAAGCTTCGATTAAAGCTGTTGTCACGTTGTTGTGGAGCCAACGAAAAGCAATCGGAGGTCGTTCGGAGCATAACGCAGATTGTAATGCAGGCAAGAATATTCGGGTGTTGGAACCGGAGGTGTTGATCTATAGGGGCGGATCCACATAGAGTGGATCGGTCCCCTGACCCCAATGTTTTAAAAAAAAAATATTAAATTCGTTATATTAAATTGTATTAGAACCTCATAAATACAATTAGGTGGACACCATAGAAAGAAAATGATACCTAGTGTAGTTGTAAAATCCCTCTCTTTACCAACAAGAGCTCATGGGTTCAATCCTTGTATAACTTGTTTTTTTTTTTTTTTTTTTTTTTAATCTAGTTCAAACATTGCTATGACCCGACCCGAACGAGGACCGACCCGAAAATTTTAACGTTTTGTTATGAAAATTTTGAACGATAAAATGGACCCCATTATTAAAAAAAATTATGGGTCCGCCACTGTCAGAGGCGGAACCACAGGGGGGTCAGGAGGGCCCATTGACCCTCCGAACGGTCAAATCTAGTTGACCGGAGTATCCAGGACAAAAAATGTTTTAGTAATTTGACCCTCCAACAATGTCTCTTAAGTCTTGACAGTAGTACTGTGAAGTAAGAAAGTGAAACATATGAGTCAACAAGATTTTTTCTGACTTTCCGGTGGGCTCCTCTCTGATTTCCGGTTGTCTTCTGCGTAGAGAAGACCATGTTTTTTTAGACGATTTAAAAGTAATATTATATTATTTGTGGTACACTTTGTTTTGTGTGCTGGAAAAAGTAAAAAGAAACTGAATGTGAATGAGAATACTTAGGTAAAATTTACACCACAAACTTATTTACTATTTAATATTTAATGGTTTTTCTTCGTTAAAGTGTAACGTCTCTATTTTGCTTTATATTTTAAACTTTTTTATTACATTAGATATTTAGTTACTTTATATACTTATTAATTTATTTGATATAGAATTTATTTTTTCATATTTTTATTGTTTTCCAAAAATAAATATAACTAGTTCATTATATAGTCCAAAAATAAATATAACTTAGTTCATTATATAGAGATGCTTTTTCGAGAAAATACTTCAGCAAACATATTCAACCCAAACTAACTTAGGTTTCATCTAATTCATTAAGCTTTAATAAACGCCAAAGATAAAAAAAAGTTATAAGATAGTTAAATTATTGTAATATGTTACAACATTGAGTAATGATGATTCATGAGGAAGTAAAGAGATGGGCAACAAGCCGACAACTATTAATAAAAACCGTTCGCAACCAAAACGTCAAATTTCATAAGAAGATTTTGGTAGACGCCTAAAGAAACTTGATTTGATCATTTTGGCCGGTTGGAATATAGTGCACCGAAAGGAATTAGTACACACTAGCGAACACAGAAAAAATATGATTCGACCCCTCAATTAAAAAGTTCTAGAACGTAGAAAAAATATGATTCGAGCCCCCAATTAAAAAGTTCTGGTTCCGCCACTGACTGTATGGTTTGGACTCTATATATAGAGTCTGATTGTACATTTCATTTATGTTATGAAAACTGAGATTGGAGAGTCTGATACGAATTTTTAATGGTAAAGATTGTCGGTGACTCCAGCCATTGTTTCAGAAGATGAAAAATACAGAGGCAACTTTTGTTCTTGTAGGAAGGTCTGTTTCAATCTTTTTAACCTTAAATCTTTTATATTAAAATAATATAAGAAGTAATGAAATAGTTGAGTTAAACCTACCAGCACCACTTGTGATAGTTAGTTAAACCTAGCTAAATTAGTTAGATTGCTAACATTATACTTCTTTAGTTTCTATTTGGATATGTATGTATAGAAAACTAGTTATATTTTTTATAAGAATTGCATCAATTCAAACCATTTGAGGTACATGATATTATATCTTCTTTGTTGACTATATTATCATTGTTATGCAACTCATAATGTTGGGTTGGAAGAAATGCTGTATAAGAACCCAATTATGCTTTTTACAACTCAACATCAATTGCTATAAAATTGCAGCTCTGCAAAATGCTTAAACCTGTTTTCATGCTATTTTATTCTGGTTATCACTCAATCAAACATCAAATTTACTTCTCAATAAGTGAAGTTTAATGTTCAGGTTCTGAGACGCCCTCGTGAAGCAGCTTGGAAAGCGGAAAAAGAATCGCAGTTGATATGATTACTTCACTTATTGTTTCATATCTGTAAATTATAAGTGTCGTGCTTGATCAAAATATTGGAAATTTGTTATATTACTAATAATGTTGCTGATGACAGAGTCATATCATACCTAAATATCTGCTCATCCTAGATTAATTCAAGATTTAACGACTTATATTCATTATAGTTATAGTAACTATCGTCAAACAAATAAATAACATATTATTACGTAACAACCTAAGATGGGGATTGGTTTTTTCCTTCTAATTCTCTAGTTTTCCCCGAATTAATTAACCCAACATGTTTACATTACCAATGCTTGAACCATTGTTTTCTTAGTATATATACGCTCTCGAGGAGTCAAGGGTTATTCATCGCATCTTTTTCAATCATTTCTCGTAAACTTTCCTCTACAAGTACTTTGGTTACATAGGACTTAGATCATATCTGGAAGTAATGGCGTCTTCAACTTCATCCACTCACAAGAGCTTCACATATGACGTGTTTTTGAGTTTTCAAGGCGAAACCCGTAAAAGCTTCGTTGATCATCTCTATTTTGCTCTTCAACTTAGAAACATTCGAACTTACAAATATGATGACGAAATCAAGAAAGGAAGGAAGATCAGTGATGAGCACATCAAATCCATTAAAGACTCAAAGTTCTACATCATTGTTTTTTCCAAGAATTATGCGACTTCATCATGGTGCCTTGACGAGCTTGTGAATATTATGGAGTGCAATAAGACGAATGGCAAGCATGTAGTTTACCCGATCTTTTTTGATGTGGAACCCTCTGAAATCAGCAAACTAATTGGGTCGGTTGGAAAGGCCTTTGAAAAACATGGGGAGAATATCTCTGCTAAGAAATGGAAAGGAGCTCTAAAAGAAGCAGCCAATGTGTCTGGATGGGACTTATGGAACACATGTGATGGGTAATTTCTCATATTCTTTTATTTTTAGTGTTTACAATCTGTTTTCGAACTTGATATGTATAGATTGAAACTAATCGCTCGTGGTTGATTTTAAGCAAGCTTACTAAATCTTCTCTTCTTAATTACACAGGTACGAAGCTAGATTCATCCAAAAAATTGTTGACCATATTTCATTAGAGTTACAAAAGTCGAAAAAGAATGACCGATCTAACCTTTGAAGGTTAAAACTTTGTTGAGGATGTAAGAATAGCTCACATCAAAAGTATATCGTATCAATATGGTGTAATTGAGTTAACACAAATTCGACATGAGTAGAAAAGGGACTTGTTAAGGAAAGGAGCATGACAGATTAAATGAGGGAGAAAATCAGGATGACGTGGTGTTAGGATGCGGGATACAGTCATACAGAGGAGGGAGAGCCAGATTCGCATGTGGAATAGAGAAAGATCGACAATAGGCACCCTAAGGGATTGTGATGTTTGAAATTCTTATTGGAGCATGGTTCGAGTTTATGTAAAGTAAGAGAAAAATTCTTTATGTATTTTTTTCTATCAATAGTCATAACTAGTTTTATAACCGTCCAAATACGGGTAGTGCAACGGGATTATACAAAAACATATGAACATATAATTCTTTCTTTTAGTCACATGTACATTCACTATATAAAACAATTGTGTTATAAAAAAATTATATACACACAATCAAAGTTATTATATATGACACCAGACACCCCAATTGATAAAAAAAAGGTAAATATATGACACCTGGATTCTAAATAGGGTGTGATTTTAAAAGCTCATTATTATCATCAAGAAACTGAGTCCATATTTTCCATTATGGGAACACCATCAGCAGCTAAATAGCTTAATCAATAAGATGTAAATCATACAAGCATATAGCTAACAGAATTAAAATATGCATTAGAGTTGGAGTTTTCGGGGCCTACAAGGCAAGTAGAAAGATGGCCCAAAAGGTGGATATCAACCAGTGGACTTTCAATAAACAAACCCATAAAATCCCACTAACACACATACAAAAATTAACGTAGGCCCACCCGTTAAAATAAAAACTCCGCAAGTAGTTGCCATCCCACCATTATATATCTGACCACTAAAGAACACATCAATTTGGACATCCAAACAGCAACCCAACAACCAAATAAATTAAAAAGAAAGGATGCAATGGCAGATGAGTCTTTTGATGGAAGTGAAATGGACTGGGCTTGTAAGGGGTGAGTCCACGTAGGCGTGCCAGGTCACAATATTTCGCCACGTAGGATTAAAAAACAAATAGAGTTAGTGATTATTTAACAAAGGGGTGACACAACAACCTAAACATTAAGTAGAGAGTGGTGGGAGTCAAAGTAAAAGTTGTGAGTGCCAACGGCCAAAATTGATTAGTAACGGGTGATAAAATCCATTTCCCCCTTTTCAAATAGTCCATGGATTTATAGCTTACAGGCATCTTGGGAGTGGGATAAGGCTTTGAAATCAATAGGTTCTGAGTTCGATTCTGACAAGGGGGTTTTCCCATATTTATTGGGTTTCCTCCTAAATTGGTGCATAGGCATTATGTCTAGTGGAGATGAATATGATCGGGTGGTTCCGTTGGTGACACGATGATACTCTAGTGGTCTGTCCCCTGATCCAAATTTGCCGCTAAAAAAACGATCTTTTTACAAAGTGTTGAAAATGAAAAAATTTAGAATGATTTCAAGATACGAAAAACTAAAGATTATACTTTTTTGTTGATATTCGATTATTAGTAAAAGAAGTCGACACACGATTGTGAAAAAAATATATAAGTCAGATCATCCACTTAAAATGTTTTACATCCGCCACTGTCGAACGTATGGAAAAAAATCTACCCGTTTTATGAATGTAGGTAAAAAACAATTTGGGATACCTCTGATTTTTTCTTCTAGTTCCGCCACTGACAGGGTGAATGACCGGCATGTAGTTTACCCGATCTTTTTTGATGTGTCACCCGAAGAAATCCGCAAAGTAACTGGGACGGTTGGAAAGGCCTTTGAAAAACGTGGAGAGAATATCTGTGCTGAAAAATGGAAAGGAGCTCTAAATATGTTAGAAACTAGTTTTTGCCTCGCCCGTGTTGCAGGGCAATAAGCCGAATATTTCTCTCTCATAACATGTATATCTGTGTTTCGGTTACTTTTACATACTACTCACAACACGATCTCAAAAAAAAAAAAAAATTACATCGAGTCAACCAATTAAAACAAAAAACACTACCATACTTTTACTAAAAAAAAAAAAAAAAAAAAAAAAAAAAAAAAAAAAAAAATTAAAACGATAGAAAGACTATAATTTTAAACTGGGAGCAAAATTGTAATTTTTCAGGACAAATGTGTAGGATCGTGAAACGACCTAACGAGTCGATCAGAAGAGTGCTCAGACAGAATCAGAGGCGGAATTCATTGATTCTGTCTTTGTTTAGCTTGAATTCACTATTAACTGTCTCGTATATTGATCTCTGAACAATTTATAAGCTGGAGACACTTCGACAGCACCTCGGCGTCGGAATCAAGAATGTTACAAATGAAACAGCATGAAGAGTATTTATACTAGATGGGATTCCGTTTGAAAGTGTCCTGACATGCTTCAAACGGAATCAGTCTGAGTGATTCCGTTTGAATGTGCCACATGACAGTTTCAAACGGAATTACCTCAAAACCCTTCAAAACCTACCCTATTTCTCGAATAGCGCGCCCTGATCTAACGATTATAATATAAGACTCGATACAAGACGAAGTCGACAGACGTAATGCACTAACAGACTCCCCCTCGGATGTTGACGAGTCTAAAGTATTGAGTCTTTGCATCTTCAGTCTTTATCAGTCTCCATGTAGGATCGTGAAACGACCTAACGAGTCGATCAGAAGAGTGCTCAGACAGAATCAGAGGCGGAATTCATTGATTCTGTCTTTGTTTAGCTTGAATTCACTATTAACTGTCTCGTATATTGATCTCTGAACAATTTATAAGCTGGAGACACTTCGACAGCACCTCGGCGTCGGAATCAAGAATGTTACAAATGAAACAGCATGAAGAGTATTTATACTAGATGGGATTCCGTTTGAATGTGCCACATGACAGTTTCAAACGGAATTACCTCAAAACCCTTCAAAACCTACCCTATTTCTCGAATAACGCGCCCTGATCTAACGATTCTAATATAAGACTCGATACAAGACGAAGTCGACAGACGTAATGCACTAACAGACTCCCCCTCGGATGTTGACGAGTCTGAAGTATTGAGTCTTTGCATCTTCAGTCTTTATCAGTCTCTGGGCTTCCCGAACTTCTCTTCTAATCCAAGACTCGAACGAAGATGAAGTCGACAGAAAACTGCACCAACAGATGTTTCTCATCTTTCAACTTCTTGATTTCCAATGTCAAACTTTCCGCATTCTTCAAGAGTTTGCCATTGTCAGCCTCAAGTTTATCACATTTAGAGCACACTGATTCAGAACTAGATTCTTCTTTCTTTGTAATTTCCTTTGTTTCCATCTTGTATGTTCCTGCACAAAAGAGTTTAACGAAATCAAAAGGATTCATACTTTCATCGATATAATATTTCCTTTTAATATCATATTTCAAAATACTCTTTGTTGCAAGACACACATGAATTCTTTTATCTATTTCAGCAATTACATCCAATTCCATTTTTTGTAAATTTCTTTCCATTTCATTTATCAATTCCTTCTTTTCCTTATATTCCTTACGAAACTCTGCATTAACCTCATTGAAGAACTGTTTTGGATAAAGTTCTGGAAAAAAAATCTTTCCTTTTTAGTTCAATCAAAAATTCATCCCATTTAGCAGGTAATGCATCTGCCAATTTCGATATCTGTTCTTCATTTGATATTCTAATATCCTTTTTCCTCAAATTTGTCGTTACAATTTCAAAACGTCTTTCCAAATCATCCAATGTTTCATCTTTGCGACACAAAAAATGTTCAAAACTTTTAACCCAAACACTCACCTCTACATTTCTATAACAGTCATCCAAATTTCTCACATACCAACTATTTAAACTTTCAATATAATCATTTTCTTTTTCATCAAACATCATTGCCATTTTTCAAACACAATCCTGTGAATATGATTGGGCCTCCCGTATTAAATGTGGCAGAGATATATGATGGGCTGACACACTACAGTCACAATTCAATTAAACAATTGAACCGCCCAAATATGATTCTCGTGAACTTTGAAACGGAATCTCACTCAGACAGAATACCCAAATCTCGTTTGAACAAACGCAATCTCAAACGAAATTGCACTTTTCAAACTGAAACACCAATTTCAAACGGAATCAGGTGAAGACTCAAACGGAATCACCAAGTAAGATTCCTACAAACGAGAAGTTCAAACGGACCACATGTTTCAAACGAGATCACCAAATAATCTCAAACGGAAATCAGTTTTCAAACGGGATTCTCAAACGGAATCACCAAGTAAGATTCCTACAAACGAGAAGTTCAAACGGACCACATGTTTCAAACGAGATCACCAAATAATCTCAAACGGAAATCAGTTTTCAAACGGGATTCTCAAACGGAATACATTCCCCAAACGCAATTAACCCAATGTTTCAAACGGATTACATGTTTCAAACGTAATCACCATGTATTTTCAAACGAGATACCCGATTTCAAACGGAATATGTCGAATTCAAACGGAATTAATCGTTTAATCACGTTTGAAGGCTGCTGACATCATTCTTTCGGTCAAATTTTTGTCCAATTGATCAAGTAAATGGTCGATTTTAGTTCTGAAACTTTCTACGGTTTGTTAAAACAACATTTCGCACATGATGTGTGAAAATTAGACGTTTTTAACCGTGAAAAATTGATTAATTTTGAAAAGAAGGTGTAGAAATCAGAATTTTCCAGCGAAAACGAGCTAAACGGTAAGAACTCTTCCTCCTGAGCTCTGATACCACATGTAGGATCGTGAAATGACCTAACGAGTCGATCAGAAGAGTGCTCAGACAGAATCAGAGGCGGAATTCATTGATTCTGTCTTTGTTTAGCTTGAATTCACTATTAACTGTCTCGTATATTGATCTCTGAACAATTTACAAGCTGGAGACACTTCGACAGTACCTCGGCGTCGGAATCAAGAATGTTACAAATGAAACAGCATGAAGAGTATTTATACTAGATGGGATTCCCTTTGAAAGTGTCCTGACATGCTTCAAACAGAATCAGTATGAGTGATTCCGTTTGAATGTGCCACATGACAGTTTCAAGTGGAATTACCTCAAAACCCTTCAAAACCTACCCTATTTCTCGAATAACGCGCCCTGATCTAAAGATTCTAATATAAGACTCGATACAAGACGAAGTCGACAGACGTAATGCACTAACAGACTCCCCCTCGGATGTTGATGAGTCTGAAGTATTGAGTCTTTGCATCTTCAGTCTTTATCAGTCTCTGGGCTTCCCGAACTTCTCTTCTAATCCAAGACTCGAACGAAAATGAAGTCGACAGACAACTACACCAACAGACTCCCCCTTGAATGTTGACGGAATCTTCAGTGAGAGTCTTCAACATAACGACTCTTCAATCTTGATCGGTCTTCTTCAGGAATTTCTCTCTTTCTTAGCATGTACCAGGATCTTCTCTTTGGCTCTAACCTCGTCAGACTCCCCCTCTCATCATGATGGGATCGCCGTCTGGAATTAGTTATCACCTTGAGATCAATCCCTGGCTTTATCTCTGATCAGCTCATCTTCTGCACAAATTCTCACCACCACATAAGTTTTTACTTAAATCAATAAGAAAAACTTACTGATAGAAATCATTCAATCATAATAGTTACATCAAGTTCAAATTAATGACCTTGATTAACTAATCAAACTTTTCTTTCACAAAACAAATTTCTTTTGTTAAACGCACACATCTAACCCTGTTCATCATGTTTAGCACTTGAAATTTTGAAAATCAGCTCTTCAACATCAGTTGTCGAAAATCTTTTTGTATTTTTCAAAATTTATGCTAAAACACACTAAAATCTTTTTGGATTTTTGATAACAAAGGAATGCAGTAAAGAAATATTTACAAACAATATTTTTTGTGAGTTTGTGTAAGAAGATCATATCAGTTTTTGAGACAAATCACCAACACCGTTAAGCTTTAAACATTTTAAGTTTTAAACGATTCACTTAGATTGTCAGTATACTGATCCACTTAAATTCTCACACAAAGTTTAACTGTTTCGAGATACGAGATTAATGTCTTAAGCACTTAAACTCAATCGCGTGTCCCACCTCAGAATATACTCCCGTATCCAGATCCCAGTATTCAGTCTTACAGGTGAGTATACCACAGATGATATCTGTAAGGGGTTATAAATTATGTAATAGTACGAAATCGTGAGAGCTCAGGCCAGAACTACCGTTCAGCAGAGAGATCACGACTCGACTTATGGTGTGTCCCCTTTAGAGGATCTTTTTTACAACAGCATTGATTAGCAATTTTATTGTCTTATCATTTTATGCTGAGGGTGGCGCTATATTTCAAGCAAGCAGAAAGTATTCTCCGGGGACTAGGTCATTGCTTCCGCAAAATCAGAAGTCCCGGGATAATACCCTAGATATCACTGAGCATAAAGACCTAGTATCTCAGAAAGAGGGACCTTTCACACAAGATTTCGGGGGTTACCCATATATCCGAGAGATGTTTCCCCACGATATAAGCAAGTTTGAATTTAGGTTTATATCTCGTCACAATCTACTAAAAGTGCAAAAACCTACTGGCACATCATCAGTGAGACCGTTTATCACATTTGACTTTCCAATTCTTTAGCATGTTGTGATAGTCCACTGATGTACTATCATTTCCTCTTCTTTGACACAAAACTCATTTTTCATTTTATCATGTTTTTGGATTTTTCAAATTTTATAATGTTTTTGGATTTTCTGAAATTCTTGCTCCCCCTAAAATTCAAACACATTTAACAGAAATTTAAAAACAAACTGTACAAGTAAAGTGACAACTGATATCAAATCACTTCAATTCGCCATCCACTTGGCATAAACAATCAGAACTCCCCCTTACAACAAACTATTTTCCCATTGATTTTGTTGGAACCTGAAGGTTTATTCATGAAGGATTGCTTAGTTGAAGGATTGATTTTGTAATTGTTTAGTAAATGTTTTGGGTCGACTTATGTGGGTTGGGCTCGTTTGGCCGATTTCTAGTGGGCCTAGGTTACAAGTCCATATCGTTAGTATTTAAACAAACCTCAACCATTTGGTTGAGGTTGTTCATTTGGTTATGACTTGAAGACTAGCCGAAACACTTTGGAGTCTTGTATCAGTCTTTGTTCATCATTGAATGCAAGTCTCGGTTTGTTTTCATTAATATTGTTTCGGTTTATACTTGTTTTGCTCTTGAATCAACTTGTGATAGGATTCCGCACTCTCACAAGTTACGATTGATATCATTGAACGATCCTATCGGATTTTACAACTGGTATCAGAGCCAAGAAACCAATCTTGGTTCGGTTTTGATATCATTCGGATTCAAGAACATCTTATGCTATCTGATCTGGTTTTTCAGTGTTTGTTTTGCAGTGATAACATTCAATCTTCAAACTGTTCTTAGAAATTATCGAAAGAAATTACTGATTTTGGTTTGTGTGATTTCAGAAAAGTGTTAGCTGATTTCTCAGAGTTTTGGTGATCAAAGAAAATTCAAAGATTACGATATCTTTGAATTTTTGAAAAGTGCTGAAAATCAGAGATTACGAGTCAACAGATTTATCTCATATTTGTTTTGCAGGTCTCGACTTGCAATAAACCAGTGGTCTCGACTTGTCTGGTTCTGGTCTCGACTCGCAACCATCAGCTGTCTCGACTTGTCTTGTTTTGGTCTCAACTCGCAATCAACCAAGGTCTCGACTTGTCTTGTTTTGGTCTCGACTCGCAATCAACCAAGGTCTCGACTTGTCTGGTTTCAGTCTCGACTCGCAATCAACCAAGGTCTCGACTTGTCTGGTTTCAGTCTCGACTCGCAATCAACTACGGTCTCTAGCTGTCTTGTAACGCCCCGCTTATTTGTGCTTTCCATTTGTAGAAAGTTTTGTTCGTAATTCTATTTTTGGAAACTTTGTATTCTCATAATCGTTCTTTCTTTGTAACCGTTGTAAAATCCGAGACTTGGATCATGAATGAAACTCGTATTTTGTTAATTACATGTTACACATACTTTATATATGCTCATACATTCAATTTCGTGGAACAATTGATACTTATTCGTAATTCTTGGAAACTACGTGCTAAACTTGTAAATACATGAAACTTATGCATAATACGTGCTTTGAACGTAAACGACACTTGATTATGATACTTTTACACTCAATTATACTTGGTTTATACTCCTCATACTTGGTTTTATCTTAAAGTATGCTTTTGTGGCAAGAATGGTCCATAAAAGTCCTAAAAACATCAAAATAAACAAGTCTGGGGGCTAAAGTGTAATTTTTGAAACTTTATGTCAAATAAGCAGGCCCGGGCGGCCCGCTTCAGCTTACTTGATATCTCATGCGGGTTGCATGGCCTTCATGTTCACAGAAAAACACAGCAGCTTCAATCAGACGCGAATTTGGCACGAATCCCATCATTCTAACACTCCCCAATCACCATTTAGCCACCTCTAAATACCTCCAATCACACTCAAACTCTTCCACTATAAATATACACCTTCTCCTCACCATTTTACACTTTTACAACTCAAATCATCTCATAATTTCACTCTCTAAATCTGTTGCAAACTCAGAATTCGGACAGATTCATACTCTTGCACTAAAGTGAGTATAACTTGCTCATTTCTCCACGAAATTGCTTGATTCTTCTTCCTACTTGCTTGGATAATCATAGGGTATGATTCCTTGACTTCTCCTTGGAGAAATCAGACCTGGAAATCCCCTGAAATGATCCAAAAACTTTCTGTTTTGATTTATGTTCTTTCAAACTTGTTTAAACTTCATCAAACTTGTGTCTAACACATCTCATACCTATGTCCCAATGCTTACAACCTCTCCTATGGTTGGTTAGGCTTAAAAACAAGGTTGAGACACTTGAAATCAGAGGATTAAACCTCAAATACTTTCTGTTTTGTTAGGGTATTTAACCCACAAATCATGTCAAGCTTAGATCTTGATGAATGAGTGATTAAGGAACAACTTGGGTTGTCCTACATACAATCCTCACATGATTTGATGATTTCTCATAGATTAGATTATTTATATTATTGTATTAATCCTAGTTCGTGACCCTCCTTGGTTGTTTTTACATCAAGTGAAGTGGTGAACATTCAAGGGGTTCCTAAATGGAAGCATGTTCTTCCTACCCCATACATGACATCCATGATAACTCGAGGTGCCTAAATGAAGATCCTAATCTTCTACCTCCTACATGAATTATTGGACTAAGTAATACGTAATACTTAACCTAAATATGTACATACACTTATTCGAACCTTTTAATATTGAACTTGTGTTTATATGTTAAGAGTAGTAGGATATCATCTAAAACTTTAACACCATGGTATGATTCTAATGGGTATACTACCCATGAAATACAATATAACCCTAGTGGTTACATAGTGTCATACAAGGGTTACTAAGTTAAAGATGGTTATTTTCGTATCATATTTTATACTTTATGTTATGTTAAATTCCGAATCTATAATCTACCGTTAACGCCAAACTCACACACCTATGTTTCCTCATATAGAAGGACTAGGTGCTCCAAATTAATCCATCCACCAACTCACTCGCGGGACTTCAAGTAGGAAAGCTTGCAACCACCATGAGTATACTCGTATTTCCCCCTTTTACTTTTACCACTTTTGGGGTGTAACATGTTTACTTATCAACAACTTACACATGAACATTTTGCTTAAACACATGAACATTCCTATTGACATGCTTGTATACGTGATGGCTTGATACTTTAAACATGGGTGATTCTTCTGTGTTGAACTTATCATTAACTTCGTACGAGCCAAACCGTGACATATGTAGCGCTATAGGATTAACGACCCGCCCGTAAACTTGAGGTAATGTCATGAGCCTGTTGCGTTTCCTTGGTTTGATATGTTAGACACATGCCATATTTATTGTTTATCTTGAATCACATGCTTGCTATGAGGAATTGTTCAAATCTTATCTTTTGCTATGTACGTACCAAACTTGTATACTCGCCATTGCTTTTGCATTGAATTGTATTTTAAACATGTTACAGGTTGATGATGACGATGATATGAAAAGAAGTAGCATTGATGCCTAGATACACATATAGACGTGTAGGTTTAATATGTTGTATCAATTTTGCTTACGTTGTTATGTATTTCTTTTAAACTTGTTGTTATTTGAGTTTATGTAATGTTGACACTTTGAAGTTATGAAATGAAATGGGAATTATTTAATTATCGTCACAAATAGCGTTATGATGTCTCTAGCAATCTTCACACTTCGTCTCATCCCGATGTTTCCGCCATTGGTTGGGGTGTGACAGATTGGTATCAGAGCCATAACTATAGGGAATTAGGAAAATTGCCATGCTTTTGCCCTAGTCTATAGTTTTAGGAACTTTGTCTCTTATTTGTTGTTTAAAACTTATGCATTCTACCTTACATGCTTCCTAGCTACACTTCTTGTTGTTAAATTTACATGCCTTTCCTAAGGCTAACACAAACACACTTTTGGTTATTTGTATACTCTTGTAACACAAACGAGACAACTTTACCAAAATAGGCGTGAAACCCACAATTTGGTAAACGACTCTCATTCTACCTTAAACTATTTTGCACGAAATTTCACCATTAAGCTAGGAGTGAAATCCACAACTTAATGGTAATTTCCTTTTCAACTCTAGTGGACCCTTGTCAAAGTGTCGAAATTTTATTTTGACCCGACAAGTACCAACCACATTTAGGGTACGAAATCGTCAAGTTAGGGGTGAAACCCGCACCTTGTCGATTAAGTCCCACTCCTCGATTTTCGATCTCGCCAAAGTCCCGATTGTTCAATCGATTAGAGACGTGTAGTAACTGGAAGGGTAAGATACCGTTAATCGCTTCTTGACGAGAGTATCTTACCTATAGGCCAAAGCACGTTTTCTATAATTCGAAAGGACTTTCGACCCACTTTGGAATAGTCGACGTTTCTCTACCCGAAACAATCCAATATTTTATTGAGCCTCTCTTTTATGTATCTCAATTTATATGTGATTTTATATTTGAACGTTCTTCATTTCAAACTTTTAAACTCGTTTCGCACGTCATCGCAACCAAAAACAATAATAATCCTCTTGAACAAACTAAATTTATATCCCTTACGCAATCATATGTGTCATACTTGTTGAATACATGATTGGAAACTTATGCTTTATGTGAACTTTACATGATACATGAACACTTACTTGTTTTTACATGCAAAAAACCTTGTTTTAAAATTTTGACCAAGTCTCATCATTTCCTTCTTTTTCCATCCTTAGATGTCGTCCAACGGTGCATCAAAGAGAACCAAGTCAAAGAAGGGTTCGACTTCCAACACCATGTCACAAAAGAGTTGCATGAGATTCATGGCCAAGTAATTTGCTAAGGTCCTACCCGACATTGTTAGCAAGATTCATACAAACCCCGATTCACCTCATGGCTCTGTCGACTCAAAGGCAGACAAACCCAAATCGACCTTCCAGTTTAAGCAATTCATGGCTTGTAAACCCTTGGAGTTTACTGGCAAAAATGGTGCTACCGCCATGATGAACTGGATTGATGCAATCGAGCTTACTTTCCTGCAAAGTGGCTGCCCTGATGAACTAAGAACCTTGAACGCAACTGGGGTGTTTCGTGAAAAAGCACTCGAATGGTGGACAACAGAACGCAACAAAAGGGGAAACGAGGTTGCACATGCTATGCCTTGGGGCGAATTCAAACAACTTATGAAAGACCACTTCTGTCCTCCCCACGAACTCCAAAAGTTGGAGAACGAATTTTGGAACCTTACTCAGAAAGGGAGTGACATGGATGGCCTGATTACGCGCTTTAAACAACTCAGTGTCCTCTGTCCCGGACAAGTTGAGACCGTCCCCAAGTCAATAGCCAAATTCGTTCGTTGTGTTGCACCTTCCCTGACAAACCACCTTACCTCTGCCAACCCCCAAACCCTTGAAGATGCCTTTCGTATAGCCACCGAACTTAACAACAACTGTGTTCTTCATGGAACCTTTGACAAGGTTTCAACGAAGAGTGCACGCCAAGCTACCATTGACACTACTACTGACGAGCCCTTACCCTCCCAATCGTCCAAGAAAAACCAGGGCAAGAAGCGGAAGGCTTCAAGCCAAAATTATGCGGTTGTCACTCCGCCAAACCCACAACCCCTACAAGCCGTACCTGCTTTTACCAACGATGAGACTCCACGCAAGGTTTATACTAGAACGCAGCCTAAGTGTGGTAAATGCCAGTATCATCATCCTCCAAACGCTCATTGTTGAAAGTGCGACAAGTGTGGCCGAAATGGGCATACTTCTCCATACTGCCGCAACCCACCACCGGCCTATCGAAACCAAGCCCCTTTAGCTCCAAATCAAGTCGCCCCTGTGCGCGCATGTTTCACGTGTGGTGATACCAACCATATGGCCCACTTCTGTCCTCAACGATACCAACCGCAACAGCCTCGACAGTAACAACCACAGCCACCGCAACAGCCACAACAACAACAACAACAGGCTCTACAACCCGCTCGAGGTCGGGCTTTTCTTCTCACTACTGCTCAGGCTCAAAACGCGAACGACGTCATTACTGGTACGTTTCTTGTTAACCATATTTATGCTTCATGCCTATTTGATACTGGCGCCGATAAAAGTTTTGTGTCGTTAGAATTCGAGTCCTTGCTCAAGTGTAAACGCTCTAAGTTGCCAAAACCTTTCGCCGTCGAAGTCGCTAATGGTAAAACCATCGCTGTCGATTCCGTTCTCTCCAATTGTTCTTTAATCCTTAACGATCATACGTTTTCAATCGATCTCATACCTATGCAAATGGGTAGTTTCGACGTCATAGTAGGTATGGACTGGCTTAGGCGAGTTCATGCTGAAGTTGTCTGTTCTGAGAAGTTTATTCGCCTACCTCTTCCAAACGGTGACTCCCTACACGTCTATGGTGAAAAGCCTTCTCAAGGCCTTAAGCTTATGTCGTGTATCAAAGCAAACAAATGCTTACTCAAGGGTACCTTCGCCTTTCTCGCCCACATTGTGGAAAAGAGGGACAGGCCCAAGCATAAGCGACGTTCCCGTTGTACGTGACTTCCCTGATGTAGTTCCTGACGATCTTCCTGGTCCGCCTCCTGCTCGTTCTGTCGACTTTCGAATCGACTTAGTGCCTGGCGCAACGCCTGTCGCTAAATCTCCTTACCGCTTAGCACCCTCCGAGATGCAAGAACTCTCGAGTCAACTCCAAGAGCTTCTTGATAAAGGCTTTATACGCCCTAGTACTTCTCCTTGGGGCGCTCCTGTTTTGTTCGTCAAAAAGAAAGATGGATCATTCCGAATGTGCATCGACTATCGTGAGCTCAACAAACTTACCATCAAAAACCGATACCCTCTTCCGCGCATTGATGATCTCTTCGACCAGTTGCAAGGCGTGACCTACTTTTCAAAAATCGATCTTCGTTCTGGGTATCACCAACTTCGAGTTCTCGAAGAAGATGTGCCTAAAACCGCCTTCCGTACACGTTTTGGTCACTACGAATTCGTGGTCATGCCCTTTGGTTTGACCAACGCACCTGCTGTATTCATGGACTTGATGAACCGCGTGTGCAAAGCATATTTGGACCGTTTCGTGATCGTTTTCATTGACGATATTCTCATCTACTCCAAGACACAAGAAGAGCATAAACAACACTTGCGTCTTATCCTCGAACTTCTTCGTGCTGAACGTCTATACGCCAAATTCTCCAAGTGCGAATTCTGGTTAAAAGAGGTTCAATTCCTTGGTCATACTGTCAACGAACTTGGTATTCACGTTGACCCCGCTAAAATCGAAGCTGTGAAGAATTGGATCACACCTAAATCTCCATCCGAAATTCGTTCGTTTCTTGGTCTTGCTGGTTACTATCGTCGATTCATCTCCAACTTTTCGAAAATCGCCGTCCCTTTGACCTCCTTGACCCAAAAAGGGAAACCTTTTGTTTGGGGTCCCGAGCAAGAGGAGTCTTTTCAAACACTCAAGGACATGCTATGCAATGCTCCTATCCTCACACTTCCTGATGGAAACGACGACTTTGTCGTATATTGCGATGCTTCCCGCCTTGGTCTTGGTTGTGTGCTCATGCAACGAGACAAGGTCATCGCTTATGCGTCAAGACAACTCAAAATACATGAGAAGAACTATACTACTCACGACCTTGAACTTGGAGCAGTTGTTTTTGCGTTGAAGATTTGGCGACACTACCTTTATGGTACTAAGTGTGTGGTCTTCACCGACCATAGGAGCCTTCAACACATCTTCGATCAAAAAGAACTGAACATGCGTCAACGCCGTTGGGTGGAACTATTAAACGACTACGACTGCGAAATCAAATACCACCCAGGTAAAGCGAACGTAGTAGCAGACGCCCTTAGTCGTAAAACTCATGTCAAAAGTATCCGTTGTTTCCAACTTATCCACGATCTTCAGAATCGCATACGTAACGCCCAATATTCATCTGTTAACGAGGGTAACCTCTACAACAAGATGCAATGTGGAGCTGAAAACAGTCTCGTGTCCAAACCTGATGGTATTTTATACTATCTCAATCGTATCTGGATTCCTAATCGCGATAATCTTCGCAAGTTCCTGATGAAGGAGGCACATAACACGAAGTATTCTATTCACCCTGGTGCCGACAAGATGTATCATGATATGCGTACGTCCTATTGGTGGCCTGGAATGAAGAAGGATATAGCCACTTTCGTCTCAAAATGTCTCACGTGTTCAAAGGTGAAAGCCGAACACCAACGTCCCTCTGGCTTACTCGAACAACCAAGGATTCCTGTCTGGAAATGGGAGAGCATTTCCATGGATTTTATCACTAAGCTTCCCCGCACTTCTTCTGGCCATGACAGTATTTGGGTGATCGTTGATAGATTAACCAAGTCGGCTCACTTTCTTCCCATCCGTGAAGATTTTAAAGTCGCCAAATTGGCTCAAATCTACACTGATGAGATCATCTGCCGCCATGGTATTCCCGTTGACATCATTTCCGATCGTGACGCTCGTTTTACGTCTCGCCTTTGGCAATCCTTTCAGTCTGCTATGGGTACTGAACTTAACCTTAGCACTGCCTTCGATCCTCAGACAGACGGTCAAACCGAGCGTACTATCCAAACCTTAGAGGATATGCTTCGTTCTTGCGTAATAGATTTTGGTGGCAACTGGGATAGACACTTGCCCTTGGTCAAATTCTCGTACAATAACAGTTATCACACGAGTATTAAAATGGCACCTTTTGAAGCATTGTATGGTCGCAAGTGTCGCTCGCCTATTTGTTGGCACGAGATTGGTGATGCTCAAATCACTGGTCCCGAACTCATACAAGAGGCGACGGACAAGATTTTATAGGTTCGAGACAACTTACTGAAAGCTAGGCACCGACAAAAGGTCTACGCCGATGAGGATCGCAAACTAATGGAATTCGAGATAGGTGACTTCGTGCTTCTCAAGGTATCCCCTTGGAAGGGCGTGGTTCGATTTGGCAAGAAAGGGAAACTCGCACCTCGCTACGTTGGTCCTTTCAAAATTCTCGAAAGGATTGGCAAGGTTGCGTATAAACTGGACCTTCCTGAAGAACTCAACAATGTACACCCTGTCTTCCACGTGTCCAACCTAAAGAGGTGTCTAGCTGACGAAGGACTACATGTCCCTCTCAAAGACTTACAAGTCAACGAAACACTTCATTTTGTGGAAAAACCGGTCGAAATCATGGACCGAGGAGCCAAGCAATTGAGGCGCAGTCGAATTCCGATCGTCAAAGTTCGATGGGAAGGAAAACGTGGCGCTGAATTTACTTGGGAACTCGAGAGTGATATGAAGGAAACGTATCCACATCTGTTTCCTAAGTCTTCTTCAATTTCGGGACGAAATTCCCAAAAGGAGGGGAGACTGTAACGCCCCGCTTATTTGTACTTTCCATTTATAGAAAATTTTGTTCGTAATTCTTTTTTTGGAAACTTTGTATTCTCGTAATCGTTCTTTCTTTGTAACCGTTGTAAAATCCGAGACTTGGATCATGAATGAAACTCGTATTTTGTTAATTACATGTTACACATACTTTATATATGCTCATACATTCAATTTCGTGGAACAATTGATACTTATTCGTAATTCTTGGAAACTACGTGCTAAACTTGTAAATACATGAAACTTATGCATAATACGTGCTTTGAACGTAAACGACACTTGATTATGATACTTTTACACTCAATTATACTTGGTTTATACTCCTCATACTTGGTTTTATCTTAAAGTATGTTTTGTGGCAAGAATGGTCCATAAAAGTCCTAAAAACATCAAAATAAACAAGTATGGGGGCTAAAGTGTAATTTTTTAAACTTTATGTCAAATAAGCAGGCCTGGGCGGCCCGCTTCAGCTTACTTGATATCTCATGCGGGCCGCATGGCCTTCATGTTCGCAGAAAAACACAGCAGCTTCAATCAGACGCGAATTTGGCACGAATCCCATCATTCTAACACTCCCCAATCACCATTTAGCCACCTCTAAACACCTCCAATCACACTCAAACTCTTCCACTATAAATATACACCTTCTCCTCACCATTTTACACTTTCACAACTCAAATCATCTCACAATTTCACTCTCTAAATCTGTTGCAAACTCAGAATTCGGACAGATTCATACTCTTGCACTAAAGTGAGTATAACTTGCTCATTTCTCCACGAAATTGCTTGATTCTTCTTCCTACTTGCTTGGATAATCATAGGGTATGATTCCTTGACTTCTCCTTGGAGAAATCAGACCTGGAAATCCCCTGAAATGATCCAAAAACTTTCTGTTTTGATTTATGTTCTTTCAAACTTGTTTAAACTTCATCAAACTTGTGTCTAACACATCTCATACCTATGTCCCAATGCTTACAACCTCTCCTATGGTTGGTTAGGCTTAAAAACAAGGTTAAGACACTTGAAATCAGAGGATTAAACCTCAAATACTTTCTGTTTTGTTAGGGTATTTAACCCACAAATCATGTCAAGCTTAGATCTTGATGAATGAGTGATTAAGGAACAACTTGGGTTGTCCTACATACAATCCTCACATGATTTGATGATTTCTCATAGATTAGATTATTTCTATTATTGTATTAATCCTAGTTCGTGACCCTCCTTGGTTGTTTTTACATCAAGTGAAGTGGTGAACATTCAAGGGGTTCCTAAATGGAAGCATGTTCTTCCTACCCCATACATGACATCCATAATAACTCGAGGTGCCTAAATGAAGATCCTAATCTTCTACCTCCTAAATGAATTATTGGACTAAGTAATACGTAATACTTAACCTAAATATGTACATACACTCATTCGAACCTTTTAATATTGAACTTGTGTTTATATGTTAAGAGTAGTAGGATATCATCTAAAACTTTAACACCATGGTATGATTCTAATGGGTATACTACCCATGAAATACAATATAACCCTAGTGGTTACATAGTGTCATACAAGGGTTACTAAGTTAAAGATGGTTATTTTCGTATCATATTTTATACTTTATGTTATGTTAAATTCCGAATCTATAATCTACCGTTAACGCCAAACTCACACACCTATGTTTCCTCATGTAGAAGGACTAGGTGCTCCAAATTAATCCATCCACCAACTCACTCGCGGGACTTCAAGTAGGAAAGCTTGCAACCACCGTGAGTATACTCGTATTTCCCCCTTTTACTTTTACCACTTTTGGGGTGTAACATGTTTACTTATCAACAACTTACACATGAACATTTTGCTTAAACACATGAACATACCTATTAACATGCTTGTATACGTGATGGCTTGATACTTTAAACTTAGGTGATTCTTATGTGTTGAACTTATCATTAACTTCGTACGAGCCTAACCTTGACATATGTAGCGCTATAGGATTAATGACCCCCCCATAAACTTGAGGTAATGTCATGAGCCTGTTGCGTTTCCTTGGTTTGATATGTTAGACACATGCCATATTTATTGTTTATCTTGAATCACATGCTTGCTATGAGGAATTGTTCAAAACTTATCTTTTGCTATGTACGTACCAAACTTGTATACTCGCCATTGCTTTTGCATTGAATTGTATTTTAAACATGTTACAGGTTGATGATGACGATGATATGAAAAGAAGTAGCATTGATGCCTAGATACACATATAGACGTGTAGGTTTAATATGTTGTATCAATTTTGCTTACGTTGTTATGTATTTCTTTTGAACTTGTTGTTATTTGAGTTTATGTAATGTTGACACTTTGAAGTTATGAAATGAAATGGGAATTACTTAATTATCGTCACAAATAGCGTTATGATGTCTCTAGCAATCTTCACACTTCGTCTCATCCCGATGTTTCCGCCATTGGTTGGGGTGTGACATGTCTGCACTTATTCTCGATTCGCAACCGTGGTCTCGACTCGCAACGTAACTTTGCAACGGGATTTGAACGTGGACTTTGAACTGTTAAAAAAACTTTTGGACTTAAAACAATTAATTGATTAATTGATTAATTAATTATGTCTACAAATAACGTTGATTTGGCTGCCCTTAACAAACAACAAGAACTGGATTCAAAACTTGGAACCACAACACGCATTCCAAGGTTGACTGATGCAAATGATTTCCCAGAGTGGAAATGGCGTTTTGAACAACACTTGAAGGTCAAAGATTATAAACTTTGGCGAAGCATTTTAAGGGGACCAAGGGAGATCATGATGGATAGTTCCACTGAACCAGGTGTTAAAGTAAAGAAACCCAAAAGTCAATATACTGAAGATGATCTACTTATAGTTAAAGAAGATGAAAGAGCACTGTCCTACTTGACCATGGGATTGGGTCCAGACATTGCTATTGGTTTTCGCACTTGCAAATCAGCCAAAGAACTGTGGGAATCCTTGATCGACGTCTACGAAGGGAATGAAGATATGAAGGAGAGTCAAAGAAATCTGCTGAGACAAAATTTCAACAACTTCAACCATATTTATGGTGAAACTGTTGATAATCAAATTCAAAGGTTCGTGAAGATAGTCACACAAATGCAAATGGAAGAAATTCATACATCAAATGCATCTACCAATAGACAGCTTCTAAATGCGTTGCCAAAAAGCTGGGATCATCATGTTGCTATGATCAAGAAAACTAAAGATCTTGCTAGGTGCAGCTTGTCAGAGATGATCTCTCATATTAAAGCCTGTGAATTAGATGATAAACAAAGAGAAACCAACTATAAAAACAGCATGCTAGCCGCAGGATTCTCTGTTGCTCCCACTTCATCAAATGACAATAACACAGCTCTTTTGTCTCAAGGAGGTTTTCAAATGTTTAGCAATGCAGCATCTGCTAAGACTGTCCCCACTTCAGCAAATGTTTATTGCTCTGGGTCCTCTAATCAAGTTACTCCTCCTCATCCAACAGCTGTTTCTGCTACTGCTTCTGCTTCTGCTGTGAATGCTGTGAACGCCTCCACTACTGCTTCCGCTTCCACTGCGAAAAATGAGATGATTGTTTTCTTTACACAATAGTCTAAAGAAAAATTGGATATTGCAGCCTCTGTTATCAACTGTTTGAATGCATTTGTTGCAGAAAAAATTGACCCTCCTAAATGGTGTGGCGATGACTTACATCAGGTTCATCCTGATGATGTTGAAGAAATGGATATCACTTGGCAGATGGCTATGGCTGCATTCAGAGCAACAAGGTTTATGCAAAGAACTGGTAAAAATAAATGGGGTGCTTCATTCACAGGAGCGTCTACAGTGCCTTTTAAACTACGTTGTTACAACTGTCACGAAGAAGGACACTATGCTCGAAACTGCACAAAGCCTCCAATGAATAGAGAACAGACTCCTGCCCAGCCTGTAACACCTAATCGTGAAAGAGCTCTTGTGACAACATCAAGTTTAACTGATAGTGCTGCTACTGGAAGTCCTCAACCACAGGGATTAGCACAAGCCTTGGTGGTTCAGCCAAACATCAACTTTGATTGGAATTCAGAAATTGAGCGACTGAACATTTCAGCTCCAGAAAATCAAGCTGCTTCAAATAACATTTCTTTCATGACTTCAAATGATCAAGTTTCCGTTTCTGAGAATGAGAATCCAGCACCTGAGGAGGAGACTACTGCTGAAAATCAAGCTCTTATAACTCAGATTCTTTCAGCTCCAGTTAAAGGTCTCACCAAAGAAGAGGTACTTTCTGTTTTCTGTACTTCTGAGTGTAGGGAAAGGGTTGAAGCTTACAGAATACATAATGCTGAGCTAATTCAGGATTATCAAGATATAAAAAATAAAAACTTCACATTATCTAAAAATGAAAAACTTTATAAAGAAAAGATTGAAGCTCAACGTAAAGACATCATCAAACTCAAAGATGATGTAAGTGTAAAAACAGCCCATTTTCTTGAAGCTCAGGAGAAAGTATGTATTTTGACCAAGGAACTGGAAGATATCAGGGATAGATATCATATAAATGAGCTAAACATTAAAAATTTTGATTCTTCTAGTAAGTTGGTCAAAAATTTGTGTGATCAACAGCTTGCTTACAAGGAAAAGAAAGGTTGTGGGTTGGGTTTTAATAAGGCTCCTCCTCCTTATAATGATAATTATACTTATTTACCAATGACTGAGGAGGAGATGATGAATGAAAGTCGGATGACTTATGGTCCTAAAAACTATAAGTCATCATTCAATGGCAAAATAGTTGGGAAACAGAAGTCTGATCCAATAAGTTTTGTTTCTAAAGGCGCAATTGATCCTAACATTTCGTCTTCATGTGCAGATAAAGTATCAGAAGTAAAATGTGGAGAAGTTCTTGGGAGTGAACCAGTTGTTCATACTAATATTTCTGAAAATTGTTTTGAACAAACTGAATCTGCTGTTGCTTTTGGTCGTTCTTTATTTGCGTCATTTTCTGCTTATGTTTCGTCTTGTGAGCCTAATGTTTTGGGTAAAAATGATAATGTTTGTGTTGAACCTTTGAACAATATGTCTGATGATGGTTTTTCTTCAGTTAATGATTGTGAATCTGATGCTTCTAACCCTTTGGTTGACGAAAGTGTTACAGGTGAGGTCCCTCAGGACGCATTCAGTGAAACCACTAAAACGACTTCTCAAGAAAATCAAGAGTATCCTAATTCTTCTTCTGAAACTGTCTCAGTGGGTGTCCCTAATGTCGAATCTAGTGGGACCCCATTGGAAACTGTAGTTGAAATTGAACCTGAATTAGTTTCACATGATAAATGCGTTGAGGAAATGCATATTGATGAGACTTCTACGTGTTCAAATAATGAACCTGAATTTAAAAATGTAGAAAAGGGAATTGAGATAAATGAGGAGTCATTAGATCAATAGTCACCAAAATGCTCAAAACAACCACAAGCAAAACATGTTCAGAAAGTTAAAACGCCAAATCATTCAAAATCAAGCAAATCTGGTCAAAATTTTCAAAATACTCACAAAATGAAACGTCAAACATGTTTTAACTGTGGGATCGCGGGTCACATTGCCAGAAATTGTGTTCAACTCCCAAGGGCAATGTACAAGAGGAAGTTTATGCAAGATCAGAAGGTCAAGTCTAACCGATATCGTTGTTCAGAGTCAATGACGACTGAAAAGACGAAGACAATGAAAAACAACTTTCGCAAGACTAAACCTTCTGATCAAGATTGGAATGCAGCCAAACGCAAAAATCAAAATCAACAAAATGATTTTCGAAGAAATCAACATAATGCCTTTGGTAACAACAATTCTAACTGGTCAAATAAGCATTGGAAACCTAAAGCTAAGGCCACGCAATCCAATCCGTCTCATACATGTTATCGAAATTCTGCCATTAGAAACACTTCGAAGTTTTTAAATAAAGACAATTTAGTGTGGCAAAGAGTGACTTACTTTGATGCACAAGGAAAACCCAGATCCACTATGGGCTGGGTTCCTAAATCTAACTAATCCCGCTAATCGTGCAGGAATAGCTGTGGAGGACTACCGTGCGCCTCTGGTACATGGATAGTGGCTGTTCCAGGCACATGATAGGAGACTTATCCCAACTGGTGAATGTCAAAGAATTTAATGGTGGATATGTCTCATTTGCGGGAGGAGAATCAGGAAGGATCACATTGAAAGGAACAGTAAGAAACGGCGTGTTAAGCTTCGAGAATGTTAACTATGTTCCAGAACTGAAACACAATCTGTTGAGCATTTCTCAGATTTGTGATCGAGGAAATTCAGTTCACTTTACAAAGAAAGGATGTCATGTACTTAAACCGGGTATTGTAATTCCAGAAGATTGGTTCTTAATGTCAGCACAGAGACGAGGAAACGCTTATGTGATTGATATGAACAAGAAACCATGTGAAGAAATTACTTGCCTATTCTCAAAGATTTCAGAACATGATGGTCTACTGTGGCATCGTCGCCTTGGGCATGTGAACATGAAGAATTTGAACCGACTGGCTAAAGGTCAACTAGTACGCGATCTTCCAATAAAAGATTTCATGTTGGTTGAAAAATGTGTTGCTTGTGCGAAAGGAAAAGCTCATCGAAAACCTCATAAGGCTAAACCTGCACCCTCAACGAAAGCAGTGCTCGAATTACTTCGTATGGATCTTTTTGGTCCAGTGAATGTGTTGAGTATTGGCAAGAAAGCTTATTGTCTTGTAATCGTTGATGATTACTCTCGTTATACTTGGGTGTATTTTCTCAGTCACAAGAATGAAACTGCAGTCTTAGTGAAACAATTCATCACTCTGGCTGAAAATCAAGCAAGTACCAAGGTGAAAGTCATTCAATCTGACAATGGGACAGAATTCAAGAATGTTACTTTGGACACATTCTGCACTGAAAAAGGAATTGATCGTCAGTATAGTGCACCACGAACTCCTCAACAGAATGGAGTAGCTAAAAGAAGAAATCGTACTCTTATCGAGGCTGCACGAACTATGCTGGCTGACTCGAAGCTTCCTAGTTTCTTTTGGGCCGAAGCTGTTAGCACGGCTTGTTACGTCCAGAATCATGCTTTAGTAAATAAACGTCATATGAAAACTCCTTATGAGATTCTGGAAGGACGTAAACCTTCGGTTTCTCACTTTCGTATCTTTGGATGTCCATGTGTATTATTGCTTATGGACTCTAACGGAAAGTTTGAGGTCAAAGGGGACGAATGTTTCTTTGTTGGATATGCGAAAGGCTCTGCCTATAGGGTATACAACAAAGTAACTAAAAAGGTCGTCGAGTCGTGCAACATTGAATGGCTTGAAGAAAACGCTACGGATGCTAGAGTTGGACCAGATTGGTTATATGATTATGCTGAATTGTTTAAATCATTTAATATTTTGTCAAGTGATTTTTCAGATGCTGGTGTGTCTATTCCAAAACAACTGTTGTCTTTTGGGGATGCTGAAGAAGAAGAACAGACAGAAGGAAGTATTAGAGATCATACCATTGATCCGCCAGGAATGGTGTTTACACAGCATCCTCTGTCTCAACAAATGTCTCATCAATCTTCTGAAGGTGCACAATCCAGTGGAATTTCAACTAATGCAACTGGATCAGAACTGTTTGCTGATCCTATTCCTGAAGAATGTACTGTTACCACTCCTGTGAGTCACAGTCCAGTGGCACCTAATGAGGGGGAGTCAAGCAACATACACACATCTCTAGATGAGACGATACCTGAATTTGCCATTCCAACAAGGGTTCAAAGAAATCATCCTATTGAGAATGTGATAGGCCCTGTGAATCCAGGAGTTCAAACTAGAAGCCAATCAGGAACCATTAATTTGTGCTTATATTCTAGCTATATTTCTCAAAATGAACCTAAAACCATTGATGTAGCATTGCAGGAACCAGGCTGGGTGGATGCTATGCATGAAGAGCTAAACCAGTTCGAGAAGCTAGGAGTATGGAAACTTGTGGAGCTGCCAAAAGGAAAACGCAAGCTTGGAACCCGCTGGGTTTTCAGAAACAAGCAAGATTCTGAAGGAGTTATTGTTCGAAATAAAGCACGATTAGTGGTCCAAGGATTCAAACAGATAGAGGGACTGGATTATGATGAAGTTTATGCCCCTGTCGCTCGACTTGAAGCAATCCGGATTTTCTTAGCATACGCATCCTTCATGGGATTCACTGTTTACCAGATGGATGTCAAAACGGCATTTTTGTATGGAGAAGTGAAGGAAGAAATTTTTGTTGAGAAACCACCGGGTTTTATTCATCCAGACCATCCAGAATATGCTTACAAGCTTGACAAGGCATTATATGGGTTGCATCAAGCGCCTAGGGCTTGGTATGCTACTCTGACAGAACATCTTCTGGCTCATGGTTACACACGAGGCACAATAGATCAGACTCTGTTTATCAAAAGAGTGGGCAAGGATCAAATATTGGTTCAAATTTATGTTGATGATATTATCTTCGGGTCTACAAGTGAGGAGCTTTGCAAAGATTTTGAGAGAGTTATGCAAAAGAAGTTTGAAATGAGTGCACTTGGTGAAATGACATCGTTTTTTGGTTTACAAGTTAAACAAGATTCACAGGGCATTCTAATTCATCAAGGGAAATACGTGGACGATGTGCTGAAGAAATTCAAGTTCACTGACGCTAAACCGGCAGAAACTCCAATGGCAGAAAGACCATTGTTAACTGAAGATGCTGAAGGATCCTCTGTTGATCAAAGACTTTATAGGTCTATGATTGGATCGTTGATGTATCTGACGGCTAGTCGTCCTGACATCATGTTTGCTGTCTGCAACTGCGCACGATATCAGGCTAATCCTAAAACTTCTCATCTTACTGCTGTTAAACGAATCTTTCGGTACCTTAAAGGCCGACCCAGGTTTGGTCTGTGGTATCCGAGGGATTCGAATTTTGACCTGTTTGCGTTTTCTGACAGTAATTTTGGAGGCACTGATAAAGACAGGAAATCCACCTCTGCTGGATGTCAATTTTTGGGAGATCGACTTATTTCTTGGCAATGCAAGAAGCAACAAACGGTAGCTATTTCTACAGCTGAAGCAGAGTATGTTGCAGCTTCGGCATCTTGCTCACAAGTGGTGTGGATGCAGCATCAATTGCAGGATTACGGTTTGACTTATCTTAAAACTACAATATATTGTGATAATGATGCTGCTATACAGATTGTGAAAAATCCTGTCTTCCACTCAAAAACCAAGCACATTGATATTAAAGTTCATTTTATACGAGACTGCTTTGATAGAGGTCTTATTAAACTAGAGCAAATCGACACAGATGCAAATGCTGCCGATTTGTTCACCAAACCTGTCAGCAGTTCGAAATTTCAAGTGCTTGTGAATTTTCTGAAAATGATCCGCTTTACTGACTGAGCATGTTTTTGTTTATTTCGTAGGTAAATTTGTTCATAAAGTTTTCTATTCTTAGGTAGTTTTTATTTATGCTCAAATTTAGGGGGAGAAATTTTGAAAAATACAAAAACATTAAAAAAATTGAAAAATACAAAAAGAGGTGTTGCATGACTGGGAAATGAAATGAATTTTCACATTATGGTCAAGGGCTGACTCATGTAAGACCAGTATCGAAATAGTTTGACTCTAGTATGATGTGTTGGTAGGCTCTATCCTTAAGACTGGAAACATTGGCTGTTTCTGTTCAGAACTAAAATAGTACATGACCTCAGAAAAGAAAATCACTTGGAATTAGCTCATGTCTATTTGAATGTCTGTATGTTGTCCCGATACACACAATTTTGGTCTGACTCTGAAATCTTCTCTGAAAAAGTCGTGTATCTCCTTTGCTGCATCCAGATATATGCTGACCTGGAGGTGCTAGGCAACGTCAGCTTCTGCTGCATCCAGATACATGCTGACCTAGCTGTACGTTGTCGCTCTGTAGATCAATTAAACACCCGATAGAGGCCCTCTAGTGCCCAAAAGAAACCCGAGAAACCTATATCAAATTGAGAAAAACTCATTTGATCTTGTATATTATACCATCTCTGCTCAAGATCTATTATGTTCTCTTCTCAATCTATTCCCAGTTAAGATTTCAGAGATCTGGATTGGACTTGTGAAATATGTGGTAGGGAAGCTACTTGCATGATAGGGTGTGCTGTTTATATTTCCAGGATTTGATTAGTATTTGTTTGGGTGTTCATTGTTAAGAAATCAAAAACATGATAAAGTTTATTACAGGCAGTTATATGGAAAAGGTCTAGGGAGATGAGTTTAGGTGGATAAATATACTGGCAATTGACTAGATCATTCGGTAGTAGATCAGTGTTGATAAGTGAAGTCAAGCCCGAAACTTCGTGATTTGATCCCTGAGCAATTTTGTGTATTTCCTATTTTATTTTGTAAATAATAGTTTCTATTATTTATTTTTGTTTTAGGTTTTTGTTTTCGTAAATAATGCTCAGAAAGTTGAAGTGGATTATTTAAATTATTTCTGAAATTAAAGGACGATTTTGGTAATTGATTTAACTGAATTAATTAAGTCCTTTAAATATCATATTGAGCTCAAATGTTTGGTCTCGGCCCAAAAGTCAAAGGCCTATTTCTCTTAGGGTTTGAGGTATAAGACACAGGTCTCGTGTCGAGACCTCATATCTCACTCGAGACCAAGTGATATTCTCTCTCAAAGTTCCGGCAAGTCACTGTAGTTTCCGACATGTTCTCCGGTTTCGGTTCATCATATTCGGTTTCAGGTCTTGATTCATCGAGTTTTGAAGGTATTTTGACGATATTGTTGAAGTTTTGCAGGTTTTATGAAGATCTGATGATATTTTGATGAAGATTTGAAGATGGCTAAGAACCCTAGTTTTTGAATATATTTTGGTCGTCAAATAAATCATAGGGTGTTTTTGGGATTTTAATCCAAAAATCTGAAAAGATAAAGTTGTTTGTGGTGGTCTCGACTCAGATAGCATAAGGACTCGAGACCAGTGGTTGCGAGTCACAATCTCATGGTCTCGACTCGAGAACTTGAGGTCTCGACTCATGGTTTCGACTCGAGAACTCATAGTCTCGACTCATGGTTTCGACTGTATAACTCGTGGTCTCGACTCGAGAACTCATGGTCTCGACTCATGGTCTCGAGTCTACAGTAACCATCTCGAGTCTAGATTTATTGTCTGAGTTATAATGCTGTTGTTTGGTTTTGCCTGCTTATTTTAAAGTTTGAGATTTCTAATAAACTTATGGTTTATGCAGATTATGGATTTGAAGTTTATATCTACACACAATCAAGCAGGATACTTAGCACCACCTCCGGAGAAACACAAGAGGATGTATATTTCGTTGATGAAAGGTCTCAACAGCTGTCGTATAGTTCACGCACTACGAGAAAATCCAATTATCTACGAAAATCTTATTCAAGAGTTTTGGAAAAATGCGAAAATTGAAGTTGTTGAAGGAAAGGGAGTTATTGTTTCTAAAGTTTAAAAGAAGGTTGTTACTGTGACAGAACAGATGATTCAAGAAGTTTTACAGTTCAATGATCAAGAAACAGATTCAATTGAACTTCCCGCTAGAACAGTTGAAGCGATATTGCCAAGATTGAGTTATGAAGGGAAGTATCCACCTCTGGTTAAGAAGTTTGTGCATCCATATTGGCGTCTTTTGTTGCATATGTTTGTTTTGTGTATGACTGAGAACAGAGGAGGCACAGATCAGTTGAACATTACTCAGTCTGCTGCTCTTTTCTGTGTGATAACAAATGAGCCTTTCAATTATTCAAAGTATATTTTGGAAGCGATGAAGAGGAATGTGTTTGGAGTTAGAAAGGACAAGTTTCTCATGTATCCAAGGTTTTTGCAAATGATTTTTAATGCTCGTTATCCAGAGTTGGAGAAATCTGGTAACACATTGGAGTTGAAGCCTATGGGTCCAGCTTGTTTTGGTGCTCTCACTCCGAAGAAGGGTACTGAAAAGAAATTTGAAGGATTAATTCAGTTAGAGAAATTTGGTCAATTTGCAGAGACTGAAGATGTTGTTACTAATCCAGTAATAGTGCAACCTGTTCAAGTGAATGATGCGCCTGCAAATGTTATAGTTGCTGAAGAACATGATATTCAAATGGGTATTGAAGATGAGCCTGAGACAGAGATTTTAACAATTGACTCTGACGATGAAGGCATTGAGATTATGTGTGATTCTGGGGAAGATGAAGAGCTTCCTCCTGAAGCTGAAGTTGATACTGCTGTTTCTGCTGTTCCGCCTGTGATTACTGCTGAAAGTTTGGCTTTGCTATTAAAATCTGTAACTGATAAGATGGGAAATCCTCCTTCTGATCTTTCAGTATCAAGTGAAAAGCCTAGTGAAAACCCAAAGGATTCTAATTCCATGCCATTAAAGCAGAAAAGGAGGGATCCTCGACTCGGAATGTATGTTGAGCAAAACAAAGATCAATCCATGAATATTGCTGAAGATGATGACGGTTTATATGATTTCGATTTTGAGAGAAGTGTTGCTGATACCACCACCACTACTGAAGATATCTTTGAGTTAAACACTGACACTCAAGGAAATGCTTTGGAGACCACTGCTGCTGATGTTCAGGATACAAATGTTGATACAGATCCCATTGTTGATACTATGCCACTTGATATTTCTGAATCTGCAGGTCCTTCTAGAATTGTTCTTGATGTACCTAGTAGTTCAAGTGGTAAGAGACCTGAAGAGCCATTTAGAATGCCATTTGATGATGATTCTAGTGATGAAGATGAGTTTATTAGCATGAGCGATATGAAGAAACGAATGGTTGTACTTGAGCAAGATTCAATTCATAAAGATGCGAAGATTATCCAACTTGAAGATACTATTGTGAAGAAAGATCAACAGATTGAGCAGCTTTAAGGAGATGTTAGTTTGTTGTTCAATATGGTTTATGATTTACGTGGGAAGTTGGAGAAGAAATTTGGACAAGAGTTCTCTGATCCAACTGATGTTGAAAACAGAAGAAAAGCCTTTGAAAAGGATGATGCTGAAAGAAGTGCTGCTATGGAACAATACTTTAAAAGAGTTATTGATCCTGTTACAGATAAAGAGAAGGCTGAAAGAATTAAGAAGAAAAGAGAGTTTGTAATTTTGAAAAATCGGAATCTAAATCCAGATGATGATGATGCTCATGCAACTCACCACTTAATGGATGTTGGTGAAACTCTCTATGATCAGGTTGGAAATCGTTCTGGTGTAGTTAGCTGGGGATATGATCATGATCGCAAAAGATGGTGGATAAAAAGAAAAATTGGTCCTGTCGAGTGGTACAAACATCCAGGCCAGTTTCAGTCTTTCACTAAGGTGGATTTGTCAAACTTGTCTAAAGCACCTTATGTGGATGATAAGCCTGGAGGTGCTGGATATATGTTTTTCGAGAGATTACAGAGGGAAGTTCTTCGTAACTTTCCTTCGATGCGTACTGCAGAGTCTTTGTTAGACCAGCTAAAGGCATTAGAGATCTATACACGAACAAGCGGATGAAGATTGTGCACTGGCCTGTAACTGATAAAGAAAAGATGATTCCATTGGTGAAAAAGATTCCAAAGGGTGCTCTGAAGTCCTTGCATTTCTGGTCTTATGATGAGCGTCTAGGGCAGGCAGTAATTGTTTGTGATGATGATGTGTTTTTTTCGCTTGGTGGATCAAATTGATTTGTTGAATGTTGCTCATGAAGATCTAGAGGTGTTAGCTCGTCATCAAATTAGAGCTACTGAAAAGTATGAAGAGATTGCAAAAGCATGGACTGCTGCTGTGGTTTCAGCTATTCATATTCGCACAAAAGGTTTTGGTGGTCTTAAGGATCGGTTGGGTGGTGATCGTGAAGGTTGAAGTCTCTAAAACCTCCATGCATAAACCTAGGGGGAGATTGTTGGAACCTGAAGGTTTATTCATGAAGGATTGCTTAGTTGAAGGATTGATTTTGTAATTGTTTAGTAAATGTTTTGGGTCGACTTATGTGGGTTGGGCTAGTTTGGCCGATTTCTAGTGGGCCTAGGTTACAAGTCCATATCGTTAGTATTTAAACAAACCTCAACCATTTGGTTGAGGTTGTTCGTTTAGTTGTGACTTGAAGGCTAGCCGAAACACTTTGGAGTCTTGTATCAGTCTTAGTTCATCATTGAATGCAAGTCTCGGTTTGTTTTCATTAATATTGTTTCGGTTTATACTTGTTTTGCTCTTGAATCAACTTGTGATAAGATTCCGCACTCTCACAAGTTACGATTGATATCATTGAACGATCCTATCGGATTTTACAGATTTCAAAACACTTAAGTTTGTTTTAATCAAATGGTTTTTCCGGAAAATTAGTTTTGTTGATTAATTTTACCATTAGTAGGTTAGGGTTTGGTTCATCATATTGTTTTTCACCCATTTGTAGGAAAATGCAAGAACAAATTAATGTCCTTGATTTACCTCTTGTAGGTAAAAACCTTTTTCAAGCAATTTTTCAACCACATGGCTTACCAACCAATACCACTTGTAAGTTACCATATGTATCAAGATGCCGATTCCTACTCCTCGCTTAACAACCTGGGAGTTCCGGCAAGTCACACTTATACAAAAACAATTTTCATAAACAATGAATGATGCCGATTCATGCTCCGCGATTACCAACTTGGGAGCTCCGGCAAGTCAGGTTTTTTATTAAAAGAGTTTCACCCAAGCCTGACGGTCCTTGGGTGCTTTTGAATTCTTGTTCAACAATGGTGGAAAATTTGCATCATCCATTGTTAGACCAGAATTCTCATTTTTTACCTCAACAAACGGCTCTTCTGGCTTTACCACACCAGATTCATCGCCTGAACGTGGCTTGTCTGTCTTTGAAGAGTCAGATTCATCGCCAAAACGTGACTCCTTTGTTTCCAAATAAACAAATTCATCGCCAGAAAGTGAATCTTATTTCCCTTTCGTCATCAAATTTGTATCTGATGAATTCGTTTTGCTTGATTTGTCATTCTTTGGAGAGCAAGATGATTTATCAGAGCTTTTATCTGTTTTACCAGCTGTATCCGAGGACAAAATCCTTTCGAGATACTCTCTCGCCTTCTTTCTCTTCTTCCTCAGTCTGTCTTTCTGCCCCTGCGAAAGCTTAACTTTTTGTTCTTGAACTTTCTGTTCTTGAACTTTAGGTTCTTGAACTTTCTGTTCTTTGGGCTTGACATAGACTGGTTTCTTTGCCAATTTCTGAGAATCATCCCTCAATCTTTCATTTGATCTCATTGAGCAATCTCTGGCAATGTGTCCTTTGATATGGCAATTATAGCATCTCCTCGTCTCAAACCACTGATTTTGGCAGTTAACAGCAATTTGACCTCGAACACCACAAGAGTAACACACTCTGTTATCATACCAATCACCACTTTCAGTCCAAATATTCAGATCATAGCACTGTTTGGCTTGGTGATAATCATTTTTCCTCTTGTTTGCTGGATTTTGCTTTTGAGCACTGTGGTCAAACCTGCACCACTTATTACCAACAATTTTTGAGTTTTGATTTTCTAATTTTTGTGATTTTTTATCACGATTGAATGATTGAACTGATGAGCTTTTATTTTCTTTTTGAAGATTTTTCGGTTTTTTATCTTTTTTTTTTTGTTCCACATTCTTCTTTACAGGTTTTTGCGTTGAGCATTCACCCTTTTCAGTAGAATGTAGAACAGTTTCTTTAAACATTTCATTTAACTTCAAAAATATTTTTCTTTTTTCAATTTCATCATCAGTTTTCTCATCACAATCTTCATCTTTGACTTTGTCAAAGTTTGTGACATTGTCACTTATTGGAACTGAATTGATCGGTTTTGGACATGGATAATCTGGTGTTGATGACGAAGTCTCAAAACCTTTCAATTTCTTCTCAAGTTCATCAATTATATTCTGAGCTTTTTCTACTTCTTTTTCAAGTCGAATAATTGTCTGAAGATGAGAGTTTATTGCACATTGTTTTTCAATATTATTTTTGCTAAAAACAGATCTCTGATCTTCAAGAATCTTTATTTGACTTTGAAATTCTTTTTCAGTTTTTACTTTTTCATTTTCAAAAAATTTTATTCTCTTTTCAAAATCTTTTTCATTTTCTTTCAAAATTTTATCTTCTAATGTCAAACTGTCTAAATCATTTAACAGTTTGTCATTTTCAGATTTCAACTTCTCACACTTTTCTTGCAAAACAAGAATCTGTTTAACATCAGATTGCTTCTCATCTTTCAACTTCTTGATTTCCAATGTCAAACTTTCCGCATTCTTCAAGAGTTTGCCATTGTCAGCCTCAAGTTTATCACATTCAGAGCACACTGATTCAGAACTAGATTCTTCTTTCTTTGTAATTTCCTTTGTTTCCATCTTGTATGTTCCTGCACAAAAGAGTTTAACAAAATCAAAAGAATTCATACTTTCATCGATATAATATTTCCTTTTAATATCATATTTCAAAATACTCTTTGTTGCAAGACACACATGAATTCTTTTATCTATTTCAGCAATTACATCCAATTCCATTTTTTGTAAATTTCTTTCCATTTCATTTATCAATTCCTTCTTTTTCTTATATTCCTTACGAAACTCTGCATTAACCTCATTGAAGAACTGTTTTGGATAAAGTTCTGGAAAAAATCTTTCCTTTTTAGTTCAATCAAAAATTCATCCCATTTAGCAGGTAATGCATCTGCCAATTTCGATATCTGTTCTTCATTTGATATTCTAATATCCTTTTTCCTCAAATTTGTCGTTACAATTTCAAAACGTCTTTCCAAATCATCCAATGTTTCATCTTTGCGACACAAAAAATGTTCAAAACTTTTAACCCAAACACTCACCTCTACATTTCTATAACAGTCATCCAAATTTCTCACATACCAACTATTTAAACTTTCAATATAATCATTTTCTTTTTCATCAAACATCATTGCCATTTTTCAAACACAATCCTGTGAATATGATTGGGCCTCCCTTATTAAATGTGGTAGAGATATATGATGGGCTGACACACTACAGTCACAATTCAATTAAACAATTGAACCGCCCAAATATGATTCTCGTGAACTTTGAAACGGAATCTCACTCAAACAGAATACCCAAATCTCGTTTGAACAAACGCAATCTCAAACGGAATTGCACTTTTCAAACTGAAACACCAATTTCAAACGGAATCAGGTGAAGACTCAAACGGAATCACCAAGTAAGATTCCTACAAACGAGAAGTTCAAACGGACCACATGTTGCAAACGAGATCACCAAATAATCTCAAACGGAAATCAGTTTTCAAACGGGATTCTCAAACGGAATACATTCCCCAAACGGAATCAACCCATTGTTTCAAACGGATTACATGTTTCAAACGTAATCACCATGTATTTTCAAACGAGATACCCGATTTCAAACGGAATATGTCGAATTCAAACGGAATTAATCCTCTAATCACGTTTGAAGGCTCCTGACATCATTCTTTCGGTCAAATTTTTGTCCAATTGATCAAGTAAATGGTCGATTTTAGTTCTGAAACTTTCTAGGGTTTGTTAAAACAACATTTCGCACATGATGTGTGAAAATCAGACGTTTTTAACCATGAAAATTGATTAATTTTGAAAAGAATGTGTAGAAATCAGAATTTTGCAGCGAAAACGAGCTAAACGGTAAGAACTCTTCCTCCAGAGCTCTGATACCACATGTAGGATCGTGAAATGACCTAACGAGTCGATCAGAAGAGTGCTCAGACAGAATCAGAGGCGGAATTCATTGATTCTGTCTTTGTTTAGCTTGAATTCACTATTAACTGTCTCGTATATTGATCTCTGAACAATTTACAAGCTGGAGACACTTCGACAGCACCTCGGCGTCGGAATCAAGAATGTTACAAATGAAACAGCATGAAGAGTATTTATACTAGATGGGATTCCGTTTGAAAGCGTCCTGACATGCTTCAAACGGAATCAGTATGAGTGATTCCGTTTGAATGTGCCACATGATAGTTTCAAATGGAATTACCTCAAAACCCTTCAAAACCTACCCTATTTCTTGAATAACGCGCCCTGATCTAACGATTCTAATATAAGACTCGATACAAGACGAAGTCGACAGACGTAATGCACTAACAAAATGAGTATGTACCAGGCATACCTAGACGAATAAAAATTACACCTATGCCCGCCCCCGTTGCAGGGTGTTAAATCAAATATTTCTTAGTTTCATAACATGTATGCATTTATTTAGGTTACTTGTACATAGTACTTATAACACGATCTAAAATAATACATCGAGACAACCAATTAAACGAAAACACTACCATAGTTTTGCTAAAAAAAATTAAAACAATAACAGGTCTGTAATTTTGAGCCGGGGGTAAAATACTAATTTGTCAAGACCAATGAGCGAGTGTTAGACAACTGCTTGACACAATAAAAGTTACACCGACTCAACCAAGCAAAATAAAACACTACTATCGTTTTGCACAAAAAAAAAAAGTAAAACGATGGCAATTTTTGAAATGGGAGCAAAATCATAATTTTGAACAGAGGGCAAAATCGTAAAAATATTTTGAACTGGGGGCGAAATCATAATTTTAAACTGGGGGCAAAATCATATTTTTATGCTATGGGGAAAAACATAATTTTATTTTGAACTGTGGGCAAAAACGTAATTTTGAGTTGAGGGCAAAAACTTAATTTTAGCTAAGGGCAAAAGCATATTTTTATTTTGCACGGGGGGCAAAAGCGTAATTTTAGACGGAGGGCAAAAGCGTAATTTTAGACGGAGGGCGAAACCGTAAATTTAAACTGGGAGTAGAATTAGAAATGGGTTTTTGAATTGATGGCAAAAGCGTAAATTTTGAGCAAGGGCAAAAATATAATTTAATTTTGAATTAGGGGCAAGAACGTAATTTTAAACAAAGAATGAAACCGTAATTTTAAGTTGGGAATAAAATTAAATTAAAAATGGATTGGTCCAATAGAGAAGTGTCAAGCAAGCTGTCTCGCACTATTCCCTCAACTTCAAAATGTATATGCAGTAAATATAAAAAAATAGAAAATATATTGGTTTTTATGTGTAAAAAATTTTAAATGGCTTTTATAAGAAAGAAAAAGGAAAATATGTTGGTTTTGTATTTGTAAAAATAAAAGATCATTTTCAAAAATAAAAAGGAAAAGAAGAAAAAGAAAGGAAGAAAGAAAGAAAGAAAGAATATTGTTTTTTTAATGTAATTTTCCCAACTATTTCATAACCTTGTCTTATACATCTAAGAAAACAAAAATTAAATTTTAATCAATTAAATTCAATTAATTTTAATATCATCATTTCCATTGAACAAATAAATAATTTATAATTTCGTCAAAAACTAAAAGGGAGATTGGTTTCTCCTCCTAAATGTATTTTATTCCCTTATAATTTCGTCAAAAACTAAAAGGGAGATTGGTTTCTCCACCTAAATGCATTTTATTCCCCAAATTAAATTGTATAATTACTATGATTGAACCCATTATTTCTTGTTATAGCCTCTAGAGGGGTATTCATCACTTCCAACGATTGTTTTTCAGTAATTTCATATTAATTTCGATCACATATGTTGTAATGGCGTCTTCTTCAACTTCGTTCATTCACAAGAGATTCACATATGATGTGTTTTTAAGTTCTAGTGGTGATGATACTCGTAAAACCTTTGTCAATCATCTTTATTTTGCTCTTCAGCAAAAACGCATTCGCACTTTTAAGGATGATGACGACATCAAGATAGGGAAAAAGATTAAGGACGAGCTCAGCAAATCCATTGAAGACTCAAAGTTCCATGTCATTGTTTTCTCAAGGAACTACGCTTCTTCGTCTTGGTGTTTGGATAAGCTAGCGAAGATTATGGAGTACCATAGGACAAAACACGGGCATGTTGTTTGCCCGATCTTCTATGATGTGGAACTAGGGATGAGCATATGCCACCGAATACCGATCCCATACCGATCCCGTACCGATCCCGATCCCGATCGGTATCCCGATCGGTATCCACTTTTTGGCGTTTTCGGATAGGGATGAGCATATCGGTATCCGATACCGAACCGATACCGATACCGCCTAATACCGATCCCGAATTTCACCCAAACTAGGTACCGATACCGATACCGAAACATGTCGGTTAGGTATCGGTACGGTACGGTATCGGTATTATACCGTATTTTGAGGGTCGGTATCGGTATAATACCGATACCCTACCGTATTTTCGGTTCTGAAGTTCGCAACCTATGTGGGGCACTTGGAGAAGCCTTTGTAAAACATAAAGAAGTCTCTATTGAGAAATTGAAAGGAGCTCTCAAAGAAATAGTGGATCTCAAAGGATGGGAGTTGAAGAACACTTGTGATGGGAAATTCCTTCATCGAATGTCCTATTTATTCTTTCATTGTAACTATGGTATCTAACAAGCTTTACTTGCATATTTGGTCCTTTGGCCTAACTAAGTTGCATATATAGCCCTTTAGCTAAGTTAAATTGTAACTGTGGTATCTAGGTTAGATGAAGTTTAACGTTTGAATGCTTTTCATGTTAGTAAACTTGATGGTTCATTGTTAGAGCGCGTTAAATCGAGCCGAGGTTGCTCGAGCCCAAAAATTCAGCTCGATTTAGAATTCGAGCTCGAGCCGAGCCAACTCGTTTTGAATTCGAGTTGAGCTCGAGCTGGGTCTGACTCGACTATATTATATCTTCTTTGTTGACTATATTATCATTGTTATGCAACTCATAATGTTGGAAGAAATGCTGTATAAGAATCCAATTATGCTTTTTACAACTCAACATCAATTGCTATATAATTGCAGCTCTGCAAAATGCTTAAACCTGTTTTCATGCTATTTTATTCTGGTTATCACTCAATCAAACATCAAATTTATTTCTCAATAAGTGAAGTTTAATGTTCAGGTTCTGAGACGCCCTCGTGAAGCAGCCTGGAAAGCGGAAAAAGTATCGCAGTTGATATGATTACTTCATTTATTCTTTCATATCCGTAAATTATATGCGTCGCGCTTGATCAAAATATTGGAAATTTGTTATATTACTAATAATGTTGCTGATGACAGAGTCATAGCATACCTCAATATCTGCTCATCCTAGATTAATTTAAGATTTAACGATTTATATTCATTATAGTTATAGTAACTATCATCGAACAATTAAATAACATATTATTACGTATCAACCTAAGACGGGGATTTGGTTTTTCCTTCTAATTCTCTAGTTTTTCCCAAATTAAATAACCCAACATGTGTTTTGCATTACCAATGCTTGAATCATTGTTTTCTTAGTATATATACGCTCTCAACGAGTCAAGGGTTATTCATCGCATGTTTTTCAATCATTTCTCATAAACTTTCCTCTACAAGTACTTTGGTTACATAGGACTTAGATCAAATCTGTAAGTAATGGCGTCTTCAACTTCATCCACTCACAAGAGCTTCACATATGACGTGTTTTTGAGTTTTCAAGGCGAAACACGTAAAAGCTTCATTGATCATCTCTATTTTGCTCTTCAACTTAGAAACATTCGAACTTACAAAGATGATGAAGAAATCAAGAAAGGAAGGAAGATCAGTGATAAGCTCATCAAATCCATTAGAGACTCAAAGTTCTACATCATTGTGTTTTCCAAGAATTATGCGTCTTCATCATGGTGCCTTGACGAGCTTTTGAATATTATGAAGTGCAATAAGATGAGCGGCAAGCATGTAGTTTACCCGATCTTTTTGGACGTGTCACCCGAAGAAATCCGCAAAGTAACTGGGACGGTTGGGAAGGCCTTTGAAAAACATGGAGAGAATATCTCTGCTGAGAAATGGAAAGGAGCTCTAAAAGAAGCAGCCAATGTGTCTGGATGGGACTTAAGGAACACTTGTGATGGGTAATTTCTCATATTCTTTTATTTAAGTGTTTATAATCTATTTTCGAACTCGTTATGTATAGATTGAAACTAACCGCTCGTGGTTGATTTTAAGCAAGCTTACTAAATCTTCTCTTCTTAATTACACAGGTACGAAGCTAGATTCATCCAAAAAATTGTTGACCATATTTCATTAGAGTTACAAAAGACGAAAATGAATGAGCGATCTAAGCTTTGAAGGTTAAAACTTTGTTGAGGATGTAAGAATAGCTCACATCATCAGTATATCGTATCAATACGGTGTAATTGAGTTAAGTTGACACAAATTCGACATGAGTAGAAAGGGACTTGTTAAGGAAAGGAGCATGACAGATTAAATGAGGGAGAAAATCAGGATGACATGGTGTTAGGATGCGGGATACAGAGGAGGGAGAGCCAGATTCGCATGTGGAATAGAGAAAGTTCGACAATAGGCACCCTAAGGGATTGTGATGTTTGAAATTCTTATTGGAGCATGGTTCGAGTTTATGTAAAGTAAGAGAAAAATTCTTTATGTATTTTTTTCTAGCAATAGTCATAACTAGTTTTATAACCGTCCAAATACGGGTAGTGCAACCGGATTATACAAAAACATATAAACATATAATTCTTTCTTTTAGTCACATGTACATTCACTATACAAAACAATAGTTTTATAAAAATTCTATATATAAACACTCAAAGTTATTATATATGACACGAGACACCCCAATTGATAAAAAAAAAAGTACATATATGACATCTGGATTCTAAATAGGGTGTGATTTTAAAAGCTCATTACTATCATCAAGAAGCTAAATAGCCTAATCAATAAGATGTGAATCATAAAAGCATATAGTTAACAGAATTAAAATATGCATTAGAGTTGGATTTTTCGGGGCCTACAAGGTACAAGGCAAGTAGAGATGGGCATAATCGGGTATTCTGAATACCCGGAACCGGGTATTACCCGTACCCGGGTGCTGATATTACTTAGTGGAACCGGGTACTTTTAGGAACCGGGTCAGGGTTGAACCAGGTAGAAGTATAAAAAAACGGAACCGATGTAACCGGTTACGGGTATTTTCGAACCTGGTTAGGGTACAGTTTGGAACCGGGTATTCCGGGTACTGACAGGAACCGGTTCTATCGGGTACTTTCAAACCAAAAGCTGCTTATCACTGTTTGGAACCGGTTCCAACGTGTATATGACCGTTGGGACCGATTTTATATTAAAAAAATTGTTTTTTTTTCCTATAAAACCCCAAATTCTCACCCTTCACTCACATTATTACCCCAAGTTCTTCATTTCACCTTCAACTACTAGTTTACTACTCCAAAAACAAATCAAACGAAGAGAGGATGGCATGCAACGAAGAAGTGGTGATGGTTTTGGAAACCAAAAGAAACCCGACTATTTGGAAGCACTTCGACTTGTGTTTGATGACCGACAACCATGAAATGGCTAGGTGCAAGGGATGTGGAAAGCTTATGTAATAATACGAATAATGTGAAATCCCACTAATTACTCTTTCCTTTATTTTATATTAATTGTGATTATTGTATTTCCATTGTTAATATGTAAATTATGAATATATATAGAAGTCCTCCTCTTTGTCTAAATCATCAGAGAGTTTCTCTTGTTACATGGTATCACGCCAAATCACAGATCCTCCCCAATAATTCCCTCCCATCCTCTTCTCCATGGCCTCTTCCTCAGCCGATGGTACCCTCCCCATGGCCACCATCCTTCACATGATCACTCTCAAACTTTCCTCTTCCAATTATCTCCTGTGGAAAAATCAGATTCTCCCTTTTCTTGCCTACCAAAAACTGAGCGGTCATGTTGATGGCTCAATCACCCTTCCGGTCGCCTCCATCTCCGCTGATGGTAAAGAATCTCCAAACCCTAAATATGCAGAATGGTTGGATGCTGACCAGTGTGCAATCTTGCTGCTTAACTCATCACTAACTGAAGAAGCGGTGGCGGAAGTTTTAGGGTTAACCACTGCTCGTCAAATCTGATTAGCCCTAGAATCAGCCTACAACAATGCTTCCATTGAAAGAATGCATCTTCTTCGTGACAGTCTTCGTCAAATCTCCAAAGGTTCGGCCTCTGTCACTAACTTCAGCCGCAAGTTCAAAGCAATATGTGACCAATTGGGTACCATTGGCCATCCCGTCACCGACACCGATAAAACCCATTGGTTCCTTTGTGGGCTTGGTTCTTCATTTAAGAATTTTTCTACTGCAATCAGAACCAACAGAGATGTGCTTGCATTTAGGGATCTAGTAACTAAGGCTGAAAGTCACGAAAATTTTCTGCAAACTCTTCACCCCACTCCTGTTTCTTCTCCAGTTGTGTTCACAGCGAACCAGCAACGCTCTTGTGGCTCGACTTCATCTGCTGGTAAAGGACGGTCACCATCATTCTCTCTAGGCTCCGGATCTTAATCTCTCTCTCGTAGTTCACGCAGGCCTCCCCATTGTCAGTTATGTAGAACTGACGGGCATTATGCAAATAAGTGCCCACGCCTAACCTCTTTTGCATCTGCTTCCACTCATGATGCTCATCTTGCTCAGGCCTTTCAAGCACAGTGCCATGTTACCACCAAAAATCCGGATTGGGTAGCCGACACAGGGGCCACCACTCACATGTCACCCACCACCGACTGCCTTCACGACACTGCTCCATATAAGGGTAATTCTAAAGTTGTCTTCGGTAATGGCAACTCTTTACCTATTTCTCATACGGGTCAACTTCCATTAAACAAAAACTTATCATTAAAAAATGTCTTGGTTATTCCTAACCGAACCAAGAAACTTTTATCTATAAGTCAATTAACCACGGACTATCCTGTTGACGTCTTATTTTCGCAACCTTTCTTTACTATTCAGGACTGGAAAACAAGCCAACCTCTAGCTCAAGGTCGATGCGAAAACGGACTTTATGTGCTTCGGGATGGGAATCGCGCACTCGTAGCATCGGTCTCTCAAAATAAAGCTTCCTTTGAATTATGGCATAACCGTTTAGGTCATGTCGCTTTTGATACGCTTTCTGTTTTGAATAAACGTGGTTGTTTGTCTATTACCTCTATTTTGCCTAAACCTATTGTTTGCTCTCCGTGTCAACTTGCAAAAGCTCATAAAATGCCTTTTGATTTGAATGAAAAACGTGAATCAAACCCGTTGGATCTTGTTCATTGTGATTTGTGGGGTCCTTCACCCATTGTGAGTGCTGATGGGTATAAATATTATGTTGTATTTGTTGATGATCATTCGCGGTTCTCGTGGCTTTATCCACTTAAAACAAAAAATGAATTTTACGCCATTTTGTCCACTTTCCTACGTTCAATTCAAACACAATTTTCAAGGAAAGTAAAGGTGTTCCAAAGTGATGGTGGAACCGAGTTTGTAAATCAACACGTTCGAAAAGTTTTTGATGAAAACGGCACCTTCCATCGCCTCTCATGCCCTTATACCTCTCCTCAAAATGGTAGAGCCGAGAGGAAGCATCGTCATATAGTCGAGACAGGCTTGGCTATGTTATTCCATGCTCGTGTTCCGGCAAATTATTGGGTTGAAGCCTTTTGTCACACCCCAACCGATGGCGGAATCATCGGGGCATGGCACTGAGCGAAACAGATTGTCCAGAAGTTTCCATAACAACTATCATTACCATTTAATTAAAGCAATACGTCCCATACCGTATCTTAAATAGTCAAACAAGTTATTACAGATAACATCAAAACAAATATTCTGTTCCGACAACTCAGATTTAAACATAGATACTTAATTTGTTGGTTTCTAGGACGTCCTTTCCTAGCTTCAATTTCAACACAGCACAGAGAGCAACCTAGACCTTTCCTAGCCTCGATTTCACAATGGGCTAGGCACACAAGCAGCCTAAACACCTGTCACATACGTTAAAATAAAGTCAATACATAAAATGTAAAGGTGAGCATACAAGTTTGATAATAGCATATAGAGTTCGAATTCGTTTACGCATAACTAGCACGTACACATAGTGAAATGAAGCACGTTAGTTATCGACATAGATCCATCGATACCAATGACTGCGGGTTGACTGCCCGAGGCAATTCGCAATACATGATTACCACCGTAATCCATGCAAGTAAAAGATCCTTAACAACCCCCGTGTGAACGGGTGCTGAGTCCAAACTATAGTACTATCGTTGCTAAGGAAGGTAGACAGCATTCCATGTGTAAACATAACAAACAAGCATTCATAAGCCACGTATAACATGCATAAATGGTTAAGCGTTAAAATAGCTTGAGTAGTGTGATAGTTGTAGTTTGAATAGTTGTAACGTATGTAACACCCAAAAGTGCTAAAAGCAAAAAGGGTTCGAGTATACTCACAGCGATATGGATTGAAGGGAGCGCTTTACAGCGGGTACGGTTAGCCTGAATAGATTCGTTAACGTAACGATAAGTGGCGCGTAAATCAGGAGAAGTAAGAGTGGGTAGGATGACTGATCGTGCGGATCAGTTATCCGTGAGTAGAGGTCATCCGTGCGCATGACCTATCCGTGCGGATGGTGATGCGTGCGGATGGTGTTCCATCCGGATAGGTTATCCGTGCGTACGACAGTCCGTGCGGGTGGTAATCCGTGCGGGCTAGTTGTACGTACGGGTGACTTATCCGTACGGTTAGATTGTTTGTGTGGATAAATGTTCAAGTGGATTGTTTCTTCCTAAGATGTGTTTGTGTATGATGGCTTGTGCTTTGAAGTTTTCGTTGTAGTATTTAGAAAACACCAAAGTGTTTCTACCCTTCAAGCCGGCCGCGCGGACGACAGTCCGTGCGTACGGTAATCCGTGCGGGCAGCCTGTGCGCGCGGGCGGAGACAATCCGTCCGGATAGCCTGTCCGTGCGTACGGCTTGGCCGTGCGGATGAAGATTGTTTGATTTTCATTTTAAGGCCTTAGTATCTCATGATCCGAAGAGTAATCCATTCAGAGGTCGTCCGTCCGGATTGCTCGTTCGTCGATACTCAAACCTTGTTTGGAAAGTGGGTCCCAAGGGTAGTCCGTGCGGATGGCAACCCGTGCGTATGACCTGTACGTGCGTATGACTTGTACGTGCGGACGGCTTGTCCGTGCGGACCACTGGCCTGGTTGCTTCCGTTCGTCTACACTTGGTTTCTGTTGTCGTTTATCGAGACGTTCTGATTACGTGGCAACCACTTGGAGTTGTGTTCTCACCCGCGTGACTGGACCGGTCAGGAACCACCCTAACTCGGCCTGTCGGCGACTCAGAACGGTCATCCCGGTTAACCCCAGAATCAGTTGTCTGTGGGTAGGATTCCAGATCTAGAACGAGTGCATCACTATTGACGAGTAGAACACTAGAACTGATCGGATTCGTACTGGTTTTAAGGGAAAAAGAAGGAAAGAACTTAGATTCATTTCTTTCAACTCTTTTACTCTTAGAAAAGTTTAGTTCTAGGTGGGATTATTGTAAAAACTTATAGAAATCGTTTAGATCTGAGATATTCTTGGTGGGATGAGATCAAGCTTGAAGTTCTTATGAACTTCATGATGACGTCACCCGAGAATACCTCAAATCCGGATGATTTCATGGTTAAAATCAAAGATTCGAAAGATAGGAATGTGTAGAATTGTGTAGTGATCAAAGATGTACAAGAATTAGTGCAAGATCTTACCTGGATTGAGAGAAATCTGAGAAAAGGTGAAGAATGCGTGTGGGTCGGACGCCACTTGCCAAAAGTGGAAAAAGTGGAGAGTGACCCGTGTATTTATAGGATGCCAAAAAGGGAAAGGGTGAGCCGTGCGCATGGCACGCACCCGGGTAGGTTATCCGCGCGGACTGGTCATCCGTGCGGATTGGCAATCCGTGCGGATTGGCCATCCGTGCGGATTGGCCATCCGTGCGGATGCCACCTCCTTAGGTGTGTTCGGCGCGGTGTTGATTCGGTTTCGATTTGCGAGCGATTCGATAGGGTTTCCTAATCAAATTACTTTCAGTCCCAACTACTTCTTATATAGTTCGACTCGGGATTCGGGTTCGGGTTCGTTTATATTCGAGTTAGACTTCGAGTTCGATTGAGTTCGCTTGATTACAACATAACATAACACGAAATAATCATGCACAAGTAACACGTAAGGCACACACACACGTATATCTGACAAGTAAAATACATAGTTCGGGTTACGATTTGATGTCGATTTGATTAGCATAGCTTGATTAACTTTATCGCACTGTTACTTCCTATCGTTCACAGTCGTAGGTCGATTGAAATGCGGTTAGCGTGACTTGTTTATTGTAACGAACGACATTTACTCCACATAATCTAAATATCATACAAACAATTCTACGAGTCACGTCGCGCGAAATCGGTCGTTGACTTTGACCTTGACTTTGACTTTCACTCGTGAAAACACGGGGTGTTACACCTTTAGTTCCGCCACACATATCATCAATCGGTTACCATCTAGTGTCTTACATAACAAGTCACCATTTGAAATCTTGTTCTCTACCTTACCAACATACACCAATTTTCGGGTTTTTGGATGTCGAGTATACCCTTATCTCCGTGATTATGCACCACACAAGCTAGCCCCTAGAAGTATTCCATGCATCTTCATGGGTTATGCTACTCAATACAAAGTGTACAAATGTCTAGATCCGCAAACCTCTCGCATGTATGTAACCCACCATGCCCGTTTTGACGAAAACTCGTTCCCGTTCAATGGTCAATCTTCCTCCACTGATTTGTCTACTCTTTTACTTACAACCTATGAGGAAGAAAATAAACCATACAATTCTTCACCTACATACTCTCCCACTCAAAATACAAACGCCTCTACTCATTCTTCCCCACATACTTCCCCATATTGCCCTCTGTGCAAAGATGACACTTCTACCACATCACCCAACCCCACCAACACACCACCCCCACCCTTCACGGTTCACATAGAACCTGTTACAACCCAGGCCCAACCTGCTACAGCCCAGGCCCAACCTAATTCAGTCCAGGCCCAATCGGACTCACAACCTGATACAATCTAGGCCCAACATAACACAGCCCAGGCCCAATCCGATGCCACCCAATCTGACCCGATTCACTCAGCTTCCATCGATTCGGCCCAATGAGTTTCTCTTGTTACATTATGAAAGCCGCCACCAACTCCACTTTAAAGAAGCACAACGAACGCCATTGCCCCGTGACGAAGGCGAAAAACGAGAAGGGTGAAGGATCCGGTTCTTCTAATGTTTGAATCACCAACTTCGCCATCCTATCACGAGCTATCTTTTGTTCATAGCGAAATATTGTACAATCTTTTGAGAGTTGAACTTGACCGGGGTGTCAAATCTTTTAAAGCTTTACAAAACTTTTTAGCATGCTTCGCTAAAGTCGAGTTAGAGTCCTTGCTTAACAAAGCGCCACAATGTTTACATTGAGCCTTTTGCGAACCGTCACTCATTGCGATTATGTGATAATGTTCAAACAACATATGGAGCGGTTTGACTTGTAGGAACATTATTGACAGATGGGGAATTTGTGGTTTTAGAGGTCTTTGAAGCCATTGTAGAAAAGTATTAGAAGAATTAGAAGAAAATGATATTAGAGGAATAAGAGGATTGGTGAGTTAAAAAATTGAAATTTGAAAACAATATATAGGAATCGGTTCTAACGGCTAGTAACCGGGTACAATGGCTAGTAACCGGTTCCAACGGATAGAAACCGGTTCCAACGGATATATTAGGCATTTAATGCATTTAATGAGCTTGCAACGGATAGAACCGGTTCTAACGGTAACAAAATACCGGGTATACTGGAGGAACCGGGTACTGGTAGAACCGGGTACAGGGGAGGAACCGGGTACGGGTATAAACCGGGTAGGGCTCGGAACCGGGTACTACCCATTTATTATGAGAAAAAATGGAACCGGGTAGGAACCACCGGGTTTTTTGAACCTGGACCCGGTTCACCTATGTACCGGGTACGAACTGGAACCGGTTCCGGGTCAGTTATACGGGTTCGGGTTTAGAACCGGGTATTATGCCCATCTCTAAAGGCAAGTAGAAAGATGGCCCAAATGGTGGATATCAACCACTGGACTTTCAATAAACAAACCCATAAAAATTAACGTACCCGTTAAAATAAAAACTCCTCAAGTTGTTGCCATCCCACTAGAGGTGCACAAAATAACCGGTTAATTAACCGTAACCGGTTATTAACCGAAACCGTAACCGGTTAATAACCGATTTAGGAATAACCGGTTCAATAGGTTATTTAACCGTAGGTTAGTAACCGGTTATAAGTGTTTAGTATAATAACCGGTTTTTTTAAACCGGTTTTTTAACCGATAGACTGGTTAACCGAAAAAATAACCGAAAAATAAAAAAAAAAAAAAAAGGCAAAAAAACCGGTTAATAACCGGTTAATTAACTGAACCGGTTAAAGTAATTAACCGGACCAGTTAAAAAAATAACCGGTTAAAGTAATAACCGGTATAACTGATTAACCGAACCGGTTATTAAAATTAACCGGTTTGTGCACCTCTACATCCCACCATTATATATCTGACCACTAAAGAACACATCAATTTGGACATCCAAACAGCAACCCAACAACCAAATAGATAGAAAGGAGCTTCCGAACCAAGAACAAAAATAACCGAAAAACACAGAAAAAAAAGAGATGATTTTTGTATTGGTATGACACAACAACATACCTTCTCTTTTTAATTAAAACCAGTGTTAAATCTTGCGCGCGTTGCGGCGCATAAACCGAATTGTTCTCGACTTGATGACATAACACGATCTTAGGAAAAAATTATACCAAGATGTAGATAAAAACATAGTCGTTAAATAAACAAATATATACGATAAAGTAAACATTGACAATACGATCCACTCGCGTTGTTTCAGCTTCATCTCGAACTGACAGAATACTAATCAATCCTTTCTCCTCCCGGTGCCATATTTGTTGTTCCCGCAATTTTACACTATTAATCAAAACATCGAGTAATTAAATGACAAAATCATATATAATTATAAGTATTCGCTAAATTAATTTCTAGTAAGCGCATAAAAAATCATAGATAAAACACCATCAGATGAGTCAGATGGGTTAAAAAATTAAAGTCACCTAGGTGTAATTTCTATTCATAAAGCCTCCTGAATCATTTCACACAAAAATGGAGTCATTAAAATAACCTAAAATCATGTTGACCTTATATTTTGTGGGTCACCCGACCCATTTAAACATACACCTAAAATTACTCAATTTGACCCGTTACAAAAACCAACTCAGCCCTCATTTTGCCCAATTTATTTTTTATCAATATAGAAAAATTCATCTAGTACTATGAAACACTTACAAAGAAAGCTTCATCAAGACATTCGTACTACCAAACCGAATGCTAGATTCAGATGGCCCAATAAACTAAGTTCCATCCAAGGTCCTAGTCAAAATGTTAAATTGTGCATTTGTACAACCTCATTCACCAAGTTCTGAACCGAACCGCCGCCGACCTCCATTGTTCCGAACTGACCCAGACCGTAGCCGAATCGCACTGTCCCTTGCTGACCTGACCCGCAAAGGGCGCAAACTGTACCATTCCAAACCGACCCGACCCGTACCCTAGGTTAACATAAAGTCCAACACTGACTTTGGTGTTCCCCATCTCAAAAACTGCCGACCCACCAATCGTTAGCCAAAAGAAACACTCTATCCCTCCACATCTCTCTCTAGCCTCCTGCAACTGCTGCTACCATCACCATAGCGTATCAGTACAAATATGTAACTTCCTAATATTTATAATATTGCCACCAAACAATTATCATATTCATTTAATGAAATCAAGGACTATTATATTCCTACTCTTTCTTAAAAAAACATTTTTTACAGCAACTCATGTGTATATAAAAGCAATTTTAGTAAAGTAATGTACTCTTTATTTACACCAACTCTTTGACTAAAAGGGCTTTGGCCTAGTGATATCTTATTATGTAGTAAGGTGCCTATCTGCATGAGGTCGAGGGTTTAAGTTCCACAGTGAACGGATCATGATGCAACAATCTAAATAAATCTAAGTAGACTTGTGCATTTAATTGGAGAGAAGACAAAGGTAATGTATGTATGATAAGAAGAAAGTGAAAATACCTTCGATGTCAGAATGGGGACTTGTGAGCTGAGGCTTGTAGTGAATTCAACCCACAAAAAAAAAAAAAAAAAAAAAAAAAAAAAAAAAAAAAAAGAAAAAAAAAAAAACTATCATAACTACCAAAAAACGAATTAAAATAAGACTTTGCAAATAGCAAGTATACCTATCACCATCCATTGAAGATTTGCAGCGACGAAAAAATGATAAATAGTATACAATTTCACTGCAATATAACTCAAATTCGTGAACTTTATGAAGATTAAATTACACAAATTTATGTACATATAATGAAATTGTGGGGTCATAGCAACATTAATAACAATTACATATTCTAAGAGTAACACAAATTAGGGAGATGATCGAACAGTTGGTGGGCATGAGTCTGTTAACGGATTAAATGGAATTTTAGATACATAACAACACCCATTTACCATTCCAACAAATTAACCCCCTGTTGATCAATCAATAAACAACATCCAGAATTACAGTTATACTTTGAATCAATTATCTCCAAGATTTAAACACAAATAAATTCAGCATTAAACATTTATACTAAAATCCACCATAACTTAAAATTCACAAAAACCTAAAATTAGAGACAAATTAAACTACCTGAGACAACTTCAAATCACAACGACGTCACCTCCACTATCGACGAAGGGATCCTCTCAACGAAGAGAGATGTTTTATCGACTTCTTTTCCGATGAGCTTCTACAAAAGCTCCATATCTAAACTTTGTGAGAGAATGTAAACACACCTATTAAGAAAATCATAAGACAAGCAAATTCAAACTACAAAAAAAATTACAAAATCTAAACATACCTACCAGACTTCAGGCCAAGAAGAACAGCAAGACAACAACCGGTAAAGAAAACAACCACCAGCAAACCTAATCGGAAAAACGAATAAATCAACATCACAAACTAAAAGGATATGAAAACGAACATACATAAGAACTCAACCCAGGTTCCTCACCACCGCCTGAGGCCTTGACTGACGAGGAGTAGAGAGACACAACGATTAGTTCGATTTGCATGAGTCAGTGGACACGCGGCCTCGAGAGAAGCCTTTTACACATAACAAAACACAAGGTCTTAACAACTGATAACTATAAAAAACACAGCTGCTGCAGTGCTGCATATAGTACAACTACCTAAAGCCCTAGAGTGATGCAAATTTATGTATATAATACTTGCTAGAAAATATGAGTAAGTGCTATGCTCTATGAATTGCCAATATATGAGCTACAGTGCCACATCCACATTAGAAGTTAAGTATCATTTGTTAAACTATATCGTGTCCATATTTTGGTTGTGTGATTCTCTCTATGTGTATATGCAACACCAAAATTCATTTTTAAGTTTAACCGTATCCGTAGACAGAATACATGTAACTCCCACCTGCATTCCTTTAACCAAACCAGTGAAAGGGGCCCATTTTTGGATCCATTTAAATGGTGGACAACAGAGAATTTGCAGGGCCTGATCCTACTTCTTCGACGGTGAAACCCTTGCCCTAACAGTCGCCTCTCTCTACTCTTTTTCTCTCCTCTCCAGACGTGTCTCTCTACCCTATCCGTGACCGGTTTCCACCACGTCCCTACCACCACCACCGTTGTAAACCACAGCCATGACCCGATCTGACTATAAAGGGTACATGCATACCTGGTTCAGGTCATCAGGTTCTCATCGGACCTCGTCGGAACCCTAGAAATCCCAGGTCTCTAGCCGCCAGAGAAACCGGCACCGGGTTCCCACCCATTCCGACGGTCTAACCACCGTCTCTGCCGCCGGAGACGTGGAAGCACCCTACCCTGCCTGTCTGTCTATTGTATCGCATATCTTCTCTGATTTCTCTCTAGTGATTGATTTCAACAATCAGGAGGTTGGAAATTAGGGGAAGTAACGTGGCACACACAACAAATGCCACCAGAGAACCATCAATCCCTTCAGGTTATCCGTAGTCATAGCGCCCCTTTGTGGGCGTTATGCGACACGTGGCGCGCCACGTCAGCGTGTGTGGGCGTTATGGGGCCTTATGCATTTAAGCCCGTAGTCATAACGCCCCTACCTCATCATTACCCAATTAATTAATAAACCCTTAAATTATAGATATATATGTATATATATATGTCTGTGTGAGTGGAGGGAAAACAAACAACAAGCATGGCGCCGCGAAATATATAACGGGAGGAGAAAATTTTTACCCCATAACGCCCCCCGTCGCGGTGTGCGGGGCGCTATGGGGGCGCTATCTTTGAATTGGGCGCCATATAAGGCCCCATTACACAAGGTCTCATATGTGGCTGAATGAATAGGTGCCAGCAGGTAGCAGGTCTTTGGCACTGTTCATTCAGTTTCCCTATTATCATATATGAATTTTGACCACATAATATCACCGATTTGTATTCCATCTTCATTTAAGAAATTATGTCACCTCATCAAAACATGTATATGATTAAAGCTAAATAAAAGTTACGAAAACAGAAAGAATGAAAAAAAAAGTTAGTAGTATAATTAGTATTTAGTTAATATGATTATTGCTTGAATTTAAATATTTATATTTCCCTGTACATAACATATATAATAAATAATATTAAATAGTTTGAATAGTACATATTTGATAAATTTTAAAATATTTTGTACTCCGAGGAAGGAGTTTGTGCTTCGTGTAATCTCGTAAGTATGGAAATAAACGACATCCAAAAACACGAAAGTTTGAGTATGATGGCGGATGATGAAATATTAGTTCAAATGGAGATTTGTTGTCTAATATGGGTGTAGGTAGACGGCTTATAATGTAGGTGGCGGAAGTGAATGCGTCTAGCCATAATTGAGATGGAACATTTGCGTTGAACATCATGGCTAAACCGGTTTCGGTAATGTGACGGTGTTTACGTTCGGCCCGTCCATTTTGTTGAGGTGTATGTGGGCATGAAAGCCTATGAAAAATGCCATGTTGTTGGAAAAGATTTTGTACCCGATTATTTGTGAACTCGGTACCACCATCACTTTGGAAAACTTTTACTTTGCATGTGAATTGATTATGAACAAAGTTTAGAAAAGTCACAAGTATATTGTAAAAATCCGATTTGAGTTTTAGCGGGTAAAGCCATGTGAAACGGGAGAAATCGTCGATAAACACAACATAATATAAGTACCCATCCGTAGAGGGTATTGGTGAGGGACCCTAAAGATCACAATGAATTAGGTCTAACACACATGACGACCGTTTATTATTTTCAACAAAAGGTAAACGTTTTGCCTTAGAAAGTTCACACGATGAGCATAAACACGGTGTAGGTAATAAGGACGTCACAAACACTTGTCCAAGTTTATTTAAAATTGAAATGACATCAAACGAGACATGGCCTAAATGGCTATGCCACTTATGAAAAGAAGCATGAAGAAGAGGAGCAGCAAAGGTAGCAACGAGAGACTTGTCACTTCGGGAGAGGACATAAAAACCATTTCCACATGTACCTCTAGCAAGGACCGCCGCTGTTTTTCGGTCCTGGATATGAAAAAAATGATTAGAAAATAAGACATCAACTGGGGAATCATTTGTTAACCTACTAATGGAAAGTAGATTTCGTGTGATGTTTGGTACCACAAGAACGTTTTGTAATGGTATATTGTTAAGTTTAGAGTTACCAATTTTGGTGATCAATAATGATTCTCCATTACCAAAAGTGACAAATGTATTACCCGCATCATTGTGTGCTTCATCAAGACCATCAGTGGATCGAAGCATGTGGGTTGTAGCACCAGAATCGGCTGTCCAATTTGGATTAACATTGCATTGGGCGTTAAAGGCTTAGGCTAGATGAGCATCCAGTAGAGTAGTCTGTTGGGCATAAGTAGCAAGATTTGGACAGGCGTTTGCATAATGCCCATCCTTTCGGCATAGTTGACAGTGAGGTGGTGTCCTATTTTCTTGGAAGCGACCATGGTTCGAGGAAGATCCACGAAACCTGCCACGAGACGGGTCACGAGAGGAGTGAGTTGGGGTTCGGTTTGATGGGCGATTTGTGTGGGCTGAAAAAGCTGCTTGAGGAGTGGTTTGGGTGTTAATTGTTTGAGGAAAAATTTCATGATTTGCGGCTTGGTCAAGGATATCATGAAACGGAGGAGCCGGATGGACCATTATTTGGGCGGTGGAGAAGGTTTCGAAAGAAGAGCCTAATCCACATAAGGACCAATGCCGCTTATCTTCATCAGAAACCGGGTGGCCAATGACGGCGAACTGGTCACACAACAACTTGAATTTCCAGCCATAGTCCGAAACAGGGGAACTACATTTCTGGAGTTGTCGAATGGAGTCACGAAGAGTGTGCATCCTCTCCGTGGAATGATGGTTGTACGCGTCTTCAAGCGCACGCCAAACCTGATGAGCCGAGGTGTGGCCAATAGCCTCGGCCATGGCCTCCTCGGTGAGTGTGGAGTGAAGCAGCAAAAGGACACGTTGGTCAGCCTCTTTCCAGGTTAAAATTTTGGGTTGGGTTCAGTCTTGCCATCATTCGTGATGGATTCTGGTGGGGCTTGAGAGGTACTATCGATGTGACTGACCAGGTTGAGGTAGGAGAGAACTGGGTGCACCTGGTTCTTCCAGAGTAGATAGTTTGTGGATGAGAGCTTGATTGTGATTAGGTGAAGAAGAGTGTGAAGGGGAGTGGTTGTTTGGTCAAAGGTGGATGAGATTGAGGGACTTGCCATGGCTGAAAGAAGGAGGTGGGTGGAACAGGGAAGAAGATGTAGAAAAAGGGAAGGAGGCGTAAATGGTATTTTAGGTTTTTGTTTCTCTGGCTGATACCATGAGAAGGTCAAAGGTTGTGTATTTCTCATTTATAATCACCAATCAATATTATCACTCGGTTTCTATCTTTGAGCCTTTTTCTCCATTCGTCCTATCTTTTTATGTAATGCTTTCATACTCATAAACTGCCACTTTGTTAGGATCCATGGTTCGAGGTGACACTAAAACATAATAATCCAACAATAAACATACTAAAACTAATCCAAAAAATAAAAAAAAAACTTTGCACTTCGATAATAAACTAAAGAGATAATTGCATATTTCCCCTTAAAAATACTCTTAATTGCATATTTACCCAAGCATAAATTAAAATTGCATATTTCCCCTTCTTTATTTTAAATGACTAAATTACCCATTTCAAAATTGAAAGATCCTTATCTCTTCCTTCTCTCTCAAACGACTCAGACTCTTCAATTTTTCTCTCTAAAAAAATCCCATGGCCGGAAAATACTCACCGGACAAATCACGTTCTGAATCATATTCGTTAGAGAGAATCAACTCTAGGATCTTATCCATTACCCTTTCATTGGAGAAGACAACTGTTCTTGAATTCAACTGTTCCATTCTATATTTCTTTATTGTATAGGAATTCGAGATATGCAGTATTCCTTCCATGAGTTTAAGCGGTGTAGAATCGTATATTTTTTTATTCAATTTATTATGCCCTTTATGGATTTTGAATTAATTTGATGAGTTTCCTAATTTGACTTTTCGTTTTTGCTAATGCTTTAGAAATTAACTCCTTATTTTGATTCCAATTGCATATGGATTTTTAATCAACTAATTTGAACTTTTTAGCAACTGGTCTATAATCAATTGATTATATTAATTCTCAGTTTATCATTGATACTTTGGTTTGACTGTTTAATGATAGTCTAAATGACATACTAAGGATTAAAGTTTTGGAATTTGTTTGTCATTCATAACTATCACTTGCATTTTTTATGAGTGTTACTCGGACAATAATGACTTAGTAAAGACACAAGAAAAGAACTAACTAGCGATGTAACAAAAATAAAAACGCAAAACAAAATATGAAAAAAAAAAAAAAAAAAAAACTAGTAAACTATGGGTAAATAACTAAATATGCAATTTTTGAACTTCTAATAAAGTTAAGGGTAAAATAGTCATTATATAATTTATTTTTAATAAAATAAATCAAATTGGGTAAATTTGCAATTTTATTAGTTAAAGAAGAGGATATGTGCAATTTAAATTTTTACTTGGGTAAATATGCAATTTAGAAGTTTTACAAGGGGAAATATGCAATTGCCCCTAAACTAAAAACTTACAAGAAACTTTTTAAGAAGTATTAGAAAAGGACTTAAGATCAACATGCTTCGCCCGGTTCACAGATGGTGAAATAATTAAAGCATGCTTGTCAGCCGAAATCCCATCATCCTGTAATAAACAAACATGATCATATTAACCAACAATAAAAAACATAGATCTTGACTTTGACTAGTGCACCATAAAGATGATTTTTGTATAGGTAAGGTAACAAAGGAGTTTTAGACTTTTTCTATAAAATCCTAAACTAAAGAACCTGCTATTATTTTATAAAGAAAAAATATAATATAGATCATGTCACTGTATCATCACCTGGAAACCATAAAAAGTTATTAGTTTTGATTATTGGGAAATATAGGTAGTTAGATAAAATGGTTACACACTTACTCTACCAATGTACATTTTGTCCTCGTAACTTGATATGAAATGGATTGTACAACGTATAACTATACTGATGTTAAACAAAAATAATTGAACTTAATGTCGTGATTTCATCATCTAAACATTAAAGCAACAAACAGGTAATCTAATCAACAACACAAAAGATAAAATTCTAACTACTCCAATTGATAGTATTGATACTATGATGATTTGGACTCAGTTTTTTTAAGTAAATCAATCAGTTATTTATAAGTCAAGTCATCTTGAAATTTAAATTCGATGGTGATTTGGACAAACAAATTTGATAAAGTATGATAGTAGTTAAATCAAAGGGATTTGAGTAAATTGTCAAAATCGTCCCTGATATTTGGATATGTTTGTCATTTTCATTAAAAACAACTTTTTTTTTTACAATATAGTCTTTCACTTTTAGGATTTTTTTGTTATTTTCACCCGAACATCTAATTTGTTTTATTTTTTCTATCAAACATTTGGACGAAAATGACAAAAAATCCCAAATCTCAGGGACGATTTTAGCAAAAAAGTAAGACGTTTGGATGAAAATGCAGGGGCGTACCCACATATATATCAAGGTGGGCGGGCGCACCCCTTGTAAAAAGAAAATTTAGTGTTAAATTCCTGGTAAAATCTCGACCGCACCCCTTGAAAATTTTCTTCCGCACCCTTTGGAAATTTTCGACCGCCTTCCTTAGGAAAAAAATCTTATGAATTTATAAATTTTTTTTATGTAAACACTGATTTAAAAAAAAAATACAACCTAATTAACTTTCCACTTAACTAATTAACTTTCTCTTAACCTTTAACCCAATAAACACACCATAATCCAAGCCCAACCCAATCTAATAATCTAATTTGAACTAAAATATAATAACCAACCCACCGCAATTCCGGCCACCAAACTCATGAAAACAACATCTTCATCACTCTTTCCGAGTATGGTTCGATTACTTTGTTGTTTTCTTGTTTTATTTGGATTTTTAGGAGAAATAAAATTGTTAAAAAAGGTTGAAATTTTAGTTGCTTTGTTGTTTTTTGAAACTTTAGTTGGCTGATTTTATTGTTTTAGTTAAAGTTTAGTGTGTTTAAATGGTTAGTTAGAAGGAATCAACAATTAAAACTAGGACTTGATTTTAAAGTTGAAAATTATGAAGTTTGGTGATTATTGTTTAAGCGTTTAGTGTTGAAAATTAGTTATATATGTTATATAGAGAAAGACTTGCTTAGAAAAATAGCTTTAGAAGTTTCGGATAGATTTCAAAAAATGAAAACCCATAGGACAACATTTTAAATATATTTGTAACAACGTTTGATATGTTATGATTATATAAATTTTAGCTTGATGTTCTTTTGTTTTACATGACCCGACCCGAACCGACTCGATATGAACCGAATTTTTTTTTATATACCAACGGGCCTAAAATCCAAAAACATATTTCGCACCCCCATGAAAAAATTCATGGGTCCACCACGGTGAAAATGACAAAAGATCTCAAAAGTGAAGAACTGTATTATACAAAAAAATTGCTTTGAATGAAAATAACAACAATACTCAAACTCAGGGACGATTTTGGCAATTTACTCAAGGGATTTTAAAAATTCAAGTTGAATTGAAATTAAAATTTAAATCCAGTATATAATTATAGATTAAGGAAATCATTGGTTTATTGAAATAAAAATTTAAAGGATTTTTCAATGTTATAAGTAACAAATTTTAAATGAGTTTTTATTTTATAACCCATCGACATAATGGGGGAAAGTGAAATGAAAAAGGATATAAAACTCAAAGATCAAAACTTTTAAAGGATATAAAAGTCAGTTTAAGGAAACTATTTTAAACAAAAACAAAAAGATTTCAATAAAAATCAAGAAACCTATATATTCAACCTCTCATCTAAGAGATTAATTGCATAAATCATTGAAAGCTCAAGTTGACCAATCATCAAAATTCTTAAAGATTTAAAATTTTTAACATACACACAATCAAATCAAACCCTTTAAAGTTCAGACTTAAACATCAAATTTAAAAAAAAAAAAAGTTTGTTTGTTTTTAACACATTTGGTTCTCTAGCGCCAGAAGCTATCCAATTCCCGACTAAGGTCCAACGGGTCATCCACAACAATTGCTCAGCCTCAGGAGACGGGGTTTTGTCTTTGTAGATTAGGGTTTGCAATTCAGAAAGGGGTGGCGGCGCACCCTGTTACCCGTCTACCTTATGTTTTGATTTAACTTGACAATTATGAATAAAAATGTTATATTTGAAAAAACAAATAATGATTTCATACAAAAAAAAAAAAAAAAAAGATTTGATTAACATAAATGAAAGTAAATGAAAGTTAAAAAAGGTGTAACAAAATCCAATAAAGAGGAGTGAATCAAAAGAAAAAGGGTAAATTACTTTTTGAGTTCTTGTGTTTTATATGTTTTAACTACTTAAGTTCAAAATTAAAATGTTTAACATCCTGAGTCCCTATAACCACTTTTCTTAACCATTTGAGTACAAATTTCTAACTTTGTTTGAATTTTCTGTTAATTTTTCATTAAAAGACTAAAATGCCCCTGCATATTATTATTATTATTATTATTATTATTATTATTATTATTAATTGTTAACCTGTGATTAGGGCTGCAAACGAACCAAACGTTCGTTGAACAGTTCATGAACCATTCGGCATGGAGTTCGTTTGTGTTCGTCGTTTATTAAACAAACGAACACGAACAAGATATTTCGTTCGTTTAGTTAAATGAAGAAACATGAACATAGGTCGTATTTGTTCGTTTATGTCCGTGAACGTTCGGTAACGTGTTCGTTTGTGTTCGATAGTTCAAGTGTTTTTAATATTTATATTTATTTAATTACTTCAAAATTCTGACAAATTAAATGTCTAATAAGTGTCAGTGTATTATATATTCTATTCATGAACGATTGTTTGTGCTTGTTTGTTTCCATTTGTGTTCATGGACATTAGTTTCGTCAAAGTTCATATTTGGTCGTTGCCTAAAATTAACAAACAAACGAACACGAACAAATTCATTTCCTTAACAAACGAACACGAACATAAAATCTCGTTCGATAAGAGTTCGTGAACGGTTCGCGAACACATAAATTTCTTAAAAAACGAACACGAACAAGCTCTTGTTCGTGTTCGTTCGGTTCGTTTGCAGCCCTACCTGTGATTCTCCAAATTGGGGGTTTTCAATTAGATTCTGTTCATCTAAAACCTTCTAAAACCCTAACCCTTTTCTCTTCAGAATTCTCATCACCTGTGATGCAATCATCACCAAAATCACATCAATTCCATCCACTCAAACTCAATTCATGCTCCATTGCATCCAGCACCAATATCTTCATCACTATTGTGGTAAATACTACCACATCTTGTTCGCTCCAGCCTGAAATGCAGATGGATGGGGTGTGATAAATGCAGATGGATCGCGTCATTTTGATCCATTTTTTTCTTTTTTTTCCGCCTTTTAAACAAGTTTCTCTTCAAGAAGCTTGTCCTTCTCTGCCTGTGGTTTTGAAAAAAGAAAAGCATTTTTAAGGATTTCTATACAAATTTATTAAAAGAAAAAGAAACCACTAAGCAACTTGATATATTATCAATTATGTGTATATGTATACGTACCTTCTGTGTCTTAATTTCTTTCAGTAGTTTCTCATTCAATTCTTTGTAATCCTGTTATTCAGCTCAGATAAAATCATCCCCACACATCTCCATCACCAAATCTGATATGGAGACAAAACAAATGGGTCTCTGATATGGTTAGTAGCCATTAATTTAGATGATTGCTATTGACCAGTGTTATATATCCACCCAACAAATTTAGAGAATCACAGGTTAATAATTAATAATTAATAATAATAATAATAATATGAAGGGGCATTTTAGTCTTTTAATGAAAAGCTAACTAAAATATTCAACATAGTTAGAAATTTGGACTCAAATGGTTAAGAAAAGTGTTTATAGGGACTCAGGGTGTTAAACATTTTGATTTTGGACTCAGGTGGTTAAAACCTATAAAACACAAGGACTCAAAAAGTAATTTACCCAAAGAAAAATAATGGGATTAATGAAAAAACATTAAAAAAAGAATGAAGCTTTACCTTTCAGAGTTGAATCAGAGATCAGGTGAATCTCTCAAACGAAAATGAAGTAAAAGGATCCGAATTAATGAGAATAAAAAGAAGGATCAGATGGATTTACCAACATAATCATGATGATCATGTTGTAATCGAATGAATAATGAAATGATAAACATACCTTTGTTTTGGATTTCTCTGGTATTGTTCTGCAAAACCAATTTAGATAACATAACATAGTTTGACATTAGCATACCGATCAATGCACACGTCGTTCAAAACCAAAAACAAATAACGATAATGTTAACAAAAAAATTACTAATCGAAGTGCTTACATTCGATTGCGCGGATACTTGTTGATGATCTTCAACAAGGTTCTTGAAATTGTCTGCAACAATATTTAAGAGGAGAGATGTCAGATGTAAATGAGGTTATGGTAATAATTTAGGATATTATTAAGTGCAAATCAGTTTTAGAAAAAAATATATTAAAAACCGGGTCGTGTCATCCTATTTTAAAATGTTGGAGCTCCAAATAAGAAAACTCTAGGAGATTAATGATGGTGATAAAATGGAGGAAAACGATTAAGGTGCAACCATGGAGTGTCATGTGTCATTCAATGATTTCCTTTATTATATCTATAATAATACATTATTATGGAGATTGGATAGGCATAAGGGTAATTTCCAACAATTTTTAAGATGGCACAACAAGAGCCACAGTGTCACACCCTCAATTTCCACACGCGGAGTATTACCGCGAGGCGTGTGACTGAACAGGATCAAGCCACCAATTATATTGAACAATCAAAAATAATAAAACAATTTTTGTCACAACCAATATGATTAGTGACTATTAAAGTCTAAGTCCAAAGTTTAAGTTCAAAACAACGTTAAAAGATAACAGCGGAAGCATAGGTTAGACAGTTCAAACAAAAGTTCAAAGTTCATAATTATTATAGAAAACCCAACACGGGTTAACGAGACCACTACACTCCCCGCTGCAAGCTCCTGTTATTACTGACTACCTGCAAATCATGCAGTAGGGTATTAACAAAAAGTTGGCTAGTTCACGAGTTGTCAAGTTTTAATTTCATAAAAATTATGTCTGTGTTAAGTTACTCATTTATACCATGCCATGGGGAGCTACCCCATATGTAAGCTACTAAACTGCGTAATACCGAAAACTAACGACCTGTTGTATCGTTGTTTGCCCCGTTTGTCAATGTCTATCATCATTGATGGTTTGCCAAGGCCTATTAGTTCACGACCGATCCTCTCCAGGCACGGTGTAAGTTTGGTGAAACCTAAATAGCGTTCTCAACTAATAACCCGTTCGCCAGGCACCGAAGACTAATCGGTATATTAAGTAGGGACTTCATGATAGAGTTTCGTTTAGTACACTTGTTGCATCTAATATAAATAGTAACTAACCGTATTCCAAACCAGGAGTAGTAAGCAATCCCAAACCTGGGAAAGTGTCGTTTATTTTGTTTTCCTAACCACCGGGAATGCCTGTTTTTAGTAAAGTGTGTGAACTCACCTTGGTTTGCTCGGCAGATAGTTTACTTGTTTTAACAGTTGGTCAACCACGTCCTAATATGGTTACCAATTATTGGTCAGGTTTTGGTATGCAAAATATTCCACGTATTTGTACACATAGCTAACAAGTAGCATACAAGTAACACGTATATCATAACTCACTACGGGTGAATAGTAACAGGAACAATCCAAAATAGATAGTGTACGGTCCAGTAACTTTACGGCCTATTAAGAGAGTGTGCGACCTGATTAATAGGGTGCAGTCCAAGTACTTCAAAGTTTGTACACGTCTGTGCGACCCAATAAGTTATATGGTCCAGATAAAGAGTGTGCGGCCCACATTGGACAGCCCACACAGAGAGTGCGGCCTGTCTCCAAGTGAGCGGTCATGCATTATGTTATTGTACCGTGTGCATTAGAGTTTGTACGTTTGTAGTGTGTGGTTTTCAAAGGTGTGCGGACATGCTGTGGTAGGTAGTACCTTATGCTTTCAACACTTGTACAACAAGAGTGTACGGTCACCCAAGTGTGCGACCTGTTGTGTCCCACTTGTACAAAGTGTAGATCATGTTGTACATTAGATTGGTGTGTGGTATGTATGGCACACTAGTGTGCCACCTGTTGCAGGTTTGTACGGTGCGCAAATTTAGTTGTACATGCTTAGTTTGTACGGTTTTTAACATAATTCATTTATGACTGTCATCCTTAACAGATCAAATGCACAGATTCAGACACAATCATCATGTTCCTCAAAATAATCATCAAAATGTCCATTATTTATCTAACCCGGTCCTAAACATTTATGCACCTAATTCGGATTAAACATTGTATTTTTATCACAATCATTCCAGCTTTTAACAAATCTTATAACAGGTTTCAACAAGAATCATGCTAAATATTCATCATTTTCTAAGCTTTGGTTGCATAACAACTCCTAAACTCATCTTAATCAAACCTTAACATATTATTATGGTGGTTAACATCACATTCACCTTCATTATACAGAATCATCATCATTCGAACATCAATCAACTCGAGTTCATTATTCATTTAACATTAAAAAAAGCATCACTCATGTATAACCACCTAACATACAAATCATTAGCCAAGTTAACACCTTTACCATGTATTATCATCAATTATAAAGATAGTAAACTAACCGGTTTGGATGAGGGTGAAAATGTGTAGAATAGGGAAAAAGGAAGCTCCTAATCAACAACCACTAGCTGCCCTTGAATGATGAAATTGCTGCCGTCAGACACGAAGAAGTGTTGGTGCATATGTCTGTCGACTTCGTCTTGTATCGAGTCTTGTATTAGATTAGAAAGATCAGGGCACGATATTCGAGAAAACATGTTAGAAGTTGATTTCGCACGAAATAGGATAAGGTATTTCGCACGAAATGACTTTGTCATTTCATACGAAATAGCCTGGCTATTTCGCTTGAGCCTTTCTGTGCGAAATCACCTTGCCTATAAATAGTTGCCTTGTCTTTGTCATTTGTAACTTTCCGGTTTCAGAGTCGAACTGCTGCCGAAGTGTTTACTCGCTGTAAAACGTTGTTATATCAATCAAAAGACAGTTTAAAGTGAATCTCAAGCTGAATCAACTTGATACGTCTGTTTCCGCCTTTCGTATTAAGCAAAAACTCTTCTGAACGACTCGTTTGGTCATGAAAACGATCCTACAAGTGGTATCAGAGCTCAGGAGGAAGAGTTCTTGCCAAATCAGCTTGATTTCACCAAAATTTCTGACTTCTACACCTTCTTTTCAAAATTAAACAAAATTTAACGGTTAAAAAGGATTGAATTTCTCATATTATATGCATAATAGTGTTTTAACAAAGCCTTGAAAGAATTGGACCAAAATTCGAACTAAAACCTGATCAAATTGACAAAAATATGGCCGACATGATGACATCAGCAACATTTCACACGGAATAGATCTTTCATTTCGCATGAAATCACTTTTGTGTTTCATTTCGCTTGAAAAGTTAGTTCTTTTCGTACGAAATCAGTATTTCATGTGAGATTTGGTTGATTTCGCACGAAATCACTATTTCACGTGAATTATTTTGTACGAAATCACTAGTGGTTGATTTCGTTTGAGATTGAGTTGATTTCGCACGAAATCACTATTTCGTTTGAGAATTAGGCTCATTTCGCACGAAAACACTCATTTCGTGTGAAATCATTTCGTGCGGTCTCATTTCGTTTGAAGTTGTTTTGCAGGTTATTTCGTTTGAAAGTGCTGACTTCGTTTAAAAAACTGATTTTGTGATGCTTGTTACCGAATCATGGAAGAGGAATTTTATAATGCTTTTGCTACTGCCCCGACTACTCCGGCTACCATTGCTCAGAGCATGAACATGGAAAATGAAACAGGAACCTTACAAAAACCCCCGAAGCTAACGGGAATTGAGGAGTATTATGGTTGGAAAGATCGATTCGAAAACTGGGTTCAAGCAAATCACTTGAGATCTTGGGAATGTATTGAGAAAAAGTATGTTAAACCTCGTACAGATTTGGGAGTTATTAAAGCTATTTCTGAACTGACGGATAAAGAACGAGACATGTACAAAGCAGAAAAGATGATGATTAGTCTACTCCAGCAAGCTGTGAAAGAAGACATCTTCAAACTGCTTCAACACGACAATACTTCACGTTCAATTTGGGAAGCACTTCGAGTTAAGTTTGAGGGAAGTGAAAAGATGATTAGGAGTAAGAAATCATTGCTAAAGAAAGAGTTTGATTTGTTTTCGAGTTTGCCAGGAGAATCTTCAAAGAAATTGATCGAAAGATATTGTCACTTAGTGCGATCTATGTCTTTGTTGGAAATAGTCAAAGATCAAGAGGAATGGGGTGATAAATTAGCTGATGCTTTACCTCAGAAAGAATAAGAATGGGGTACATATTTGATGATCTTGAAAAACATTGGAGAATATGAAAAATTGACAATTTCCCAGTTCATTGAAAAGATTGAGGGTCAAGATCTTGAACAGCAAAAGATTGCAAGGATGAACAGTCCAAGTGGTCAACAAGACATCAAAATGTATTACAAAGGGAGTGTTCAGGATATTGAAGCAAGTCCGAAAGTTCAAACTGCTTTTAGTGCCGAAAATTCATCTAGATCAGCTAGTAAAAGTCCAAGTAGCAATAATGGATTCTCTTCATACTCAACTGTTAGTCCAAATGTTTCAACCTCAAGTTATTAGTCTCAAAGCACGGAAAATGGAAATGGTTATGTGATACAATGCAACATTGCATTGAATCTTCCGAATGGTCAAAGTTTTTCTGAGGAAGTAGCTAAAGATCACATGGCATTACTAGCTACAATGTTAGAATCATATGAAGGATTGGTTGCAGGAAGAATCAGAAATCCTATGCTGATAAAAGAGGATTACGATCAGATCGATGCAGAAGAAAGGGAACTTATGGATATCAAATGGTGCTTAGCGAGTGTGTTGAGAAGAGCTGAAAAATTTAAAATGATTACAGGAAGAGATGATTTTAGGGATGCTAATGTTTCTACTTTGGGTTTTGATAAATCTAAAGTTACTTGTTTTCGATTAAGGGAGAAAGGACATTTCAAGAGGGAATGTAAAAATCGAGAAGCAAGTGGAGCAAAGAATCCGTTCGGTAGTAATGATTATTATCGGAAAGCCATATATCAACAAGTTGCTCATCAACCGTATCAACAACAAGAACCACAAACTGCACATGCCAAGAAAGCAATCGAAGAATCAAATAAGAAAGCTTACTTTGGTATAATTGATCAAGATGATGAAAAAGTGGCAGAAGGTTTTAGTTGGGACAAATATATTCCGCCTGATTCAAAAACAGTGGCTTTAATTGCTCAGATAGTTCAAGAACCAGATTTGATGAAGGAATGGATGAAAGGGTTTGCTGATGTTGAGAAGAATCAAGATGAAGAGTTTGTTTCTTCAGATGATAGTTCAGAAAAGACAACAGTCTTTGATCAATCATCATCTGATAGCAGTGATGATGAAGAAGAAACTCAAATAAATATTGGAAAATCTGTATTATCTCCTGAAAGTTTTGAATTTTATTTTGCAGATAGATTGAAGAAGCTAAAGGAGAAACGAGCAACAAAAGAAAAGAAAAAGGTGAAAAGTGAGAGTGTTGCTCAGGAAAAGATTTCTGAACAAAGTGAAGAAGTTAAAGTTACTGAGCAGGTGGTTGAGACTATAAAGATAGTTGATGTTGAAAAAGTGATTGAAGTTGAAAAGATTGTTGAAGTAATCAAACCTTGTCTAAGTGTTTGGAGTCTTGTAAACAGTGTGAAGAGAAAGAGGAGAAGTTGAGTGAGCAAGATAAGATGAAAGAAAAATTATTGTTCGATCTCAATTATGTGAAAGAATCGTATGATGTGCTGAATAGAACAGTGAATGGTCTACAAAAGACAAATTCTGAAAGAGAAGATGCATTAACGATGATGAATGCAGTAATGATGACAAAGCAAAAGGCTATCAATTACTACATTGAAGAATGTGCAAAGCTGAAGCAAGAGTTGGAGACAGAAAGGATTGAAAATGAAAGAATCAGACGATTACTGCAAAGTTATTCAAGTTCTGATTATTTGATTTACAGAATTTATCCAACTGTTGCAGGTTTTGAAGCCTTTCAAGACAAGGAATCGGAAGAGAATGATACTGGTAAGAAACAAAATGAAAATTATATAAAGTGTCCGCCTCCGATCTGGGAAGGTTATTCTCCCAGAAAACCAAATGAGGAGCAAGTCAAAAGGCTGTCAATATAAAATTGAAGTCTGAAACAACTGATGAGTTACCAGAAAACATTGACGTCACGTTCACATAGTCTGACACTGATCATGAGTCTGAGTTAATAAAAAAAGTGGTCGATCAGGTGTTGGATAAAGATGAGGATTTAGAGTCAAAGTCCGAATCCAGGAGTTTGAGTTCATCAGTTGACAGTCCAAAATCGTTGGTTAAAAGAGTTTACAATAAAGAATTCTTGTTATCAAAATCTAATTTGAATGACGAACCAATCAAAGTGGCATATACTTTGAGTGATTCAGACAAATTATATTCTAATGAGGAATTTCCAATAAGAGGTGTTAAACCAGAAATAATAAAAAAGGTTTTCAAACTAATAGAAATCAATATTTCTGAAATAAAAGATGTAAATCTTTCTGAAAAACCAAGACCTTACACCTCAAGAGTTCAACAAAGATTAAACAAGAAAAAGGGTTACAGTTCTAGTTCAGGTTATCAAAAGAAACCAAACCATAACGGTAATTTCAAAAGGAAGGGTTTGGGTTTTATTCCACCGAAAAATCATAAAAATGAGAAAACTTATAAACCAAAAACTGTATTTGTTTCAGGAACAAGTTCTGAAGAAGAAGAAAAGAGCTCATTCTGGAAGCTATCAAACAAAGAGTTCTTTGCTGAAAAACAAAAATTTGAGAAGAATGGAGCTTATCAGAGAAAGGAGACAAAAACCTGTTACCGATGTCAAGAAGTTGGTCACATCGCCTGGAACTGTCCAATGGCAACCAACACAAAACAGGAAGTTGTTTCTAAACTCAAAGAAAAGATTGTTGATAAAATTGAACCACCAACTAAAAAGTTCAAAGTGTTTAAGAACTCAACATATGAAGTTGGTGAATGTTCGAAAAAGTTTTACAAAAGAAGAGTAAATCTTAACAACCAAACATTGGTTGTTAAGAAATCTGATGTGAAATCTGGCGATGAATCTGATTCGTCAAAGTCAGAGGAGCCACAAGTTGAGCTAAAACTTGAAACTTCAGTTCCACCAATGGATGATGTCAACTTTCCACCATTGCGGGCTGAAAATTTTAAACAAAAAATTGGAAAGGTTGAGATTTCGAATCAATTCTATTCTGAGAAGAAAGAATTTGATGTCGAAAAGGTTTTTAATGGAAACGTGAAAAATATTTTTGGGAAGATGATCGATGGAAAGGTTAAAGGGGTTAAAGATTTTTATGAATCAAAGAAGGCAACTTACACCCCAAGTGAAACTGAAGAGGTCACATCCAACTTACACCCCAAGTGAAACGTGAAAAATATCTTTTCGAACTCTCGTTAACAAATTCAGTGTCTTGTTTCTTGTCTCCCTTTCGAAACAGTTTACCTTTTCTAACCTGAGAGTCGGTTAAGATAGCAGCTAACTCCTTAGCCTCCCTAAGCGTTGTAGGTTGGCTGCCAGTGACAATATCTTGGACAGGGTCAGGTAAACCATCGATGTATTTCTCAATGGCCTGATCCAAAGGTGTGACCATAGTGGGGCAAAGTAGGCTTAACTGTTCAAATCGGTCAGTGTAGGCACGGTTTTCCCCACTATCCTGTTTTAAATATTAGAACTCATCTTCAAGTGCCCGAATTTCACTTCGTGGGTAGAATTCCTTCTTCATAAGATCCTTAAATTCTTCCCACGTCAGTTCCATCGCCACCTCGGTCTCTCATAATACCATTCCACCAAGTGAGTGCTCTCCTTTGAAAGACACTCGAAGCGAAATCCACCTTACGCTCATTAGGACACTGAACATGGCGGAATGTGCTTTCTATACTTTCGAACCATTGTAAGAATGCGGTTGCTCCTTCAGACCCAGAAAATTTTAGCGGTTTGGCTGAATTGAAAGTCTTGAAATTACACTGGGCGTTGTTGTTGTTATTATTGTTGTATATCTGATGAACCTGGGTTACTATGTTCGGAAGCACAACAGCCATCTACTGAGTGACAAGGGTTGCGATTTCTTCGTTAGTTTGAGGTTGTGCATCTCGTCGAGGAGGCATTTCGAAAGTACAACTATAGAGAAAACCAAAAGTTAGATTTATCCAATTGTTATGTGTTTGTAACATTATTGTTTTGAAACAAGAGTTGTTTGAAGATAAACTTTTGTAATATTTTTGGATGAGAGAATACAAACTGGGTTAATGGTTTGTATCATAAATTCTTTACCTGTTAAAAATTTATTACTTTTAAGACAAAATGTTTTTAAATTAAAATTTTAAAATAAAGAAATCATTGGGTTGAAATTTTGAAAATTCTCATCCAAATGATAAAATTCGAAATTTTAAAAGAGAAAAGGTAGTATTTTGAAAATAAAATAGGATCTCGTAGAGTCGTGAAATGAAATGAGATTCATTTCAACCGTATTGAATCAAACATATCACCGAAGGTAATATGATGAAATGGTATTGGGAAAGGAAGGATGCTTCGATTGTCATGAAGAGCAAACACATTACCGAGGGTAACATGAATGAGTAGGGTTACAAAGGTCGTTTAAACATCATTCGGTAGGGTCAAGATGGATAGGTTTTTATAATTAAGAGTTCCCAGGTAAGAGTGACTGGTCCGAAAATGCGGATTTGTACGAACACTCTAGCCTTAGGCAGAAAACTCGGGGTACAGGCATCCACCCTTCAGATTGCATGTGTTCACATTATTAAAACCCAAGATTTCGATGAAAAACGTTTGAGGAAAAACATTTAAGAAATCTTTTGATACAAATCGTTTGAGATAAAACATGTTTGCGAAATATTTTGACAAAAACATTTAAGAAAACATTTTGAAAAAATATTTCAATGAAAATGTTTTGAGAAAACATTTTGAGGAATACCCCAAGGCATAAAGCCTAAGGTTCAGGATAAATCATCTAAGGTTAGATGATTCGTGAATCATAGAGTAGTTGTGGCACGATTAAAGATGAGGATTAGGAAAGAAGTCCTATGTCTACTCATGTTTGGGTCCTAGGAAGGTTATAGACTAGGTTTAAGGCATGCTAATAACCTACTTCCCTATAACCAGTGCTCTGATACCAATCTGTAACACCCCAATCGCGTAATACAACAACACGCGGCGGAAATATCAGGGAGTTTACACGCCCCGCGTAAGATCCATACAAGGCTTACGCGGCCCGCGTGGGCAGACTTTCCAGAAATGTCAGAAATGGTCCCTGCATGTTAAAAAGTCAGTTTTTGGCACGTTTAAGCCCCGTTAACCCCATTTCAAGGCTCTAAAATGAAGTTAAAGCATAGGAACTTAAAATATGTTCAAAAACATCTCAGATGTTGGTTCGTTTGGCCGTACGATCACGTTGTTCGGTTAATTACGACGAAACACGAACGGACGCGAAAAACGATCCAAACTACGCGACAAATTGAATTTTATCATGCAAATCACTAAAGTAAAATATTTTAATGATTACATAAATTTTTGGATGTCCGAATATATTCAAAACATAAGATATGCGCGAAAATACAAACTTATGCACTTTTTGACGCTTTTTGTCCCTATTGATCAAATAAGTTTATTTTTGCGCACGAAACACCTCAAAGCCTATTTCTAAGCTATGTAAAGGATATTTAGGGCATGTTTAACTTATGATCAAGTTCCGGAATGCTCGATACTATGTGAATCAACAGACTTTCACAGTTTGACACAAATAGTCCCTAAGTGTGAATAAACTTGTTTTTGACACACCAAAGCTTTCAAAACTTATTTCTAAGTTATATAAAAGTTTTTTAAGGTATGTTAAGCCTATGTCACTGTTCAGGAGTGTTTACCGCATTAAACTGGTTACATTTACGTATCGGTTCGCGTATAACTTTCACGAAAGCGATTTAAGGCTTGAAAATGAACTAGAATCAAAACGTGAAATTGTAAAACCAAAATAAACAAATTTTTGAGACCAAAACACATTGTTTCTTTGATAAAAGATAGTGTCCTACATCATGTGTGTTTACGAAGCACAAGTGTCACAGGGATCAGGTTCTTGTCACACTGTCTAATCAAACATGCATTAAAGTACATAATGAATTCCAAACAAGGGCTTCAATATTAGTACTCTAAACATCCTACAAGAATCAACCTATAAAGATAGATAGATACTATAAGGATTCTGGGTTCTGTCATATTGAATTATTGAATCAAAACAATCCTAAATCCTAATGGTGATTCGGGATAACGCCACGAAAGGCAATATAATAAGCACACTTATATATAGGAAGTACCAGCGGCGTATCCACCATGTGCTTATTGCATTATCTAGTTTCGTTATCTAAATCACCAACAAACTACACAAAAACCAACCATCGAGTTGTAAAGTACTTCTTAAAAATCTTACTATGAAGATAGGAAGATCTAAGACTGTTCTTCAAATATCCTACATGGATACTATGTTAGCGAATCGACACCTAAATCGAAAGATCGGGTAGAATGAGGTCTTGTAAACCAAACGAGTATTGGAACTCACGTGATATGGTTTAACAAAGCCTACATTCCAAAATCGGAACCTATTCTAAGTGCTTACTACCCATTACGACCCGTTAAGGAAGCTAACGCCACTTTAACGTGTCATTTACGCAAAAGCGCGTTCGAGACGCCTAATGTGACAACTGTCACTTTTCCGTACATTCCGTACACTAATTGAACAGTAATTTGTGCTTTAATAACTGTTCATGATCTAGTTTACAAGACAAATGAATTTTTGATTACTGTTATATACATACAATGGCATTTCATGTTGCGAGACTTTTATCGTTGCTACATGCAACACGAGATAGTTCTAATGATACACAGAACAAAATTGAAACCATTACCAGACAAACTAAAAATGTTGACAACGTTCAGTACGTAGTCAGACAATATTTTGAGGCCCTGTATGAGCCAGAGATGATGTATTACACAAGTATGGTGTGTAGGGAAGTAAGGACCACAAAACTGCATGCCTAAGTGATAGACAAAGTGCCGGAAAGTGCCTAAAACCCACATAAAGTGCAAAATTCTGCGCAAATCAGCAAAAATTCAGCATTTAACAAGATTATTACATGTAAAAATATGGAAAAATGGTCCAGTATGCTTTCCTAAGTATCGGGAATTAAAAGTGTCACAAAAAGTTACATAAAGGACACTATACGGAACAACTTGACACTTTAACGAACCGGTATCTAACCGAACAACCGGACATTACCCGGAACACCAAAATATTGCTAAAAGCATTGTTTTACTTTTTATGAACTAGTTATGGTTCCCGAACACTTTAACATACTACATAAAGCATCCTACACATTAAACACTAGACTTTATACTTATCCTCCAACAAAATACCTACATATACCATCAAAGTTACAATTAACCCCCCCCCCCCATATGATTTACGGCCCAAGTGGCCCCCACCCTCAAGGATTACATAATCCTTCCTAAATCTTCTAAGGATCTTTCATTGGATTTGGCAAGAATCATTTAGATCTTGCTTCGATCTTCCTTGGATATTCCATAGATCTTCCTTGGATTCTATTTGATCTTATATGATTTAAATCTATGCTAGACCCCCCCCCCCTTACCTAGCTCACGGCCACATGGCCTATTTGTGAGATCTTAATTGATCTTGGATGATCTTATAAAGATTTCCTTGTAAGATTTGCCTTGTACTCTTGAGACATATTACACTTTGGATAATAGTTCAACATGGTTATAAGAATTAGAAGCTCATCTTCATCACTTTAACACACACCAAAAACTCCCTCTTCTTCCTCCTCTAACTTACGGCCCAAACACTCCTCCTCAACCTCATCATTTTCAACCAATTCCCAAGTGTTCTAAGGTGGTTCTAAGGTTTCTCGAGCCTATTTAGGAAGGTTACAAGCGGATCTTGAAGGACCTCCAACAATAGCTTTTATCCACTCCATTTCCATCTTGTTTCTTCCCTAGCTTAAAGCTAGTAGTAAGATTCTTTTGACTCTTGTTTACTTCCATTTTTAGTGGTTAAAAGCTATATTATGTTGATAAACACAATAACACTAAAAGACATACACTTGAATATTGAAACATAAGATGAAAAATGGTGAAATCTTGTTGAAATGATGTTGTTTTGTGCATGAATGATATTTGTTTCTTGATTTCTTGAGATGATGATGTTAATCATCACATGAAGCTTACTGGATGGTGATTTAACACATAATCTAGCAAGCAGGAAGATGATTATGTAACAACATAAGATAATCATCTTCACATATGGACATGAACTTGATAAACAAAATGATTTCTTGAAAAGTAATAAACAAAGTGAACTAGCAAACTTGTAGATCCAAGATTTATGAATGATTTTCCAAGAAAACCAAGTTCAAAATATGATTTTTGAAATATCATGGTTTTTATTAAACCTACACTATTTTTAGTGATAAAATAATTGTAGAAATACTAGTATAACAAGAAGGTTAAATAAATAAACATTTTTGTAAAATATGTTTACAAGTTGTAAACAACTAAAACCTTCAAGAATAAAGTTTACCGAGAAGTAAATATATTTTGGAAGGTAACAAAGGCTACTAAATACTTTACCAAGTCACTACACATTTTTGTGAAAAATCAAGTTCATGTTATTATGTAAATAGTTTTTTGCACTTGGTAAGTGTAAGATGATTAGTGAGTTGTTGTTGATTGTTTGAATGATTTTTGAAAAGAAAATGATATGCTAAATAGCATGGACACCTCCATTTACAAAGGAAACTATGGCGAAATTTTCTAAAAATTCCAACACTTAGAAAACATTTTCTAAACAAGTGTTACAAGTATGTTTTAAACCATGTCTTTCGATATAAACTTTGCCATAATTTTTGTAACGAAAATACAAGTATTGGAGGTTGGTTTTTTGTAAATAAAAATGAATAAATATATATTTAGAATATATATATTTTATATTAAAGACACTTGTGTGAATATTAGTATACTTTGTGGAATAGTTATATTATTTTAGGGTAAAATAATATAACTTACAAATACCAAGAACTTACCATCCAAAATAATACAAAAAACCTCACGGAATAAATATATAAGTTACCCACTTGACATTGTGAAACCGAACGCTAAAACATAACTTATGAAATATTCCAGAAAACACCATTACAATATATTTTTGGTAAACATTATTTTGGAAACAAAAGAAGTGAAAATATGATTTTGGATTTTTATTACAAAGTATATCATATTTTCGACAAAAGAGGAAATATATTATTTTTGGAAGTAACAATATATTTTCTTAGAATATTTAGAAGATACATGATTTTTGGACAAAACGAGTCTATATATATATTTTCTAAGTGAAACTTGAAAATATATTATTTTGGAAACTACAAATACAAGAATACGAGAATACATGTATGAAATACTCCCATCCTTGGGAATGAAATACGAGAATAAATACTTGAAAAGTAATATAACTTTGGATAATGTTAAAGACATAAAGGAAACGTAACTCAAAACCTGAATACTAAGGCAAGGCATGGCCCGCTCGTCTAATAGACCCTAGCACATTGTAGGTAGTCGTGTTTGCTGACGAGATTTGAGTTACGAGTACTGAAGACGCAAAACAGTGAGTTCATGCTCCCCCTTTTGTTTAACTGTTTTTGGTTTTATAACTCTCGGGGGCGGAATACATGTTACGAATACTTAAACGGTATGAAATACCTATGAAATACTAGATCATGTGAGCACAGACTTAATATAGAAATGCCATTAATACATAATTAGGGAGGAGGGTTAGATCTAACGGGTATGGCCGAACCCCACTCATGGTCACAACTAGTACCTAGTAGGGCTTCGGAGTCACAGTCGAGGTTAATCGACACAGTCGAGGGTAATCGACACAGTCAAGGTAAATCGACACAGTCGAGGTTAATCGACACAGTCGAGGAAAATTGACAAGGGTATAAGCCATTACGAGTGCTTCCTATGTCCTCACATGCCTTAAAGTCCTTGTAAAACATTCATGTTCATACACGCTTTTCATACCTGTTTACAAAGGAGTCTCTAAAAGATTTACAAGAATTACAGTACACAAACAAGACGCATGAACTCGCTCAACTTTTTGTTGATGTTTTCCAAAATTACATGTATTTCAGGTAACATGATGGATCTTGGGCGCAGGTGTCATAACTAGAAGTAGACTTCAAGTTTAGATGTCATCCACTTTTGTTGGTTTGTAACCTAGTCGAAGGTTGTGTTTTAAAAATTTAAATAACCAGTGTTTGTAATACTCAAATTTTATGAATAGATGAACATCGTTTGATCATGTAGTTGTTTATTACGATTGAATGCAATGATATTAAAACAGTCACACATCATACGCTTCCGCAAAAGTCAGGGTGTGACAGTTTGGTATCAGAGCTTCGATTGTAGTGAACTAGGATTCCTTCTCGAGTCTAGACTACAATCACTAGAGTTCTCTCACGAAAAAATTTTACAAAAAGGTTTTCATTGCATTCACGTAAGCGTCAAGATCCACGAGTCAAACACTTTTCAAAAAGAAACAAGGCAAGGATATTAGTAGGGAATACCCTCAAGATAAGGTGCCAATTAAGGCATAGTCTACACGAGTTAGACTTGCCAAAGATAAAATACACTTTTGGTGATAACTAGTACCAAGTAATGTTTTTGTGTCTCAGTCGTAAATCGACAACTAGAAAAATGACCCCCTCAAAAACGAGAGTTATACGAGATATGATGCATCGAAATGCCTGTTTATGTTAAGTAACATATTTGTTTATCAATATATACATACGAATAAGTGTACGGAATAAATATTGACGTGAATACATACAAATAAGTGTACGGAATGATTATTGACGTGAATAAGATACTTTCGACTCCGACTCCTATTACTGTACGTAACTCGCACGATGAAACTATCGACCTCGCGTTCATTGCAAAGCTCATAGCTAGAGTGATTACCAGACAAGATTCTGAGCTTGCTTCCGTAGGAGTTGGTTGCTCTTCCCTCTCGATCGTGAAGGTGCCTGACTACGGTGATGATGACGAGGCAGAGGCGGCAACCTTGAACGAATTCTTAATCAACGGGACGAGATCCCTGTGGCTTATGTAAAGAAAGATTGACGACACACTTGACCAGAAAAGGAAGATGAAGTATTCATCTTGAAGGTGCCCCTCCAACTATTAGGAATTCTCTTTATTCCTACTTCATCATCGCGCCTATTCGCGCGTAACAATAATGAGTGTTAGCGCGTCGACCACTGCAATGGTCCTTTCCATGACGTTGATATAAGGACAGTAGTGTCCCCTCCTTGATTGATCATCTGCTTGGACGAGAGAAAACTGGGGTAACTGTGCAAGACAATTTATTATTACGGGGGCCCACGTAATAACAACTTGTAGTGCATGGAAATCCTGGTGGACTCTGCAGGTCAGGTTAACGATCAGCATCCCTCCAAAAAAATAATCTATAGGTGTTCACACCTTCATCTGGTAGAACAATACATGGACCAGTGCTTTAGCACTCTATAAAGTAGGAAGCCTGTCTTCGCCTACTTCGTGTCTGACACTTCTACCCATGTACGAGACGTTTGAGAACCGATATTTAAACAAGTGAAGATGGATAACATTCGGAAGGATTCAGTAACATTACATTCTACCACTTTATAAAACTTGTATGACCAGGGCGATGTAGCCTCGAGTACATTATTACAAATAATAAGCCAAGTTACCAAGCCTATGTGAAGGCTCAGTAATTGTTTCCCCGCTCATGAAATGATGATTATATATGCATGTGATATTGGGTGATTACCTGTTTACTTATGGTACCATGTACCTCATAGGCAATTATGGAATGTTGTCTAACCTACTTCATACCATTTTGACAGAAGAAAATGCCGCCCAGACGTGACACAAACACCAGTACGTTACCAAGGACAGAAGCCGAGCAGCAAGAACGCATCTCATAGGCAATTGCACGACATGAAGCCCTCCGCTCTGAACACAGCGGTGGCACTTCTGGAAATAACCCTCCAACTGGCTGCACCTATAAACAGTTCCTGGACTGCAAGCCATTGAATTTTGATGGCACAGGAGGTGCCGTTGCATTTGTTCGTTGGGCAGAAAAGACTGACTCTATTCTAAGAATGAGTAACTGCTCACCCCAGCAGAGTGTTACCTTTATCTCAGGGTTGTTTTTGGATGGCGCACTCTCCTGGTGGAACCTTCAGGTTCAGACCCTTGGAGCAGATGCTGCTTATGCATTGAGCTGGGACGAGCTCAAAGAAATGATGGAGAAGAAATACTGTTCTAGGGCTGAAATCCAGATGCTTGAGGTGGAGTTCTGGAATTTGAAAATGGACGGACCAAAGATTCCTGAATACGTCCAGCGATTTCATGACTTGTCTAGGGTCGTCCCCTACTTAGTCAAACCATAATTCAAGAGGGTTGAGCGATTCATTTGGGGACTTGCACCTCAAATTAGGAGCATGGTTACTACCTCAAAGCCCGCGACCACCGCAGAGGCTATCGATTTGAGTGTCACCCTTACTGAAGAAGCTCTGCGCATGGGAAAATTTTCGAAATCTGAGGATAAAAAGTAATAGACTCATGTGGAGTCGTCAGGCAACAAGAAGAGGAAGTCCTCGAACCTAAAGATGAGCACCCAAGTCAGCTATGGAAGCTCTAAAGCAAACAAAAGAAAGAAAGTGAATCCGCCGCATGGCAGGAAAACTGATGGAGCCACTAATAAGGCCGGTGGTAAAGTCTACTCGGGGACTAAGCCGAGGTGCGGGGAATGCAATTTTCACCATGAAGGTCGATGTCTGAGGCCTAAGTGCGAAAAGTGTGGGAAAGAAGGACACAGCAAGGATGCCTGTTGGGAGAAGGATCCAGATAAAAGAAATAAAGGTAGAGTACCAGGTTGCGACAAATGTGGTGAAGCAGGGCACTTTAGGAAAGATTGCCCTAGGAAGAAACAAGCAAGGAAGGGTTTCCACAATCGAAACTCGTGAAGCACGCCAGGATCCAGATGCGGTTGCGGGTATGTTCCCTATTAACCAACCTTATGCATCTATTTTGATTAATACTGGCATCAACTTTAACCTTGCATGCTTAGAACTTAAGAAACTGCTTGGCCTAGTTTCAAGTAAAATAGACGTCCCATATTCTTTAGAAATGGGCATATATAAGACTAGTTTAGGCAGACGAAGCAATTAAGAATTGTATTTTGGGGATTCAGAAGGCCGAAATCTTCTGTTACCATTGACTTGAGAAGTCATAATATGATAGTCAGCATGGATTGGATATCCAAGTATAGAGCCTGAGAACATCCCCGTTATGGAAGAAGTTCCAGAAGCCTTTTCTGAAGACTTGCCAGGAACGCCCCTCCGCAGCGACAAGAGGAGTTTAGGATGAACCTCGTGCCGAGAGTGGCACCAGTTCCGAATGACGCCTTACCGACTAGCTGCGTCCGCGAAGCATGAACCTCCGATATAACTGTAAGAGCTGCTAAACAGAGGAAATTATGGACATGACATCCTTAGTTAAGGACACAAGGAGAAAGTTGATAGACTCCACTTTGCATAAATTTAAATTGAGAATCAGAATCCTTTGCCAAGGACTGATGACATAAAACAGACAAATCGTAAGATCCTAGTTACCACTCAAGGATCAACTTGAGGACATGATGTCCTAAACTGTGAATGCAAGAAGGAAATATCCCTAAAACGACCTTTAGGACTCACTTCGAGCATTACGAGTTCCTTGTCGTACCATTTGGCTTAACACATGCATCGACAGAATTCGTGGACCTTATGAATCGAGCGTGTAAGTCATACCTGGATAGATCATGATTATATTATTGACTACATTCTTATATGGCCAACGACCCAGGAAGGTCGTGGGCAACAGCTGCAATTTACCTTGCAACTCTTAGAGAAAGAACAGTTATGTGCTATGATGACGAAAATCGGATTTCGAATTCGCGAAGTGAGAACTTTAAGATACATGGTGGATAAGAACGAAATTCATGCCAACCCTGCAACCAAGAGCTAAGGAGCTAGAGTTGCAATTATGTGACGCTTCTCAACAAAGTCTAGATTGTACGTCGATGCAACGAGACCACAGCATTGCATACGCGGCACATTGATCAAGGAATCATAAGAAGAAACCTTGATCTAGATACAGTAATTGCGCGCCGCAAATTTGACGTCATTACCTGAAAGAAAACGTTGCACGATCTTTACTGATCACAAGGGTTGCAGCACACCGTTGATCGTAAGAACTTAAATACTAACGTAGATGGACTAAGCTACTGAACGATGCAGACTGTATGGACATGATACGTGCTTGTGTGATAAACTTTGACATAATAAGTCGATCCCCGTCGTGTTGAACGGAGACCAGAAATAAACAATCAACCGGCCCGAGTTGGTCCGGGAAAAACTAGAGGCAAGATCGTTCAGATATGTGATCATATCGAGACAGCCGCGTAATACAGAAAGATTGCACCGATGAGCGTCAGAAATCGTAAGAATTTGAGATAAGAAGTATGACTTAAATGGGAGCCTCGCCTAGAGAAGGCATGGTGTGATTTGGAAAACGTAAAGGTTGAATCCCCGATGTTGGGATCGGAACCATTGTTCACAAGATGAAACTTCTAGAAAAGATCCGTAGTGATCGCGACACATTCTATGTGTCTAGCCTTTAAAGGAGTATGACTCAAGGAACAGTCATAGTTCCCACAAATAAGATTCACGTCAATGGCAAACGACAAAATTACTATAAGACCTGTTAAGGTTTCGGACCAAGAGTCCACAATACTATAAAACCTGTTAAGGTTACGGACCAAGAGTCCACAAGACACAGAGAAGACATAATTGATTTACTTGAGTACATTAGAATTCATATCATGACCCAGAGTACATGGGAACATAAAGACAAATCTTGAACATAAGTGACCACATTTGATTCACAACTCCCCTGCGACCGATGGCATCGCTTGAATTTCGGGACGAAATTCTTTTAACGGGGGGAGACTGTGACAACTGTCACTTTTCCGTACATTCCGTACACTAATTGAACAGTAATCTGTGCTTTAATAACTATGCATGATCTAGTTTACAAGACAAATGAATTTTTGATTACTGTTATATACATACAATGGCATTTCATGTTGCAAGACTTTTATCGTTGCTACATGCAACACAAGATAGTTCTAATGATACACAGAACAAAATTGGCACCATTACCAGACAAACTAAAAATGCTGACGACGTTCAGTACGTAGACAGACAATATTTTGAGGCCCTGTATGAGCCAGAGATGACGTATTACACTAGTATGGTGTGTAGGGAAGTAAGGACCACAAAACCGCATGCCTAAGTGATAGACAAAGTGCCGGAAAGTGCCTAAAACGCACATAAAGTGCAGAATTTTGCACAAATCAGCAAAAATTCAGCATTTAACAAGATTATTACATGCAAAAATATGGCAAAATGGTCCTGTATGCTTTCCTAAGTATCGGAAATTAAAAGTGTCACAAAAAGTTACATAAAGGACACTATACGGAATAACTTGACACTTTAACGAACCAGTATCTAACCGAACAACCGGACATTACCCGGAACACCAAAATATTGCTAAAAGCATTGTTTTACTTTTTCTGAACTAGTTATGGTTCCCGAACACTTTAACATACTACATAAAGCATCCTACACATTAAACACTAGACTTTATACTTATCCTCCAACAAAATACCTACATATACCATCAAAGTTACAATTAACCCCCCCATATGATTTACGGCCCAAGTGGCCCCTACCCTCAAGGATTACATAATCCTTCCTAAATCTTCTAAGGATCTTACATTGGATTTGGGAAGAATCATTTAGATCTTGTGTCACACCCCGACCACGTAAAACAACAAAACGTGGCGGAAAACGTCGGGGAGTGATGTAACAGAATCATTGTTTCATAACACATGGAAATTGAAATATTGTTTTATTGATTAAAGTAGTTACAATGTTTTGACAATCAAAGAAACATAACATAAATAACTAGTCTTGCATCTTTTATTGTCGCTAAGGCCCAAGTCCGCCTAAGTGCATCTTGATAAATCCTATGCATCATATCCTGAAACACATGTGAAAATAGGTACGTCAGCATAAAAATGCCTGTGAGATACATAGGTTTATGAAAATAGGATTCATGACTTATTGTTTAAGAAGATGTTTAGTCATGAACCTTGTAATTTGCTTTGTCTTGTAAATTATTTGAAAAGTGATAAATAACCCAAATGATATATATGTATAAAAGAATAATACATGGTTAAGTGAATAACCCTGTGAAATGAGTTTGTATAAATTATGTTGTTTGTAAAACAATGTATTGTGAAAAGTATGTTATTTGTATAAAATGTTATATGTCCAAATTGAAATGATTCAAATAACGCTACGATATGTAATACCATACAATCACTTATATATAGGAAGTACCAGCGGCGTATCCACCATGCTTGTATCATATTACACACGCCTCGTTACTTAAATCACTTATCCAAACAAACCACCAATGTAAGATGTCTATGTTTAAACCAATTGCAAAATGTATTGAGTAATATGTCATAATGTTTATGTCAAGATGTAAATCATGCAATGTATAACCAATGTCAAAAATGTTTATGTGTCAAATGTAAATCATGTAATGTATAACCAATGTCGAAAATGTTTATGTGTCAAATGTAAATCATGTAATGTGTAACCAGAATGATATGTATGGCTAGTGAAATGCATCAACTAAACCATAGGTGAAATGCAAAAAACAAAGTATTGAAGTAAAACTTGGTTTAAATCAAAGTTATGTTCTGTGGAAATGCATGCTATACTGATACAAATATCTATGCGGTATTGTGAGAATGCATACATCCAAGCCTTGAGACTGTGGTGATAAACCCCTAAACAAATTAAAGGTCTATCTTGTTGTAAATGTATATCGAATTCGGTCATTCCTTTCATCCCCACCTACCCAGGATGTCCGGAACGGGAGTTGTCAATTCCTATGGTACCACTACCTACTAACGAACGGCGTGATCAGTGTTAATGAATGTATATTGATCCATCAAAACAAACCAAATATCATATCAAAATGTAAGCATGTGATGAAAACAGCTGTACTACGTATGCAACAATAGACATACATAGCATGTGACCTGAAACGACTGTACTAAATATACACAGAATGGGCATATATAGCATGAAATGTAATGTAAAACAATGTACTAAGTATGCACACAATGGGCACACATAGCATAAAATGTAATGTAAAACAATGAAATCATGTACTATAAATGTACTAATGAACATAGCAAGTATATGATGTGAAAACAGGAAAGCATGAAAGTAACAAGTAGGCACATGTGTTCCACCCCAAAATGTTTGAAAACAGTAAAAGAGGGGTCTATGTACTCACTTGAGATTGCTCAGAAGTCCTAAGATAACCACCAAGCAATGCTAGAGATCTCGGAATCAAACGGCACCTAATATAGGTAACTATGTTAATAAACCGGACCTAAATCGGAAGATTTAGATAGAATGAGGGTTCGTAAACCAAACGAGTATGGAGACTCGTGTCATATGGTTTAACAAAGCCTACATACCAAATGAAACCTAACCTAAGTGCTTACGACCCATTACGACCCGTTTAGGTAGCTTATGCTACTTTAACGCGTCGTTCGCGTGAAACGCGTTCGGACCGCCTAACTAGTCCTATGACAAGTAAAATATGCCTTAACATGTTTAATATTGTTGATAAATCAGTTTAGAGGTCATAGGTTATGTTACATATGTTTAAAATGAATTTTGGCATTAAAGGGGTATTTTGGTAATTTACCTAAGGCATATAAACTACCTATCATACAACTAACTAAACGTCGTGACCATAAGGTATAACCTCGGAAGGTTATTCCCTATATACTATGGTCACCTAATGTGTTTGGTCGGATCCTAATGATCAACCAAATGGGTCGGGTTCGAAGGTATAAGCGATTTATCAGATCGCTTACCCTACGACCCTAGACAACGTGGTAATCAGTAGGCATAGTCCCAAGGGACTATAACCATCGTGATTACAATCATGTTGCGAAGTTCAAACGAACTTCGCATTGACCCTAAACTGGTCAACGCAGAAAGTCAAACAAAGTTTGACTTTCGGACTCGAAAAGCAATAAAAGAATGAAGGAACACTTACCCAGGGTCCCCGAAAGCTAATCTCGATCCAAATAACTCAGGTATGAAACAATGGTTCCAACTTAGAGTCTTTTGGATCAGATTTGTAGGTTTTAGCTATGGAATGGGTTGGGTATTTATAGTGTTCGGACTACCGTTAAGATCATTTCTTGGAAAAGGGGGCACGATCTAAGCCGTACACTTGTCGGAAAGTTATGGTGGCTCATATTGCTCCCACCATAAGAATTGGACACATGGCATTGGCCTTTGGAGGTTGGAAGGGCTAGAAACAGGCTGTTAAAACATTGTATCTGGTCTGGTAGTCTGACGCGGGCCATGTAAGGATACACACAAACCTTACGCGGGCCGCCTGGCCATGTCTGATCAGAAACAAGTTTCAGAAATGACAGTTTCAGTCCCTGTTGGTGTTTAAGCCCATTTCCGGCACTTCCAAGGCCCGTAAAGCCAACTTCAAGGCCCTAAAATGATGCCTAAACATTGTGGACATGGAACATGCTCAAAAATATGTCGGATGTCAGTTCGTTTGGTCGTACGAACGCGATGTTCGCTTAATTACGACGGAATGCGCATAAGCGCGAAAAACGATCCAAATGACGCGACGAATGGATTTTTCTCAAGCCAAACACTAAAATAAAATATTTTCGTGCTTACATAAATTTTTGGATGTCCGGATGTATTCAGAACGTAAGTTATGCGCGAAAATGCAAACTTGTGCACTTTTTGACGATTTTAGTCCCTGAATGACCCAAAAGTTTATTTTAGCACACCGAACCCCTCGAAGCCTATTTCTAAGCTATGTGAAGGATATTTATGGTATGTTTAACTTATGGTTATGTTCCGGAATGTCTGTTACGGTTCAGATTGGCATACTTTCGTAGTTTGTCAAATTTAGTCCCTGTAGACGAATTAACTTGTTTTTGCCATACCAAAGCCTTCAAAACTTATTTCTAAGTTATGTAAAGGTTATTTAAGGTATGTTAAGCCAATGTCATTATTCCAGAGTGTTTGTTGCATTAAACTGGTTATATTTACGCATTGGTGCACGTATAACCTTCTAGAAAACGATTTAGAGTTTGAAATTGAACAAAAATTGATATGTGCAAATGATACACATATTTGCACAAATCCCAAGTATGAAATACAATATTTCATTGGTTTGGTATTTGTTTGATGGTCGTAGTGACCCAGGTGTCACATCTTGCTTCGATCTTCCTTGGATATTCCATAGATCTTCCTTGGATTCTATTTGATCTTATATGATTTAAATCTATACTAGACCCCCCCTACCTAGCTCATGGCCACATGGCCTATTTGTGAGATCTTAATTGATCTTGGATGATCTTATAAAGATTGCCTAGTAAGATTTGCCTTGTACTCTTGAGACATATTACACTTTGGATAATAGTTCAACATGGTTATAAGAATTAGAAGCTCATCTTCATCACTTTAACACACACCAAAAACTCCCTCTTCTTCCTCCTCTAACTTACGGCCCAAACACCCCTCCTCAACCTCATCATTTTCAACCAATTCCCAAGTGTTCTAAGGTGGTTCTTAGGTGTCTCGAGCCTATTTAGGAAGGTTGCAAGCAACGGATCTTGAGGGACCTCCAATAATAGCTTTTATCCACTCCATTTCCATCTTGTTTCTTCCCTAGCTTAAAGCTAGTGGTAAGATTCTTTTGACTCTTGTTTACTTCCATTTTTAGTGGTTAAAAGTTTTATTATGTTGATAAACACAAGAACACTAAAAGACATACACTTGAATCTTGAAACATAAGATAAAAAATGATGAAATCTTGTTGAAATGATGTTGTTTAGTGCATGAATGATATTTGTTTGTTGATTTCTTGAGATGATGATGTTAATCATCACATGAAGCTTACTACATGGTGATTTAACACATAATCTAGCAAGCAGGAAGATGATTATGTAACAACATAAGATAATCATCTTCACATATGGACATGAACTTGATAAACAAAATGATTTCTTGAAAAGTAATAAACAAAGTGAACTAGTAAACTTGTAGATCCAAGATTTTTGAATGATTTTCCAAGAAAACCAAGTTCAAAATATGATTTTTGAAAGATCATGGTTTTTATTAAACCTACACTATTTTTAGTGATAAAATAATTGTAGAAATACTAGTATAACAAGAAGGTTTAATAAATAAACATTTTTGTAAAATATGTTTACAAGTTGTAAACAACTAAAACCTTCAAGAATAAAGTTTACCAAGAAGTAAATATATTTTGGAAGGTAACAAAGGCTATTAAATACTTTACCAAGTCACTACACATTTTTGTGAAAAATCAAGTTCATGTTTTTATGTAAAATATATAGTTTTTGCACTTGGTAAGTGTAAGATGATTAGTGAGTTGTTGATTGTTTGAATCATTTTTGAAAAGAAAATGATATGCTAAATAGCATGGACACCTCCATTTACAAAGGAAACTATGGCGAAATTTTCTAAAAATTCCAACACTTAGAAAACATTTTCTAAACAAGTGTTACAAGATATATTATTTTGGAAACTACAAATACAAGAATACGAGATTTTTGGAAGGTACATGATTTTTGGACAAAACGAGTCTATATATATATATATTTTCTAAGTGAAACTTGAAAATATATTATTTTGGAAACTACAAATACAAGAATACGAGAATACATGTATGAAATACTCCCATCCTTGGGAATGAAATACGAGAATAAATACTTGAAAAGTAATATAACTTTGGATAATGTTAAAGACATAAAGGAAACGTAACTCAAAACCTGAATACTAAGGCAAGGCACGGCCCGCTTGTCTAATAGACCTTAGCACATTGTAGGTAGTCGTATTTGCTGACGAGATTTGAGTTACGAGTACTGAAGACGCAAAACAGTGAGTTCATGCTCCCCCTTTTCTTTAACTGTTTTTGGTTTTATAACTCTCAGGGGTGGAATACATGTTACAAATACTTAAACGGTGAAATACCTATGCAATACTAGATCATGTGAGCACAGACTTAATACAGAAATGCCGTTAATACATAATTAGGGACGAGGGTTAGATCTAACGGATACGGCCGAACCCCACTCATGGTCACTAGTACCTAGTAGTGCTTCGGAGTCACAGTCGAGGTTAATCGACACAGTCGAGGGTAATCGACACAGTCAAGGTAAATTGACACAGTCGAGGTTAATCGACACAGTTGAGGAAAATCGACAAGGGTATAAGCCATTACGAGTGCTTCCTATGTCCTCACATGCCTTATAGTCCTTGTAAAACATTCATGTTCATACACGCTTTTCATACCTGTTTACAAAGGAGTCTCTCAAAGATTTACAAGAATTACAGTACACAAACAAGACGCATGAACTCGCTCAACTTTTTGTTGATGTTTTCAAAAATTACATGTATTTCAGGTAACATGATGGATCTTGGGTACAGGTGTCGTAACTAGAAGTAGACTTCAAGTTTAGATGTCATCCACTTTTGTTGGTTTGTAACCTAGTCGAAAGTTGTGTTTTAAAAACTTGAATAACCAGTGTTTGTAATACTCAAATTTTATGAATGGATGAACATCGTTTGATCATGTAGTTGTTTATTACGATTGAATGCAATGATATTAAACCAGTCACACATCATACGCTTTCGCAAAAGTCAGGGTGTGACACCTAGCTAGTCCTATGACAAGTATTATATGCCTTAACATATCTAATTATGTTATATAATCAGTTTAGATGTCAAAATATTAGTTACATATGCTTAAAATGAAATTATGCGCAAAAGGGCATTTTGGTCATTTTCTTAAGGCATATAAACTACCTTTCATACGACTAACTAAATGAGGTGACCATAAGGTATAACCTCGGAAGGTTATTCCCTATACAACTATGGTCACAAAACATGTTTGGTCGGATCCTAATGATCGACGAAACGGGTCGGGTTCGAAAGTCTAAGCGGTTGTTTAGACCGCTTATCTTACGACCCTATATAAGCAATATCCTAAAAGTGATGAGTTAAACATGTTTAACGAACTTAGAAAACAAGTTTGATATCAAAACAAACAGTTTTGATACCCAAGAATAGTTTGGTTACAAAATACGCAAGAATACGCATTTTGACCGAAACTATGACTCGTCACTACGCTTAAATAACGTGGTAATCAGTAGGTATAGTCACAAAGGACTATGACCGTTGTGATTACGCTCACATTGCGAAGTTCAAACAAACTTCGTGTTGACCATAGACTGGTCAAAGCTGAAAGTCAAAGTGGATGTGGAGAGAGTGATAGAGAATGATTTTAGGGATTGATGCCACAATGATTTGCTACCAACATTCTCCATGTCGGCTGAAAGGGCCTTTTTATACTCATGAGGATGTCGCACACCTTTGAGTGTGCACTCCTCATGTGTGTGACATTTTAGGGCTATTCGTGAATGGGCCTTGGGCCTAACCCAATGTACTAGAGGTGCGCAGTGGCCCAAGTAGATCAAAGAATAGTGTACGGATTGGGGTTTTGTGTGCGTCTGTACACTTGTTGTCACATAGCCATTATATATATATATATGTATATATATATGTATATACACTTATACATTCCATCATTAAACAACAATCATATATATACACTTATACATTATATATACACTTATACATTCCCACATTAAACAACAATCATATCATAGATTTTCATTCATTATATTCACATAATAATTTTACATATTTCTAACATAAAACGAAGTATGCAAGAAAACCCGAAGTGTCACATTATCCCCAAGTTCAAAGAAATTTCGTCCTGAAATTTAGCGCGCAACCACTAACAAGCTAGTGTGTTTAACCATTTTCGCGGGGTGTCACATCATCCCCCTATTGGTTAGGATTTTTGTCCCGAAATTCAGTAGTAGCATCAGTGCTGGAAGTATTGTTTGTAAACAAATAGGGATACTTGCGCATCATCTGGTCTTCCCGTTCCCAGGTGAACTCTGGGCGACGGCGTGAGTTCCAACGAACTGAGACTATTGGTATCTTGCTACGTTTGAGGGTTTTGATTTCTCGATCCATGATCTCAACCGGTTCCTCAACAAGGCGTAGTTGATCGTCGATCGTGAGTTCCTTAAAAGGAACGATAAGCGTTTCATCTGACAGACAATTCTTCAGATTTGACACATGAAAAACGTTGTGTACCACACTCAGCTCTTCAGGTAGGTTTAGTTTGTAAGCTACCTTACCGATCCTTTCGATAATTTCAAAAGGTCCAATGTATCGCGGATTAAGCTTACTCTTCTTGCCAAAACATACCACACCTTTCCAAGGTGAGACTTTTAGTAGAACCTGGTCCCCGACTTGGAATTCTAGCGGTTTCTTACGCTTATCAGTGTAGCTTTTCTGACGGCCACGAGTCGCCAATATGCGTTGTCTAATCTGGGCCAACTTTTCCGTGGTATCAAGTACAAGTACCTGGGCCGGTGATTTGGCTTTCACCAACTTCCGTCCACACAATGGTGACCGACATTTACTGTCACACCCCAACCGATGGCGAAAACATCGGGATGAGACGAAATATATTGCAAGAGACTTCATAACACTATTTGTGACAAGTATTTAAATAATAAATTTTCATTTCATTTCCAAAGAGTCAATTACAAGGATTGAAACAATTACAACATGAATAACGAAATACAATACAAAAGAATACAATTTAAAGTGTGTAACTAAGCATCTTACTAGATTCCATGCATCACCAACATTATCGTTAAACCTGCAACATGTTTTAAAAGTGTAGTTCAATACAAAAAGTATTAGCGAGCATATGAGTTTGGTGCGTAGTATATAGGTATAAAAATAATAAGGAACAATCCACATGGCAAACCTAGTTATCAAGATTAACGTATAAACTGGCATGCGATTTACAAGTCAACCCTCTGTTTACGCAAGTATGAATGAATAAACCTAACATGACCTCTCGTTCACGGGTGGTGCGTTACTCCTATAGCGCTATAAATGTTATGTGGAGGCTTGTACGAAGCTAATGACAAGTTCATCACATAAGAGTCACCCATAAAACACGAATCAAGCATAATAAATAGTAAGCATGTATTGGATTGTTTGTTTATGTATTTGCATAAGAATATGTACTAAGTGTGTTTTGTATATAAAAACATGTTACACCCAAAAGTGTGAAAACGGTAAAATGGGTCAAGTATACTCACAAAATTGCTAAGTCTTCCGATTATCCAAGTGTTGACGAGTGTATGAGTTTCCCCAAGTTTAATCAAGTTTATCAAAGTTTGAGTCAAGAACAGGAAAAAATCAGTCAACTTTGGAGACCTTTTGGCAACATTCCAGGGCCTGGTTTTCTAGGGAAAACCAATGTAAACGTAGCTAAGGTCAATACAAAGAAGTAGGAAAAAGAATCGAGTGAATCAGATAAGAAATGAGTGAGTTATGCTCACTTTTGTGAATGTTGGTATTTCTACTCGAACTTATGGAATCAGCTGCGATTTGGAGAGAATTTGAGAGTGTTTTAGTGTTGCAAAAGTGGTAGGGAGGTTGGTTAAAAGTGGTATTTATAGGGGGAAGGATTAGGGTTAAGTTGGGTTGGCATTTAATACAAGTAGGTGAGAGTTTAAGCAATAAAAAAGAGAGATAATTCAGCAACATATGGCTGAATTGCTGTCACACCCCGGTATTTCCACGTATTACCGGTGGGCCCGGTAGGGAGTATCGTGACGTAGTTGATATCATCATAGTCAAACAACGTAATATTTAAATGCACAGTGGAAGCAAAAGATAGATTTATTTCAACCAAATAAATTGTAATATAAAGTATCACAATGTAGTTGAAACAGATCCACAGGCGGATCAAAATAAAGAGGAAACTGTTCAACAGACTTTGACACCTAAAGCTTTGCGAGACTTGATTACTGGTGCCTGGAGTATCCAGCCTATTACGTGTAGCACCTGCACTTAACCTTTTTGGAAAATACGTCAGTTTACACTGGTAAATACAACTTAACTGACTCATTTTGAAAAGAGTTTGAAAATTGATTTGAATGCACTTCGGCAAAAATATCTTTTATAACTTGGGACAATTATTAAAAATAATCATGTATACAGTTTTACTTATTTGTCGTCCATTAGGGCCGGTTTGTAGGACCGGTCTAGATTAATTGACACGCCACAGGTATAAAGCCCACAAGGATTTATTCCTCTAAGTGGATTACCAGTTTTTACATAATGCATCTGTCAGGTGTACACCTACACCCCATGCTTAGGTCGTGGCCATTTCTTTGAATGATGCCAAGGATATCCGGGACATGGTCATTTAACCCCCAAAGGCCATACACCAAATAATACATATTAAACGAGTTATGTAAATACATTAATCACAATCCGATTTAAATGATTACACACCCGACCAAGCGGTATTATTATAATACCGTATCCCAAGCCCGTATAGGGAAAATAAGTTAAGAGTATTTACCTGAGCAATGTATAAGTCAAATACAGCAAGTACAGATGGCTTTTACTGGGCTCCTAATCTAGAACGAATGTTTATAATAACCTATTAGAATCCTAACGGGTCTTTAATTAAGTTTAGACTTAGACCGGTTAGTTTTAAAAGGATTACATGGTTCAACGCATGATAAAGCGAAGACCGGTTTAGAATGTGGTTTTGACCTGACAAGCTTGGATACTTGTTTAATATGGGTAACTTAAACACATTCTGGATTTTGAGATGAAAACGACATGGTTTGACCCGTTTCGGCTAATATGTGTAAACTAGTTACATAAGCCGATCCGAACGCGAAAAGTGCGTAACGAGTGACCAAAAGAGTCATTTGCGAGTTTCCTAAGTTAATATGCCATAATTATGTTGTGACATCAGTAAGATATCTTTTATTATGCCCAAAACGGATTTAAACTCAAATTATGCCCCGTAGGGGTATTTTGGTCATTTAAAAGGTTATAAGAGAGTTAAATTTGTAATATGAGTTACAGGTCTGATTTATCTAGTAAATATACTTAATTTACTAAGTTATATGAGTAGGGTATGACCTATATGTGAAATTTATCATTCAAAACCAAACTATGCACCTTAGGGGTATTTTGGTAATTTCACTTAAGCTTAAAAGGTCAAAACTGGAAACCTGAGTTTAAAAACTTTCACTTACTGTTAATATATAAAAATATACTAAAAATATCAGTAGGTATCAACCTTATATGTTTAATATGGTTTTAGTACATACTATGCGTTAAAAACGCTTAAAAAGGCGATTTGGAGCCATTTCCGGGTTTTCAAAGGAAAGCTGATATTTTTATAATTCCAGAAGGCTCAAATATTTTATTTATCAAATAAAATTAGTAGAAAAACGTTTGGGGTCAAAAGAATTTGTAAAACTCATTTTATGGCTTAAAAGGGCAAAACCGGCATTAACCGAATCAAACTTAGAGACCTATGTTATGCTCCGCCAAAAATTAAATAAAAATCTTCCAAAATCCCAAAATATTATATTACATCAGTGGGTAAAAAGTTTGATATCAAAAAGTGGGTTTAGATAGGCTATATGTTAATTACGCCATTTATTTAATAAAAAGCTTTCTAATTACGCTAATGAGCATAACTCTTATTCTAGACCTGAAACTGATGTCAAATTTTAGGTGCAAGTTTATAAATCAGTAACTAAGGTTTCTACTCTTTTACTTTTTCAAAAATCACGTTTTATCGTCAAAAGGGCATAATAGTCAACATTTAAGCACTTAATGGAAACATGCATATGAATGAGATAACTAATGAACCAAGTTGTATAATCTCATAGAGTTATACTTATATGAAACCTGGTCCAAATAAAGCTCTAAGGCATTTCTAAAACATTCTTAAATGGGTCAGAACTAAAAGTCAAGGCAAAAGTCAATTTATGCGACTTTCGGTTCCGATCCGGGTCTATACTGAAAATTGTCGGGTTGAACATGTTTAGACATGTTCTTACACTAATTACCAAGTTAAATGAGTGATCAAACAGGTTGCATGCCTCCTACATTGCTAATTATGCATTAATTAGAAAACAAGCATTCTGTTGACTTTTTAATGTTAGCTTTGACCTGACAATTGACCTAGTTAGAGTGGGAATCAGAGAGTACCCTTTTAAGGGTTTAATGCCCACATAATTACCTACTCATAGGTACTTTCAATTTGGACTCTGATCGGACAAATTAAGATTAATGACGAAGTCAAATCTTAATTACGACAGTTTGACTTAAGACTAATAAACTAAGCAAAACTGAATTAAGAAATGTTAAGTACGCTTACAATAGTCCTAAGCACGACTAATGATCACTAGGAAAGGTGCTTGAGTTCCAGGAACCTCCAGAAATGAAGTTGTGAAGCTTTCAAGTGAATGAGCAATTGAAGAACACAACTCATGGCCCTTATATAGGTTTCTTAGAGCATCAAGATCATTCCAACAAGGTCTATGAATGTTCCCTGATCATTCCAAGTGTCCCTAGGCTCTTAAAAACCATCAAACAAGCCCATAGAATTGAATACAAGGCTTCTAAGTCGGTTTAACTTGCTGAACTCACAGGTGTGCATGATTTCTGCCCAGCACAGGCCGTCGCGTAGCGCTATGGCAAAAGGGGGAGTTGCTCGCGCTACGCTAGCAAGTAGGTAACCAGCCAAACAAGTTTCAGCTAATTACATTTCAGCCCCTGGTCCTTCCAAACATGGTTTAACTTTATTTCTTGCACTTTTGGCCCTCTAACTTGACTTTTAAGGACCTTAAGACTTTTACAAACTTGGTTAAGTCCTTGGTTAACTTTGTGCTTACCCGAAAAGTCACAAATTTCAACGTTGACGCTTTTAACCCCTCGTATACGAATATTGCCATAACTTTCTCATACGATATCGAAACTTGGTGAAATTTTTACCACATATTCTAGTGAGTATAATTTATCATTACAAAGCTTTGGGTTTTCTAAAAGGTCACTCAGAGGTACACTTTAAACATGTAAACACCTTTAATCCCTGTAGTTTGTAATTCCTCACTTTCTTTCACGATTAGGTTCGTATGATCCATGATTTATTCGTTTAAGGTTATAAACATCATGTAGGGCTATTTTAGAATATATTTATCCTTTGTTGACACTTTGGACCCTTATATTCATATAGTTTCCTTGTTTGTCAACTTTAGTCCCTTTAACTTAATTCTTTACACGTTTAAAGTCCGTGACACGTGTCAATACATTATTGGACATGAATTTTCGAGGTGTTACATCCTCACCCCCTTAAAAGAAATCTCGACCTCGAGATTTACTGAAACAATTAAGGGTACTTTTCTTTCATCGTGGACTCCACCTCCCACGTGTATTCGGGACCTCTACGGGCATCCCATTTGACCTTTACGATAGGCACACGCTTCCTTCGAAGCTTCTTTACTTGTCGATCCTCAATCGACATTGATTTTTCCACAAATTTCAAGCTCTCATCTATATGCACATCCGTATGTGGTATGACTAGCGATTCGTCAGCTAGACATTTCTTCAGATTGCAGATGTGAAAATCATTGTGAATACCACTGAGCTCTTCAGGCAAGTTCAACTTATAAGCCACTGACCCAACACATTCGATAACCTCGAATGGTCCTATATACCTTGGGCTTAACTTACCTTTCTTACCAAATCGCATCACCCCTTCCAGGGTGATACTTTTAGCAAAACTTTATCACCAACCTCAAACTTTAGAGGTTTACGCTTTGGATCTGCGTAGCTTTTCTGCCTATCTCTAGCAGCTTTCAGGCGGTCACGAATCTGGACAATCTTGTCCGTCGTTTCAAAGACTAAATCAGGTCCTGATAATTGAACTTCTCCTACTTCCGCCCAACAGATAGGTGTTCTGCATTTTCTACTATATAATGCCTCAAAAGGGGCAGCCTTAATGCTCGTATGATAGCTATTGTTATAGGAGAACTCAATCAATGGCAGGTGGTTATCCCAACTACCACCTAAATCAATTACACATGCACGAAGCATGTCTTCCAAAGATTGGATGGTACGCTCACTTTGCCCATCTGTCTGTGGATGGTAAGCCGTACTAAAGTTTAACCGCGTGCCCAAAGACTGTTGGAAACTTTTCCAAAAATGTGATGTGTATCTCGTATCTCTGTCAGAGATAATTGACACTGGAACGCCATGCAGAGATACAATCTTTTCTACGTACAATTGGGCTAACATGTCAGAGCTATAAGTCTCCTTAATGGGTAGGAAATGTGCTGACTTAGTCAGTCTATCTACTATCACCCATATAGTATCATTTCCCTTCCTTGTCTTTGGCAATTTGGTGATGAAATCCATTGTCACCATCTCCCACTTCCATGTGGGGAGTTCAGGTTGTTGTAGCAAACCTGACGGCTTTTGATGCTCAGCTTTGACTTGCACACACGTCAAGCATTTAGCTACATAGGCGGCTACAGACTTTTTCAAGCCTATCCACCAATAGTTTGCCTTTAGATCCTGATACATCTTATCCGCTCCAGGATGAACAAAATATTTGGAACTGTGGGCTTCCTGGAGGATAACATCCCGAAGTCCTCCATAAACTGGAACCTATATTCGTCCATTTAATCTTAGTATTCCGTCCTTACCATAGGATAACTGCTCCTCAGTTACTCCTAACTTTTCATCCGGATAGTTAGCTTCTAAAACAGATTCCTTCTGTGCAGCTAACGACCTTTCATTCAAACTATTTTTTAATTCAATGCTCTTGGCATTGATTCTTATAGGCTTTACTCGTTCCTTTCTACTTAAGGCATCGGCAACCACATTTGCCTTGCCTGGATGGTATCTTATCTCACAATCATAATCATTCAAAGTTTCCATCCACCGTCGCTGCCTCATGTTTAAGTCCTTCTGACTAAACAAGTGTTGAAGGCTCTTGTGATCAGAATAGATCACACATTTAGTTCCATACAAGTAATGCCACCAAAGCTTCAGTGCGAATACCACGGCACCCAACTCCAAGTCGTGGGTGGTGTAATTCTTCTCATGCACTTTCAATTGTCGAGAAGCGTAGGCAATAACCTTGCCTTTCTGCATAAGCACACATCCCATTCATGTGTGTGATGCATCACAATATACTACAAATTCCTCTATTCCATCAGGCAATGTGAATACTTGAGCATTGCTTAACTTCTGTTTTAGAAGGTCAAAGGATTCCTGCTGCTTAGGACCCCAGTCAAACTTAATACTCTTCCTAGTCAACGAAGTTAGGGGTGCAGCAATCCTTGAGAAATTTTCAATAAAACGCCTATAATATCCTGCTAAACCTAGAAAGCTACGAATCTCAGTAGGCGTCTTTGGCTCTTGCCAATTCATAACAGCTTCAACCTTAGCGGGATCTACTTGGATACCGTGCTCACTAACAACATGTCCAAGGAATTGGACTTCTCGAAGCCAAAACTCGCACTTCAAAAATTTGGCGTAGAGTTTCTCATGACGTAGAAGTTTAAGAATACAGTGAAGATGTTTCTCATGGTCAGCTTAGTTCTTCGAGTAGATGAGGATGTCGTCGATGAAAACGATGACAAATTTATCCAGATAAGGCTTGCAGACGCGATTCATGAGATCCATGAATGCGGCAGGTGCATTAGTGAGCCCAAAAGGCATCACCAGGAACTCGTAATGACCATAACGAGTCCTAAATGCAGTCTTGTGTACGTCTTCATCTCTAACTTTCAGTTGATGATAGCCTGACCTTAAGTCAATCTTAGAGAAGTAACTTGCCCCTTGAAGTTGATCGAACAGATCGTCGATCCTGGGTAATGGATACCTATTCTTGATAGTGACCTTATTAAGCTCACGGTAGTCGATGCACAGACGCATCGATCCATCCTTTTTCTTGACAAATAGAATTGGTGCTCCCCAAGGAGATAAACTAGGCCTAATAAAACCTTTAGCTAGCAAATCATCTAATTGTGTCCTCAATTCCTTCATCTCTGTTTGTGCCAGCCTATAGGGCGCTCTCGCAACAGGTGCTGCTCCAGGGATGATGTCGATTCTGAATTCTACTTGCCTATCTGGTGGTAGACCAGGTAGTTCTTCTGGGAAAACTTCAGGGTACTCAGAAATGACTGGAATATCTTCTATCTTGGGTTTCTGCTCATCAACAGTTACCTATGCCATGTAAATGACACAACCCTTCTTCAAACATCTAGATGCCTTGAGCATGGTCGCTTGCTCAGGCAGTCCGTACTGGGTATCTCCCTGAATGGTAATTGGCTCACCTGAAGGGGTCTTGATCACCACTTGCTTTTTATTGCAGACGATCTGGGCTTGGTTACGAGATAACCAATCCATGCCTATAACTATATCAAAACCGGCTAACTTCAAAGGAAGTTGGGATAGAGGAAAGGAGTGGTTCCTAATGGATATGAAACATCCATCTAACACGGTTGAGGCGGTTTCTAAGGTACCATCAGCTAATTCCACCTCATATTTTACACTTAAGGTTTTAACAGGCAATTTCAACAATTCACAAAACATATTATCTACGAACGACTTATCAGCGCCTGAGTCAAAAAGTACTCTTGCATAGACATCATTTATGAGGAAGGTACCTGTGATCACATTGTCGTCCTGAACCGCTTCTTGTGCATCCATGCGGAAGACCCTTGCATTGGTCTTCTTGAACTCCTCAGTCTTTTTGGCGTATTTAGGGCAGTTGGTCTTAATGTGCCCTTTCTCATTGCAGTTGTAGCATATGGCATCTTTAATCTTCTTGCAATTAACAGTCTTGTGTTCCTTAGACTTGCATAACCCACATGCAGCTGGTCCTGACTGAGACTTGGACTCAAGTCTGCATTTTCCAAAGTGGCATTTTTGGCAAATCTTGCACTTTGGCTTTTCCTCTGTTTGCTGATTACCTTTGTTGGACCCAGACTCCTTCTTGTGGTCCGTATTACCTTTGTGCTTCTTCTCAGATCTTCGTGAGGTATCATCCTCACGCTTCCTCTTACTCTCTTCAGAGTTCTTTAGCGATCTCAACCTGACCGCATCTAAAGTAAGGGATAGAGAGAGATCAGCTGCTGACCTAAACGTAGCAGGTCTTGAAGCCTTAACACTAGCTTTGATCTCTGGGGCTAAACCCCTAATGAAGCGAGCAATTCTCTTGGGTTTAGGTGTTACAAGGTAAGGAACTAGTCTGGACAGGGTATTGAAACTAGTGAGGTAAGCTTGACAATCTAAATTCTTCATCACTAACGATAAGAAATCTGATTCAATCCTTTCCACCTCATGCTACGGGCAATAATTCTCTTTAACGAGAGCAACGAACTGACCCCATGACAAATTGTAGAGTGGGATCTTCCCAGCAGCTTGAATGAGAGACTTCCACAATGCCAGTGCCTCTCCCTTGAATGATTGGGATACATACTTCACTACATCCTTTTCAGCACAACCGCTGATATCGACAACTGTGTCCATTTCATCTAACCAAGTCATACAGTCAATTGCCCCCATTTCCCTAGTGAAATCTCGGGGTTTGCAGGAAACAAAGTACTTATAAGTACAGGACTTGGTACGCGGTTCATCATCGAACATTATCCTCTTGGATGGAACACTGTTTTGATTAGATGAATGTCGATCATCATCTTTCTTAGAGGGTGGTTTGTCATGAGCTACTGAATAGGTCTTAGGAGCAGACTTAGAGTGGGGTACTGAAGAAGTTCTACTATGCGTCCCACTAAACTCCTTGAATTGCTCCTCTACAGCTTTAGATACAGCTGTATCAAACAGTGTACGGAGCTTTCCTCAGGTTATATTAACCCTATCATCATCGTGGTTTTTCAGGGGATGACTGTTTACTTCTTCTGACCTAGCCATGTAGCTTTAATTGCTACATAAAATCAATTAAGGACAAGGTTTATTTAGAAGCCTATACAGTATTATTGTCCTTGACGATTTATTAACCATGGTTTTTAATAATCATTTTGGTTAATTTTCTAAATATATAATTATTCAGGATCTTTATCATAAATCCTAATTTACAAGTTAATAATAGCACAAAAACCTAGTCACGTAGACGAGTTTAATTTATAAGCCCAAATTTTATGAAATCGAGGCATTAAGGTTTGAATCAAAATTCATTACCCTTTTCTTGACAGGGAGTTGTAGGCTACCATTGTCTGTAGTCCCACAGGACGTTAATTATAGCCCATAGGCACTTCATCCATAAGGGATGGTTATTTTAATAAGGAGAAATAGAGTAATCCAATTTAAGGATGGCTTATGTGATTTTATCGAATCACATTTCGCCAAGAACGTTAACATGTCTTCAGATGTTAACAAGGAATTGAATCTTTTAAATAGGTCTTACCATCTTGGCCATGTCTGCAACGACATATAGACTAGGTCTTATCCTTAAGATTCTTTTTAATAATTACGTAGAACAATCCTAAATTGAGATGTTAACAAGGATCCGAATCTAATTGAGGAACTACCATCTTGGCCCTGTCTTAAGGTGACACATGAGCTAGGTTTTGTCCTTTTTAGATTTTGCCATTTTATTATAATGGTAGATCTTATAAAAAGGAATGTTATATTAAATCTAACCGTTCCTATTAAAATTTAAACAAATACATGGTTGCCCCAAAACGGGACTTCTAACTGAAATGACTCGCCCATGCAAGGGCTAATCAGAAAATAACAAAAGAAACAAATAAAACGAATTAGGATTAGTCCTATGTTCTTGTCTAGACTCGAGAATGTGCAACTGTGTAACTGAGATTAAACAAAAAAAGCTAGTGTTCAATTCACTCAGTGTTGGCTCTGATACCAACCTGTCACACCCCGATATTTCCACGTATTACTGGTGGGCCCGGTGGGGAGTATCGTGACGTAGTTGATATCATCATAGTCAAACAACACAATATTTAAATGCACAGCGGAAGCAAAAGATAGATTTATTTCAACCAAATAAATTGTAATATAAAGTATCACAATGTAGTTGAAACAGATCCACAGGCGGATCAAAATAAAGAGGAAACTGTTCAACAGACTTTGACACCTAAAGCTTTGCGAGACTTGATTACTGGTGCCTGGAGTATCCAGCCTATTACGTGTAGCACCTGCACTTAACCTTTTTGGAAAATACGTCAGTTTACACTGGTAAATACAACTTAACTGACTCATTTTGAAAAGAGTTTGAAAATTGATTTGAATGCACTTCGGCAAAAATATCTTTTATAACTTGGGACAATTATTAAAAATAATCATGTATACAGTTTTACTTATTTGTCGTCCATTAGGGCCGGTTTGTAGGACCGGTCTAGATTAATTGACACGCCACAGGTATAAAGCCCACAAGGATTTATTCCTCTAAGTGGATTACCAGTTTTTACATAATGCATCTGTCAAGTGTACGCCTACACCCCATGCTTAGGTCGTGGCCATTTCTTTGAATGATGCCAAGGATATCCGGGACATGGTCATTTAACCCCCAAAGGCCATACACCAAATAATACATATTAAATGAGTTATGTAAATACATTAATCACAATCTGATTTAAATGATTACACACCCGACCAAGCGGTATTATTATAATACCGTATCCCAAGCCCGTATAGGGAAAATAAGTTAAGAGTATTTACCTGAGCAATGTATAAGTCAAATACAGCAAGTACATATGGCTTTTACTGGGCTCCTAATCTAGAACGAATGTTTATAATAACCTATTAGAATCCTAACGGGTCTTTAAAAGTTTAGTGTTGGAACCTGAAGGTTTATTCATGTAGGTTAGCATAGTTTAAGGGTTGATTATGAAGTTGTTTAGTTTATTTGTTTGGGTCGATTATTGTATGGGTTGGGCTATCTAGTTAGGAGTTGTGTGGGCCTAAACTAAAGCCCATGTGTCTAAGTATATAAACAAACCTCAACCTATTGGTTGAGGTTGATCGAAAGTAGCTAAGGCATAGGGGCGAAATCCAGCTAGTAGCCGAAATCAGTTTGAAGTCTTGTATCAGTCTTTGCTTTGTCATTGAATGCAAGATTTCGGTTTGTGATTCATTTATTATTCTTGTGTTGATTATTATTGTTTATTCTTGAATCGACTTGTGATTGTTTTCCGCACCTTCACAAGTTAAAGGTTGATATCATTGAAAGATCCTAACGGGTTTTACAATTGGTATCAGAGCCATTGAAGTCTTTCAAGGCTCGGTTTTGATATCATTCAGATTCAAGAACCTGTTTTGCTACTGATCCAGTTTTGTTGCTTGTTTTTGCAGTGAAAATTATTGAAATACTCAATCTGTTCTTGATCGAATCATAAAAAAAATTGCTGATTTTGGTTTGTTGATTTCAGAAAAGGTGTTTGCTGAATTTTCGGAAAGTTGGAGGTCAACAGATTCAAAGATTACGATATCTTTGAATTTTTGAAAGTGCTGAAAAATAGGGATTGCGAGTCAACAGATTTTATCTTTTATCTGTTTTGCAGGTTTCGACTCGCAACCTTCATCAGTTTCGGTTCATCCTGTTTGGTTTCGACTCGCAACCTTCATCAGTTTCGGCTTATCCTGTTTGGTTTCGACTCGCAACCTTCATCAGTTTCGGTTCATCCTGTTTGGTTTCGACTCGCAACCATCATCAGTTTCGGCTCATCCTGCTTTGGTTTCGACTCGCAATCATCAATAAGTCTCCACTCGCAACCACTGCTGTTTAGACTCGCAATCAATTACAGTTTCGAGTTGTTTGATCTTTGGTTTCGACTCGCAACGACACTGATCACGGACTTTTGACCTGTTGACTATTTGGACTTAAAATTTAATTAATTAATTAACTGATTAATTAAACATGTCGACAAATAACACTGATCTGGCTGCCCTTAACAAACAACAAGAACTGGACTCAAAGGTTGGAACCACTACACGCATTCCTAGGTTAACCGATGCAAATGATTTTCCAGAATGGAAATGGCGTTTTGAACAGCATGTGAAGGTCAAGGAGTCAAAGATATGGAGAAGCATCGTAAGAGGTCCAAGGGAGATTATGACTGACAGTCCTACCGAACCCGGACTAAAAGTAAAGAAAGCAAAGAGTGAATATACTGAAGAAGATTTCAGTATAATTGAGGAAGATGAAAAAGCACTGTCCTATTTAACCATGGGATTGGGCCCTGATATTGCTATTGGCTTTCGCACTTGCAAATCTGCTAAGGAGCTTTGGGAATCATTGATTGACGTTTACGAAGGGAATGAAGACATGAAAGAAAGTCGAAGGAATTTGCTCAGACAGAACTTCAATAACTTCAATCACATCTATGGGGAGACTGTTGATAATCAGATTCAGAGGTTCGTCAAGTTAGTCACACAAATGCAGATGGAAGAGATTCCTACTTCAAATGCATCAACAAATAGGCAACTTTTAAATGCATTACCTAAAAGCTGGGATCATCATGTGGCTATGATCAAGAAAACAAAAGATCTTGCTAGGTGCAGTTTATCTGAAATGATCTCTCATATCAAAGCATGTGAATTGGATGATAAGCAAAGAGAGACCAATCATAAAAACAGTATGTTAGCTGCAGGATTCACTGTTGCACCATCTTCGTCAAACAACAATGCAGCCCTCTTGTCTCAAGGAGGTTTTCAAATGTTTAGCAATGCTACATTTGTTAAAGCGGCTCCTAGTCCAGCAAACATTTATTACTCTGGGTCTTCTGCTCAAGTTGCTCCATCATTTCCAAATGTTGCTCCCGCTTCTGCTGTGAACGCGTCTTTTGCAGCTTCCGCCTCCACTGTGAACAATGAGATGATAGCTTTCTTTACTAAACAGTCAAAGGAAAATTTGGTTATCGCAGCCTCCGTTATCAATTGTTTGAACGCTTTCGTTGCAGGAAAAATTGATCCTCCAAAATGGTGTGGCGATGACCTATCTCAGATTCATCCTGATGACGTTGAAGAAATGGACATCACCTGGCAGATGGCAATGGCTGCTTTTAGGGCACAAAAGTTTATTAAAAGAACAGGTAAAAACAGGTGGGGCACTGCTTGGAATGGAGCTGCTAAGGTGCCTTTTAACTTGCGCTGTTATAACTGTCATGAGGAAGGACACTATGCTCGAAATTGCACAAAACCTCTGATAAATAGAGAACAAACTCCTGCACAGCCCGCAACACCTAATCGAGAGAGAGCTCTTGTGACCACTGCCAGTATAACAGATGCTGCTGCTACTGGAAGTCCTCAGCCACAAGGATTAGCTCAAGCCCTGGTGGTTCAGCCCAACATCAACTTTGATTGGAATTCAGAGATTGAGCGTCTGAACATTTCTGCTCCAGAAAATCAAGCTGCTTCAAATAATATTGCTTTTATGACCTCAAATGATCAAGTATCTGCACAAGAGGAGGAGACTGCAGCTGAAAACTTTGCTTTCATGACTCAGATTCTCTCAGCTCCTGTTAAAGGTCTAACCAAAGAAGAGGTACTTTCTGCTTTCTGTACTCCTGAATGTAGAGAAAGAGTTGAAGTTTATAGAATGCACAACGCTGAGCTAATTCAAGATTATCAAGACATAAAAAATAAAACAGGAAATAAACAAAGATCAAATCACAAGGTTTCGGGCTTGACTTCACTTATCAACACTGATCTACTACCGAAAGATCTAGACGATTGCCAGTATATTTGTCCACCTAAACTCATCTTCCTAGACCTTTTCCATATAACTGCCTGTAACAAATTTTATCATGTTTTGATTTCTTAACAATGAACACCCAAACAAATACTAATCAGATCTCGGAATTACAGACAGCACACCCTATCATGTAAGTAGCTTCCCTACCACATATTTCACAAGTCCAATCCAGATCTCTGAAATCTTAACTGGGAATAGGTTGAGAAGAGAACAGAATAGATCTTTTGCATAGATGGTATAATATACAAGATCAAATGAGTTTTTCTCAATTTGACATAGGTTTATAGGGTTTCTTTTGGGCACTAGAGGGCCTCTTTCGGGTGTTTAATTGATCTACAAAATGACAACGTACAGCTAGGTCAGCATGTATCTGGATGCAGCAGAAGCTGACGTTGCCTAGCACCTCCAGGTCAGCATATATCTGGATGCAGCAAAGGGGATACACGACTTTTTCAGAGAAGATTTCAGAGTCAGACCAAAATTGTGTGTATCGGGACAACATACAGACATTCAAATAGAAATGAGCTAATTCCAAGTGACTTTCTTTTCTGAGGTCATGTACTAATTTAGTTCTTAACAAAACAGTCAATGTTTCTAGTCTTAAGAATAGAGCCTACCAGCATATCAGTACTAGAGTCAAACTATTTCGATACTGGTTTTACATGAGTCAGCCCTTAACCATGATGTGAAAATTCATTTCATTTCCCAGTCATGCAACACCTCTTTTTGTATTTTTCTATTTTTTATGTGATTGGTCCTGTAAATGCAGGAGTTTTAACCAGGAGCCAATCAGGAACAATCAATACTTGTTTATATTCTTGCTATATTTCTCAAATCGAATCTAAAACTGTTGATATAGCTTTGCAGGAACCAGGCTGGGTAGATGCTATGCATGAAGAGCTGAACCAGTTTGAGAAGCTTGGAGTATGGAAACTTGTCAAGTTGCCACAGGGAAAGCGCAAACTTGGAACTAGATGGGTTTTTCGAAACAAGCAAGATTCTGCAGGGGTTATTGTTCGCAATAAAGCAAGGCTGGTGGTTCAGGGATTTCAACAAATAGAATGCCTGGATTATGATGAAGTATATGCTCCGATTGCCCGACTTGAAGCCATCCGGATCTTCTTAGCTTACGCGTCTTATATGGGGTTCACTGTGTAACAGATGGACGTCAAGACAGTGTTTCTCTATGGGGATGTGAAGGAAGAAATCTTTGTTGAGCAGCCACCAGGTTTCGTGCATCCAGATCATCCAGAATATGCCTACAAGCTAGATAAGGCAATGGATTACACCAAGCACCACGTGCTTGGTATGCCACACTAACTAAACATCTTCTGGCTCATGGGTATACACGTGGCACGATAGACCAGACTCTTTTTATCAAGAAAATGGGCAAGGATCAGATCTTAGTTCAAATCTATGTTGATGATATTATTTTCGGATCTACAAGTGAGGAACTTTGCAAGGAGTTTGAGAGAGTTATGAAGAAGAAATTTGAAATGAGTGCTCTTGGAGAAATGACACTGTTTTTGGGTTTGCAAGTCAAGCAGAATTCTCAAGGGATTCTTATCCATCAAGGGAAGTATGTGGATGACGTGCTAGCAAAATTTAAGTTTTTGGACGCAAAGCCTGCTGAAACACCAATGGCAGAGAGACCGTTATTGACTGAAGATGAAGAAGGATCTTCTGTGGATCAACGTCAGTATAGGTCTATGATCGGATCGTTGATGTATTTGACAGCTAGTCGTCCGGATATTATGTTTACTGTCTGCAACTGTGCAAGATATCAGGCTAATCCTAAAACTTCTCATCTTACTGCTGTTAAACGAATCTTTCGGTACCTTAAAGGCCGACCTAGGTTTGGTCTGTGGTATCCGAGGGATTCCAATTTTGACTTGTTTGCTTTTTCTGATAGCAATTTTGGAGGTACTGATAGTGACAGGAAATCTACATCAGCTGGATGTCAGTTTCTGGGTGACAGGCTCATTTCTTGGCAATGCAAGAAACAACAAACGGTGGCGATTTCTACAGCTGAAGCTGAGTATGTTGCCGCTTCTGCATCTTGCTCTCAAGTGGTGTGGATGCAACATCAATTGCAGGACTACGGTTTGACTTATCTTAACACTACTATTTACTGCGATAATGATGCTGCAATACAAATTGTTAGAAATCCTGTTTTTCACTCCAAAACCAAGCGCATAGACATAAAAGTTCATTTTATTCGAGATTGCTTCGACAGAGGTCTTATTACACTTGAGCAAATCGACACAGATGCAAATGCTGCCGATTTGTTCACCAAACCTGTCAGCAGCTCAAAATTCAAAGTGCTTGTGGATTTTCTGAAAATGATCCGCTTTACTGACTGAGCATGTTTTTGTTTTTCGTAGGTAAATTTGTTCATAAAGTTTTCTATTCTTAGGTAGTTTTTATTTATGCTAAAATTTAGGGGGAGAAATTTTGAAAAATACAAAAACATTAAAAAAATAGAAAAATACAAAAAGAGGTGTTGCATGACTGGGAAATGAAATGAATTTTCACATCATGGTTAAGGGCTGACTCATGTAAAACCAGTATCGAAATAGTTTGACTCTAGTACTGATATGCTGGTAGGCTCTATTCTTAAGACTAGAAACATTGACTGTTTTGTTAAGAACTAAATTAGTACATGACCTCAGAAAAGAAAGTCACTTGGAATTAGCTCATTTCTATTTGAATGTCTGTATGTTGTCCCGATACACACAATTTTGGTCTGACTCTGAAATCTTCTCTGAAAAAGTCGTGTATCTCCTTTGTTGCATCCAGATATATGCTGACCTGGAGGTGCTAGGCAACGTCAGCTTCTGCTGCATCCAGATACATGCTAACCTAGCTGTACGTTGTCGTTTTGTAGATCAATTAAACACCCGAAAGAGGCCCTCTAGTGCCCAAAAGAAACCCTATAAACCTATGTCAAATTGAGAAAAACTCATTTGATCTTGTATATTATACCATCTCTGCAAAAGATCTATTCTGTTCTCTTCTCAACCTATTCCCAGTTAAGATTTCAGAGATCTGGATTGGACTTGTGAAATATGTGGTAGGGAAGCTACTTACATGATAGGGTGTGCTGTCTGTAATTCCGAGATCTGATTAGTATTTGTTTGGGTGCTCATTGTTAAGAAATCAAAACATGATAAAATTTGTTACAGGCAGTTATATGGAAAAGGTCTAGGAAGATGAGTTTAGGTGGACAAATATACTGGCAATCGTCTAGATCTTTCGGTAGTAGATCAGTGTTGATAAGTGAAGTCAAGCCCGAAACCTTGTGATTTGATCCCTGAGCAATTTTGTTTATTTCCTGTTTTATTTTTTTGTAAATAATTGTTTTGACTATTTATTTTTATTTTAGGTTTTGTTTTCGTAAATATGCTCAGAAGGTATAAGTAAATCATTAAAATTAAAACTGATTTATTAAAGGGATTGTATTATTAATTAATTAATCAAATAAACTCCTTTATAAGTCGGTTAAGTTTAAAAAAAAAGTGGTTATGGCCCAAAAAGTCAAAGGTCCGGCCCATTTCATTAGGGTTTTGGAATATAAAGCACAGGTCTCGAGTCGAGATCTCACTTCTCACTCGAGACCCTTTCATTCTCTCTCAAGACTCCGGTGATCTTTGAAGATTCCGACTTGTCTCCGATTACGACTCGCAATCTGTGGTTTCGACTCATTGATAATCAAGGTATTATGATATTATTATTCAAGTTTTTGCAGAAAATTATGAATATTTGAAGAAGCTCCGATGAAGATTTTAAGATTCCGACTCGCAATCAAGAAGCTCCGATGAAGATTTGAAGATTCTGACTCGCAATCAAGAACACTAAGATGAAGTTCATATGATTGTGTGGTTGCGACTCAAACAACACAAGGACTCGAGACCAGTGGTTTCAAGTCGCAATATCGAGATTGCGACTCATGGTTTCGACTCGAAGTCTATTTAGTTACGACTCATGGTTGCGACTCAATGACAAGTGGTCTCGACTCGAGACCTTTCAGTTTCGACTCATGGTCTCGAGTCAACAGTAACAGTGTTAATTATTAATTATTTTTATCTTATCTGAACACTGTTATGTCAAAGGTTGGAAATTTTAATTAACTTGTGTTTTATGCAGAAAATGGACTTGAAGTTTATATCTTCTCACAATCAAGTAGGATACTTGGCACCTCCACCAGAGAAATACAAGCAGCTGTACACGTCACTGATAAAAGGTCTAAATAACTGCCGGATTGTTCATGCTCTTGGCGAGAATCCGGTTGTTTATGAAGAGCTTATTCAAGAGTTTTGGAAGAATGCAAAAGTCGAAGTCGTTGAAGGAAAGAGAGCTATAGTTGCTGAGATTCAAAAGATGAAAGTTATTGTGACTGAGCAGATGATTAGAGAAGCATTAAAATTTAATGATCAGGAAACAGATCCTATAGAACTTCTAGCTGGAATAGTGGAAGCAATTCTACCTCGTTTAAGCTACGAAGGGAAGTTTCCACCTCTGATAAAGAAGTTTGTGCATCCGTATTGGCGTCTATTGCTGCACATGTTCCTTTTGTGCATGACAGAAAATAGAGGGGGAACTAATCAGTTGAATACCACTCAGTCTGCCGCTTTGATATGTGTAATTACCAATGAGCCGTTCAACTATTCAAGATATATCTTGGAAGCGATGAAGAGAAATGCAATTGGACTTCAAAAGGATAAGTTTCTCATGTATCCGAGGTTCTTGCAGATGATTCTGAATGATCGTTATCCAGAATTGAAGAGATCTGGTAATACGTTGGAATTAAAGCCTATGGGTCCATCATGTTTTGGTGCTCTCACTCCGAAGAAGGGTACTGAGAAGAAATATGAAGGATTGATTGATTTAGAGAAATTTGGTCAATTTGCAGAGACTGAAGATGTTGTTGCTAATCCAGTTATTGTGCAATCTGTTCCAGTGAATATTGCACCTGCAAATGCTATAGTTGCTGAAGAACATGATATTCAAATGGGTACTGAGGATGAGCCTGAGACAGAGATTTTAACAATTGACTCTGACGATGAAGGCATTGAGATTTTGTGTGGTTCTGGGGAAGATAAAGAGCTTCCTCCTGAAGCTGAAGTTGATACTGCTGTTTCTGCTGTTCCACCTGTGATTACTGCTGAAAGTTTGGCTTTGTTATTAAAATCTGTGACTGATAAGATGGGAAATCCTCCTTCTGATCTTTCAGTGTCAAGTGAAAAGCCTAGTGAAGACCCAAAGGATTCTGATTTTATGCCATTGAAGCGGAAAAGGAGGGATCCTCGACTCGGTATGTATGTTGAACAACACAAAGATCAATCCATGACTATTGCTGAAGATGATGATGGTTTATATGATTTTGATTTTGAGAGAAGTATTGATGACACTACCACCTCTACTGAAGATATATTTGATTCCAACATTGACTCTCAAGGAAATGTTTTGGAGACCACTGCTGCTGATATTCAGGTTACAAATGTTGATACAGATCCTGTTGGTGATACTGTGCCACTTGGTATTCCTGAATCTACAAGTCCTTCTAGAATTGTTCCTAATGTACCTAGTAGTTCGAGTGGTAAAAGACCTGAAGAGTTATTTCGAATGCCGTTTGATGATGATTCTAGTGATGAAGATGAGTTTATTAGCATGAGAGATATGAAGAAAAGAATGGTTGTACGAGAGCAAGATTCGATTCATAAAGATGCGAAGATTATCCAACTTGAAGATACGATTGTGAAAAAAGATCAACAGATTGAGCAGCTTCAAGGAGATGTTAGTTTGTTGTTTAACATGATTTATGACTTACGTGGAAAGTTGGAGAAGAAATTTGGACGGGAGTTCTCTGATCCAACTGATGTTGAAAACAGGAAAAAGGCCTTTGAAAAGGATGATGCTGAAAGAAGTGCTGCTATGGAACAATACTTTAAAAGAGTTATTGATCCTGTTGCAGACAAAGAGAAGGCTGAAAGAATCAAGAAGAAAAGAGAGTTTGTAATTATGAAAAATCGGAATCTAAATCCAGATGATGATGATGCTCATGCAACTCATCATTTAATGGATGTTGGTGAAACTCTCTATGATAAGGTTGGAAATCGTTCTGGTGTAGTTAGCTGGGGTTATGATCATGATCGCAAAAGATGGCGGATAAAAAGAAAAGTTGGACCCATTGAGTGGTACAAACATTCAGGGCAGTTTCAGTCGTTTACTAAGGTGGACTTGACAAACTTGTCTAAAGCACCTTATGTAGATGATAAGCCTGGAGGAGCTGGATATATGTTTTTCGAGAGATTGAAGAGGGAGGTTCTTAAGGGTTTTCCTTCGATGCGTACTGCAGAGTCCACTATTAAACCAGCTAAAGGCATTAGAGATCCATACACGAACAAGCGAATGAAAATTGTGCATTGGCCTGTAACTGATAAAGAAAAGGTGATTCCATTGGTGAAAAAGATACCAAAGGGTGCTTTGAAGTCTTTGCAGTTTTGGACTTATGATGAGCGTCTAGGGCAGGCGGTAATTGTTTGTGATGATAATGTGGATTTTCGCTTGGTGGATCAAGTTGATTTACTGAATGTTGCTCTTGAAGATTTGGAAGTGTTAGCTAGTCATCAAATTAGAGCTACTGAAAAATATGAAGAAATTGCAAAAGCTTGGACTGCTGCTGTTGCATCAGCCATTCATATTCGTACAAAGGGTTTTGGTGGTCTTAAGGATCGGTTGCAAGGTGATCGTGAAAGTTGAAGTGTCAAGAACCTGCATGTATAAACCTAGGGGGAGATTGTTGGAACCTGAAGGTTTATTCATGTAGGTTAGCATAGTTTAAGGGTTGATTATGAAGTTGTTTAGTTTATTTGTTTGGGTCGATTATTGTATGGGTTGGGCTATCTAGTTAGGAGTTGTGTGGGCCTAAACTAAAGCCCATGTGTCTAAGTATATAAACAAACCTCAACCTATTGGTTGAGGTTGATCGAAAGTAGCTAAGGCATAGGGGCGAAATCCAGCTAGTAGCTGAAATCAGTTTGAAGTCTTGTATCAGTCTTTGCTTTGTCATTGAATGCAAGATTTCGGTTTGTGATTCATTTATTATTCTTGTGTTGATTATTATTGTTTATTCTTGAATCGACTTGTGATTGTTTTCCGCACCTTCACAAGTTAAAGGTTGATATCATTGAAAGATCCTAACGGGTTTTACATTTAGACTTAGACCGGTTAGTTTTCAAAGGATTACATGGTTCAACGCATGATAAAGCGAAGACCGGTTTAGAATGTGGTTTTGACCCGACAAGCTTGGATACTTGTTTAATATGGGTAACTTAAACACATTCTGGATTTTGAGATGAAAACGACATGGTTTGACCCGTTTCGGCTAATATGTGTAAACTAGTTACATAAGCCGATCCGAACGCGAAAAGTGCGTAACGAGTGACCAAAAGAGTCATTTGCGAGTTTCCTAAGTTAATATGCCATAATTATGTTGTGACATCAGTAAGATATCTTTTATTATGCCCAAAACGGATTTAAACTCAAATTATGCCCCGTAGGGGTATTTTGGACATTTAAAAGGTTATAAGAGAGTTAAATTTGTAATCTGAGTTACAGGTCTAATTTATCTAGTAAATATACTTAATTTACTAAGTTATATGAGTAGGGTATGACCTATATGTGAAATTTATTATTTAAAACCAAACTATGCACCTTAGGGGTATTTTGGTAATTTCACTTAAGCTTAAAAGGTCAAAACAGGAAACCTGAGTTTAAAAACTTTCACTTACTATTAATATATAAAAATATACTAAAAGTATCAGTAGGTATCAACCTTATATGTTTAATATGGTTTTAGTACATACTATGCGTTAAAAACGCTTAAAAAGGCGATTTGGAGCCATTTCCGAGTTTTCAAAGGAAAGCTGATATTTTTATAATTCTAGAAGGCTCAAAATATTTTATTTATCAAATAAAATCAGTAGAAAAAGGTTTGGGGTCAAAAGGATTTGTAAAACTCATTTTATGGCTTAAAAGGGCAAAGCCGGCATTAACCGAATCAAACTTAGAGACCTATGTTATGCTCAGCCAAAAATTAAATAAAAATCTTCCAAAATCTCAAAATATTATATTACATCAGTGGGTAAAAAGTTTGATATCAAAAAGTGGGTTTAGATCGGCTATATGCTAATTACGCCATTTATTTAAAAAAAAGCTTTCTAATTACGCTAATGAGCATAACTCTTAATCTAGACCTCAAACTGATGTCAAATTTTAGGTGCAAGTTTATAAATCAGTAACTAAGGTTTCTACTCTTTTACTTTTTCAAAAATCACGTTTTATCATCAAAAGGGCATAATAGTCAACATTTAAGCACTTAACGGAAACATGCGTATGAATCGGATAACTAATGAACCAAGTTGTATAATCTCAGAGAGTTATACTTATATGAAACGTGGTCCAAATAAAGCTCTAAGGCATTTCTAAAACATGCTTAAACGGGTCAGATTTGAAAGTCAAGGTAAAAGTTAATTTATGCGACTTTCGGTTCCGATCCGGGTCTATACTGAAAATTATCGGGTTGAACATGTTTAGACATGTTCTTACACTAATTACCATGTTATATGAGTGATCAAACAGGTTGCATGCCTCCTACATTGCTAATTATGCATTAATTTGAAAACAAGCATTCTGTTGACTTTTTAAAGTTAGCTTTGACCCGACAATTGACCTAGTTAGAGTGGGAATCAGAGAGTACCCTTTTAAGGGTTTAATGCCCACATAATTACCTACTTATAGGTACTTTCAATTTGGACTCCGACTGGACAAATTAAGATTATTGACGAAGTCAAATCTTAATTACGACGGTTTAACTTAAGACAAATAAACTAAGCAAAACTGAATTAAGAAAGGTTAAGTACGCTTACAATAGTCCTAAGCACGACTAATGATCACTAAGAAAGGTGCTTGAGTTCCAGGAACCTCCAGAAATGAAGTTGTGAAGCTTTCAAGTGAATGAGCAATTGAAGAACACAACTCATGGCCCTTACATAGGTTTCTTAGAGCATCAAGATCATTCCAACAAGGTCTATGAATGTTCCCTGATCATTCCAAGTGTCCCTAGGCTCTTAAAAACCATCAAACAAGCCCATAGAATTGAATACAAGGCTTCTAAGTCGGTTTAACTTGCTGAACTCGCAGGTGTGCATGATTTCTGCCCAGCACAGGCCGTCGCGTAGCGCTACGGCCAAAGGGGGAGTTGCTCGCGCTACGCTAGCAAGTAGGTAACCAGCCAAACAAGTTTCAGCTAATTACATTTCAGCCCCTGGTCCATCCAAACATGGTTTTAACTTTATTTCTTGCACTTTTGGCCCTCTAACTTGACTTTTAAGGACCTTAAGACTTTTACAAACTTGGTTAAGTCCTTGGTTAACTTTGTGCTTACCCGAAAAGTCACAAATTTCAACGTTGACGCTTTTAACCCCTCGTATACGAATATTGTCATAACTTTCTCATACGATATCGAAACTTGGTGAAATTTTTACCACATATTCTAGTGAGTATAATTTATCATTACAAAGCTTTGGGTTTGCTAAAAGGTCACTCAGAGGTATACTTTAAACATGTTGACACATTTAACCCCTGTAGTTTGTAATTCCTCACTTTCTTTCACGATTAGGTTCGTATGATCCATGATTTATTCGTTCAAGGTTACAAATATCATGTAGGGCTATTTTAGAATATATTTATCCTTTGTTGACACTTTGGACCCTTATATTCACATAGTTTCCTTGTTTGTCAACTTTAGTCCCTTTAACTTAATTCTTTACACGTTTAAAGTCCGTGACACGTGTCAATACTTTATTGGACATGAATTTTCGAGGTGTTACAATTGCAAGGGCTGTTTGGCAGCTTTTATATTTTTTGTTGTTGTTTAAATGATGTAAAATGTATAAATAAGATGTATTATATATATGGTTAACATGTCCTACAATGTCTAGTGTGTATTGAACATGTATTAAGGCCTAAAGGTATATTAAACATGAATTAAAGTAAGAGTAAAAAAAATATGTTATGCATAAGTATGTGTAACAAACCAATATAACAAGTATGTACGACATGTGACTTGAGGTATCAAATAAGCGTAAAGAACATAAATTTGCGTCTTGCAAAATGTGACCAAATGTTTGTTTAAGAATCACGAACACGTGGTAGTTATTTGCGAGTTAATCTTCGTAAGTATGCATTAATTATAAACAACATGAATTTCATATAAAAGATCAAGTTTTTTTACTACCACCGAAGTCTCGGATTTACAATGGCTTGAAATGAATTACGATTACAAAGGAGACGGATTTCCGAAAGTTGAAATATACGACAAGTTTTCTAATTAGGGAAAGTGTGGAAAAGCAGGGCATTACAGTCACCCCTCCTTTAGGAAATTTCGTCAAGAAATTTATTCAAGAGGAAGACTTAAAAAAACATTTTGGCTAAAAAGAATAATTGACTAAAATTGAGATTTTGAAGTTTGCGACGTGTTGGGAAGGATGTATAAAATCATTGAGGAACGAAGGGATAGGGTTGTGAAAGGAGTTTATTCAAAATAAGTTTTGAGACATTAATCATAAGTAAAAACATGTATGTGTGTATAGGCTAAGTGGGCTTAAACAAGTTTAAATAATTCAAATGGAGAGGTATTTTAAAATATGTTATCTAAGAAAGAGAACTTTCATATGAAATGGTATGCATTTTGATGAAAAGTGTGGTGGCTTCGTAGGTTGTAAGAAAGCTTTAAAAGCAAAAGTATTTTAGGTCGAGCGTTTAAACCAATTTCTTGTAAACGAGGTTTGTATAAAAACCAAAGAATAACTGGGAACAACAGAGGTATGAGAGTGAACGAACAATCTAGTAGGTGAATGCGAGTACAAGAATGGTATGAAGGTTGGATACAATGTGATCATGAGTGTTGAGAATAAGGTCTCATCATGGATAATTGGATATAATGCGTTTGTGGGTTGTTAAAGTTTGTATTAGGTCTAAAAGTCTGCAAAACACCGAATTTCTCATGGGACATTTTACGAAAGTATGGTAACATGGTGAAAACACTTATATATAGGAAGTACCAGTGGCGTATCATCCATGTTTTGACCACGTTACATCCGTTTTGTCATTCGCGTCATGTTAAGTTCCATGTCCTCATATGCCTATCACTATAATACCGTGTGCACCCGTGATTATATTGATCGTCGCATGATCCGCATAGCTTGTACTAGTTGTGTATGAATCAGGGTATACATAATTTGAAAATAAAAATGAGTACGTATAAGAATGTATATTTATGTTTTAGTATGTATGAGACCAACGTAAGCGAATCCCTCGGGTTTCGCTCGCGCACAGGTACGAATGTATAAATTATGAGTATGAATAAAAGTATGAGCATAAGTATAAGTTTAAGTATGAATACGCATGTGAGTAAAAGTATGAACATAAAACGTATGGGTATGAATATGAATATGAGTACAAATATGAGCATAAAACGTATTGTTATGAGTATGAGTATGAGTGCAAGTACGAATAATAATGATTGCGTATATAGTATTATTTGAAACATAACGAATTTAAGCATATAAAAACGATCAAAAGGTTGAGTATGTATGTCACACCCCCAAAATCCACCCGCGGGGTAACACCGCTTGGAGGCTTGACTGACCAGGATCCAGCCACCAATCATATCTGAACAAGCAAGCAAGTAATTATAAAAGTTCAACCAATACAATTGGTGTCCAAACAAAACATAATTTAAGTTGCAAGCGGAAGCATAACGTTTAAAAACCAAAACATAAGTTTAATTGTTTCAAAGTTTAACATGGCACACAGTTGTCCATGCCCCACAACGACTCTCTTCCATGCAAGCTCCAGCTAAGTACCTATTGACCAGCAAAGGATGTAGTAACGAGTCAACAACAAGTTGAGTGAGTTCACGGTTAGGTGTTCATTTTTAAGTTGTTCCAAAAACAGTTTCCATTTAACTGGCATCCTGCCGTGGGGGTTACCCCATAGTTGAAAACGTGTTTTGTTTACCCATTTACTCTGGCAATACAGCCGTGGGGGCTACCCCATATTAGTTATCTGGCGTTTCGGCCGTGGGGGCTACCCCATGCATACACTAGACTCGTTACCATATCGACTGCTGATTGTAGTCATTTTTATGTGCCGTGAACTGTCAATGTCTATCATCATTGACGTGCCCAGATCCATTAGTTCACGCCCGTCCTCTGTGGCACGGTGTGAGGCTTGTCAGACCTAAATAGCGCTATCTAACTAATGACCCGCTCGCCATTGGCCCGGCGATTAAGTCGATATAAAAAGGAGGGACTTCGTGATAGAGTTGTGGTCTAGTACGAGTTATCTGTCCATGAGGACGAGGAATTATATTCCTGAATCAATATTGTCCTACCCAAGAAGGGATGAGGAATCCATGTTCCTTAACCCCATTCCCAACCCCTGGGAATCCCATGCTTTGTAGAGGGTGTGAACTCACCTTGGTTTGCTCGGCAGATACACAGAAAGGTCAATCAAGCTATATTGTGGTCAACCACGTCCTAATCATAGTTGTACCATACGAGTCAGGTTCGTATTCAAGTAGAGCACATATGTTTTCTACACACATTTGCATACACGTATTGATCATGGCACAGACGTATAAATACTTCAGTTAATCAACAGGGCATAACACATCCAATAGCCTCACCTATGTAAATAAACAAAGTCCAAGTATGTGGCCCAATTAGTTGGGCTCGTAACAGCATGCAAGTCCAAAACAGTGTGCACATCCAAAACAGTGGGTATGTGTACGTGGTCTCGATTCGAGACTAGAGATCTCGAGTCGAAACTGTGTGGTCTCGAGTTATACCTACAAGTTCTCGAGTCGCAACTGAGGAGGTCTCGGGTCATACGTTCACTACTCGAAACTAGGCGGTCTCGAGTCATGTCTCGAGTCGCAACAAGACTCGCAACCATGATCTCGAGTCATGCTGTTTTTGTGCCGATGTGGTGTGGTCTCGAGTCGAGACTAGGGGCTCTTGACTCGCAACCTGTGTCGTAACCGTGGATCTCGAGTTGTCATCTACCTGGTCTCGAGTCGAGACCAAGGGTCTCGACTGGCACACCTGCTAATAGCCGGCATTTGTACTAGCCAATAGGATTTCGATTTCATGATATGGTGTACTAGCCAATGACAATGCACAAAGATGTTTCCTTGTCTAACCATTAACCAAAATGGATCAAACTACAAGTTTTTCAAATATTCAAGTCACCTTCAATTCATATTCATGTTGTTCATCATACATTCAAGAGTTCATCATTAGGGTTTTTATCATATAACTTTGTGTACCAATAATCATGCGTTCATTCATTCTAAATTAGGAAATAATCTTTGTATATCATTGTTAGGGGTCATTTTCTTAACGTATATATCCTGACCAATATCCTGCCTATGTTTGTTCATTTGTGACCAGGATGCTGGAAGAGGATATTGCTAACATCTTGGGCGATATCCTGAGGCTTATTGAATTAACCACGTGCAGGTTAAGGGCTGAGACTTGCTAACGGTCAAGAGGACTTCTTCTCCTCAAGACTCGGACGAATTTGTTGAGGAAGAGACGTTGAGCCCGAAAGACCAGGTCTACAACATTCGAAGAAGGAATATTCGGTGGATCCCGCAAGTTTAGGCTAGTTTGTTATTTTATCTTTACTATAAATAGATGAGGGCGGATCAGCTTAGAACACACAATTTTTCACTAACACTCTTATACACTTACACTCTCTAGCTCATCGAAAACACCACACTTGTATCCAAGTTTCGTTGTAACACTTAGTCGATCCGTACCACATCTTGCACTGTATCCTGATTTTTGAAGCAATAGAAGAACTAGGCAGCTGCGATTGTCAGCTCCCGAGGTTTTATGCCGGCGATCTAGATTGATCAAGGGCTTTCCTCGTACATCCTGTGTCGTTTACTTTACTTTTGCTCATTGTTTGATCATAGATACAGCTCTATATCCTGAGCCGTATCCTGAAACTGTTTTTACAAATTAACTTGATTAACATATTTTCGACACTCATTTCTAGCACACTACCTCACTTAACTAATTTGATCACTTAATTACTTCGGTAATTTTTGACCAAAACAATTTGGCGCCCACCGTGGGGCAAGTGGTGCTCTCTTTACTAAAACTTTTTGTCAAATCGCCAATCGGTTTTCTATTTTCAAAACTTTTTGCCACATTGTCCATAATGGCCTCAAGATCAAACATGAGTTCCTCTACCGTGTCTGCTATGACTTCTGCTACTACCGGTTCGGTGCTTCCACCACCTCCTCCAAGGATGCCAGCCTCTACACAATCTCAAGATGTTATCCCAACTCGGAGTGTCCAGGGATCTGCTCCCGTTTTAGCTTCTAATGATGAAATTTTAACCTTATTTGGAAGTGTGCAGGAACAAATGAGGCAGCAACAGGAAACAAACCAAATGCTTTTGAGGGAAATACAACTCCTGAAGGCTGGCTCGAGCAGATCTGCTGAGGACAATGTCACTCCGTTACACCCCAGAGCGTTGAACTTTAGTTCAGCTGTATATACCGAGGATAATAGGGGGAATATCGTGCCCAGCCTTCCTCAGAATCATACTCCTGAAATACCCTCCTCGATTAGGATGTCAACCATGAGGAGCTCAGGATATGCTTCAGGATATGGGCAAAATCCTCCAACGGGTAATGTGTCGAATAATAACAATACTCATGCTACTAACAGTGGTGGATCTTTGCAGGATACAGGTGTAACATCAGCACTTACCAGGGAACTTCAGAAGTTGAAGGACATGATATCTAGTGTACCTGGGGTGGTCCAGCCGATCCCGGAAGTATCTCAAGACAGCCACAAGATATCTCGTTTTGCATATCCTATCTGTGATGCTGAGATCCCAAAGAGATTCCAAACTCCCAACATGAAGCTTTATGATGGGAGTACGGATCCTGAGGAGCATATTGCTCAGTATAGGGAAAGAACGGAGATTAACCCTATCCCTCCGGAGCTCAAGGAAGCGTGCTTGTGCAAGGGATTTGGTTCTACTCTAACAGGATCGGCCTTAAAATGGCTATTAAACGATAACTCAAGGGCCTCAGGAATCCTTGAGGGATTATGTGAACAAATTCAGTCGAGAATCCTTGGATATCCCACATCTTGATGTTGCAACAGCTGTGCAAGCTTTCAAGATGGGATTACAAAAGGATTCTCAGTTTTATCAGGATCTTGTAATGAATCCCTGCAGGAATCTCGACGAAGCTCGTAACAGGGCTTTGAGATATATCCGTCTGGAAGATGACAGAAAGATGCAAGAAAGGATGAACTCATCCAACACTTATGAGTCAACTAATAGGAAGTCAGAATCCTCGTTCAAGTCATATCGGCCTAAGCCGTATAATAGAAATGAAAACAAAAGAGTGAACGCTGTTGAAGATGAGGATCCTGAAGAGTATCCTGAGTTGTCCGAATATTGCTTTTCTGTTAATATTCCTGAATTGATGTATGCTATGCAGGGTCTAGGAGACAAGGCTAGGTGGCCTCGAAAGAATCAACAAAAGGCTGACTGGAAAGATAAGTCAAAATGGTGTGCTTTCCACGAAGATTTCGGACATATGACTGAGGATTGCATTGCTCTAAGGAAAGAAATAAGCTATCTTCTAAGCAAGGGATATCTAAAAGATCTCATAGGAAGAAAGAAGAATAAGGGTCAGGATACTGAGAAGGATCCTGAACGAGCAGCATCACCCCCCGCGGATGCCAAGATAATCAACTTCATTTCGGGAGGATCCGACATTTGTGGAACATCGTATTCGGCGGCAAAGAGACATGCAAAGGAATCCAAGGCCGAAAGGGGAGACAAACCTGTCAGGGTGACTACCCTCACAACTGATAAAGTGATCACTTTTGATGCTGATGACAGGGATACTGTCCAAGATCCTCACCATGATGCTCTGGTAATAACATTATATGTGGCTAACCATTTTGTACGCAGGATACTGGTTGATAATGGCAACTCCGTCAACATAATCCAACTAGAAACTCTGAAGAGAATGAACATATCTCCAATGGATATCACTTCAAAGTCTACCGTGCTTGTTGGATTCAGTGGGGAGGCTAGAAACACAATGGGAGAGATAAAGTTTCCAGTATACGTTGAAGGAGTCAATTCGATACAACGTTTCTGTGTGATGGATTCTCTATCCTGCTATAACATCATACTGGGAAGACCGTGGATTCACGATATGAAGGTCGTACCATCAACATATCACCAATGCATCAAGATACCTACCCCTTGGGGAGTGGTCAAAGTTGATAGTGATCAGCAGGAGGCGAAAGAATGCTACTCATCCTCAATGAAATCCTCAACCAAACCTAGTGCAGCATAGCAATTAAAGACACGGGTCCAGGATATCGTGGAGGATCCGGAGCAGGATGTGAAGAAAATTGTCCTGGACCAGGATAATCCCGATATTTCGGTGCTCGTAGGGACCAATATCCCTCAGGATATTGAAGAACAATTAATTAACTTTTTGAAATGCAGGATGTCTACGTTTGCATGGAAGCATGAGGATATGACAGGCATATCCAAAGATATTATCAATCACAAGCCTGGAATTGATAAATCATTCAAGCCTGTGCAACAAAAAAGAAGGAAGTTTGCTCCTGAGCGGAACACGATTATCCAGGAGGAAGTTGAAAGATTATTAAAGTCCAGAATGATCAGAGAGGTTAAGTTCCCAAGGTAGCTAGCAAACGTGGTTGTAGTACAGAAGAAGAATGGGAAATGGAGAGTTTGTGTAGACTACACAGACTTGAACAAAGCTTGTCCTAAAGACCCATTTCCTCTTCCCCACATTGATGCAATGGTAGATGCCACTGCCGGGCATGAAATGCTGACCTTCATGGATGCATCCTCAGGATTTCAACAGATCCAAATGGAGCCTTCTGACCAGGAGGATACTGCCTTCATGACACCAACAGGTATTTATTGTTATACAGCTATGCCTTTTGGTTTGAAAAATGCAGGTGCAACATACCAAAGATTGGTAAACATGATGTTCAAAGACAAACTGGGGGACACCATGGAGGTATATATCGATGATATGGTGGTGAAATCTAAAAAGGCTGAGGATCACCTCCAGGATATCAAGGGAGCATTTGATATCCTGGATCAATACAACATGAAGCTGAATCCTGCTAAATGCCATTTCGGAGTGGGGGCAGGAAAGTTTCTTGGGTATATGGTGACGAAAAGGGGGATAGAGGCAAGCCCGGAACAGATTAAAGCTATCCTGGATATAAAATCACCCTCGAATATGAAGGACGTACAAAGATTAACAGGCCGAGTAGCAGCTCTAAACAGATTTATCTCAAGATCCTCAGAGAAATGCAAAGACTTCTATGATATCCTAAAGAAGAACAAAAGATTCGAATGGGGGGAAAAGCATGAAGCAGCCCTGCAGGATTTGAAACGGTATCTCTCAACCGCACCTCTATTGATGAAGCCGGAAAATGGTGAACCACTATCCCTGTACCTTGCTGTATCAGGGAATGCTGTAAGTGCCGTTCTTATAAAAGACCAAGAAGGTCAGCAGTATCTTGTTTATTATGTTAGTAAAAGTTTGTTAGATGCTGAAACTAGGTATTCTCATTTAGAAAAATTGATACTAGCATTAATTATGGCATCAACGAAATTTAGGCATTATTTCGAGACACATAGGATACATGTTAAAACAAATTATCCTATCAAAAATGTGCTTAGGAAACCAGAGATGTCAGGCAGGATGGCCAAGTGGTCAGTAAAGTTGAGTGCTTATGATTTAGTATATGAACCTAGGAATGCCATAAAGTCTCAGGCTTTAGCTGACTTTGTGGCTGATTTTAGTAGTGACATTCAGGACGAGGTAGATCTAGAAGTTCAACAGCTAGGAGAATCCTCAGGATCCTGGACATTATATACTGATGGTGCATCTAATGTAAGAGGAGTAGGATTAGGAATACTACTAAAATCGCCACAGGGGGACATATTACCCCAGGCTATTAGGTGTGAATTTCCTGCTACTAATAATGAAGCAGAGTATGAGGCTTTAATTGCAGGATTAGAGTTGGCTAAGAGCATGAGTATAAAAAATTTTCAAGTATATGTTGACTCTTTGTTAATTACTAACCATTTTAATGGATCCTATGCAGTTAAGGGTGAGAAATTAATCGAATATCTCGATATTCTCAAAAAATTAGCAGGATATTTCGATGCTTTTGTACTTAAACAGGTACCAAGGGAGGATAATGCTGAAGCGGATGCCTTAGCAAATTTGGGATCATCGATCAAGATACCTGAAGGGACGCAAATACCAATATTACATGTCCTATATCCTGCAACGAATCCTCAGGATAAAGAAGTAGCTGGTATTTAGGATCCTGGAGTAGAACATCTTGAAGAGGATCCTAAATCCTGGACGGCTCCAATCATGAAATATCTCAAAGAAGGACACATCCCTGGAAATGAAAATCCTAAGGCATTTAGGATGAAGGTATCACGATTCACTATTATAGATAATATTTTATACAAAAAATCTCTTGCAGGACCGTATTTGAGGTGCTTGGAGGATCCTGAAGCCAAGGAAGTACTTCAGGATATACATGAAGGGGATTGTGGTAACCATGCTGGGGGCAGGTCGTTATTCTCAAAAGTATTAAGAACAGGATATTATTGGCCAACAATGAGAAAAGATGCCGCAGAATATGCTCGAAGATGTGACTCATGTCAAAGACATAGTAACATACTGCATCAACCTGCTGAACCATTGTATCCTATTGTTTCCCCTTGGCCATTTATGAAGTGGGGTATGGATATAGTGGGAAAGCTACCGAAAGCTCCGGGAGGAAAAGTCTTCATGCTAGCAATGACGGATTATTTCTCTAAGTGGGTTGAAGCTGAAGCGTTTGTTCAAGTTAGAGACCAAGAAGTAGTATCCTTCATAAAGAGGAATATCCTGACCAGATTCGGAGTACCAGCTGAGATAATCTGTGACAATGGTTCTCAGTTCATAAGTAAGAGGACTACTGACTTTTGCAAGAGTTGGGGAATCAAAATGATCACATCTACTCCAGTACATCCTCAAGCAAATGGACAAGCAGAATCCTCAAACAAGATAATTGTCAATAACTTAAAGAAAAGGCTTGGAGCCAAAAAAGGAAGATGGGCAGAAGAATTACCCTTTGTTTTATGGGCTGATAGGACAACGGTAAAGAATGCAACAGGCCAAACCCCATTTTCCTTGGTGTTTGGAGCAGAAGCAATGATTCCAACGGAAATGACGATACCTACTGCAAGATCTGTCTTAAGTGATCCTGAGAAGAATCCTGAAGCCTTGAGTCAGGATTTAGACACTATAGATGAAAAGAGAGATGCGGCAAGGCTAAGGATGGCAGCATATCAACAGAGAATATCCAGGGCATATAACAAGAATATTAGAACCAGAAGATTTAAGGTTGGAGATTGGGTGTTAAAAAAGGCTTTTCAAAATACTACTAATCCTGCCGATGGCAAGTTAGCTCCAAAATGGGAAGGACCATATGAGGTTGAATCAGAAGCAGGGAAAGGAGCATACAGACTCAAGAATATGGAGGGGGATATGCTACCGAGATCTTGGAATGCTATACACCTTAAGCTCTATTTCAAGTGAGTTTAGAATTCAATTTCTAACTCAGAATGGTATGAATTCTATCTTTTTTAAATACGTTTTGGTTTAATTTATTTTTTGAAACTCAATACTGACTTAAGCATCGGAGGGGTGTTAGCCAAGCTAACACCCACCTTAGTTTACAAGTTGTTTTGCAAGATGTGTTCCAGGATATAGCTCCAGGATATGCACTCAGGATAACTCAGAAGATTAGAGGATTGGCCCCCTCTCTTACGTTTAAGGGATACTGATTCCTTCACAGGTTTAAAGGTATTCACCTTTCTTCGGAATTGGGTTTAAACACCCCACCTGGAGCGCAAGTTATTCAGGGATAGTTCAAGGTGGCGGGACCAGTCCATGTAAAAGTGGCTGACAATTTCGTTACTGTTGGCTATATCCTGAATCCTAAAGGTATATGAGGATTGATCACCCTCTCTCACGAAAGGGTATTTTCATACTCTCTAAGGTTTAAAGGTTTTCACCTTTCTAAGTCTTGGAGTTTATACACTCCCGCTTGTAGCGCATGAAAAATTGGGATTTTCCCCAGGATACAAGGGATTTATCTCCAGTACATCCTTGGGTTCTACCCTTGGGACGTAAAAAATCTCTTATGCAATGGAAACTGACATTAAGTAGATTTCTAAGATACTTGAAGGCATGGGACATTCCCTCCAAGGTGGTGGTGTAAAGCTAAAAGGATGAAGTTTGCGACTAATGCACTAAGTACCCTGCACAGGGGACATCTTCACTGGAAGAGTTGCAAAGGGATTGAAGTTTGGTAATAGGTTTATGTCCTATTTCTGGTATGATCTTTCCTTTATAAGCCTCGTTTAGGTTTTTGGTGACATTATGTTAAGTATCCTGATATATATCCTCAAAGTCCTTTTAAGGATATTTGATTAGGATGTTTGAAACTAGTATTGGTTTGGAACCTTGATCATTTAAATATTATCAAAACTTGGTTTTGAAAAGATAAACTATTTTTTACTTTCTAAAGAAATTTTTACAAAGTTGAAGGAACGTTTGGAAGATCTATCTAATAAAAGGCTTTTGCAGTATGTTGCTGAGCATACTGATCAGGATATTTTGTAAGATACCAATACAAAATCTTTACAAAAATAAGACTCACACTAAGTAATGCAAAGTAATGCAAGGTAACAGAAAATAAGTCAAAAGATAGTTATATTATTAACAAGTTAAAAGTTGTGCTTTTGGTTTCACCTAAAACCAAGGCCCATCCGCCAAAAGCACAGTTAGTTTTTACCATACTTGTGTAACGGTTGCAGGATCTATCTCAAAACAGGACCCGTCCACCTACAACCGTTACTACGTTCAAAACAAGTTATACTAATTGATGACCAAGGGCTTCGTCCAAAAACCTAGGACCCATCCACCTTTGGTCATCACATTGTTCTAGTGCAGGAAAAGTAAATTCTTCAAAGACAGGAAAAGTAAATTGTTTATGCAACCACAACCATGAATTTAAAAAATGGGCTCCGGCCTTGGCACATATATCCATCATCGCCCATTTCGCCGCCTAAGATGCGGCACCTTCTTGATCAGCAACCTCCTTGCCAGCATTCGCCCCAGCATCAACCTCGGGATTCTTCTCAGCACCATCATCAGCATTGGCCACCTCCTCTGCCGCCTTAGAAGGCTCTTCACCAGTATGTTTTGCAGGATGAGCAACGGGATGACCTCCGAGGCCCTGTAGTTTCTCCTCCCAAGCCTTTACATTCCAGGAGGGGCATTCAAAACCCAGATCCATGGCCTCATAAGCCATCCTTATCCTGGCTTGGAGAAGAGAGATGACCACAGAAGCTTTTAGGTTATCCCGGTATGAGCTCATATTCTGCTGATATTGGAGAAGAGCGGCATCTAGCTTGGCTTGAGCATCCTCATTAGCTTTGTGGAGGGCGGCTTGATGTTCCTGAGTTATTGCCTTGTATTTGTCTTCATAATGCTGGGATTTGGCAGCAGCGATGGTTCCTTGGTCAGCTATGGTGGCTTGAGCTTTCTCCAGCTGGATCTTTAACATCTTGTTAAGCCCGCAAGCGTCTTCATGCAAGTGCATAAGACGATCCAGACCCTATTGATAAAGACACAGGTATTAATGTGAAAAATAAGAAGGATAAAGACTAACATACTTGTACAGGATATCGAAAAGGAAATTCTACCTGTTTGAGGAATGAGGTGGCTTCATTGAACCCATGATTCACAAGAGAGAATGTTTCAGAAACAGCTGGGGAATCAGTCTCCTTTCTTTTACGAGAGCTGGATGCCCGGGTCCTGGATGCCGGAGGGCCTTTGGGAGCAGAAACAGTTTTCGAGGAGGTAGGCTTTGGTGTAGTAGACGACTTTGGCTTGGATTCTTGTTTGGTGGGTTCAAGGCTGGAGTAGCAATCCAATTCGTCAAGTTCAAAACCTTCAAGGTTGACGACTGGTACTACAAAAAGGGAAGATATTCTTAAACTCATCATATTTTTGAAAAATAATTAATATATATAAGAATGTGCTTACCAGACATTTCTGAGCTTGATTTTTGATGAGAACCTGTAAGAGACAGGGAAAAAGTTCTTTCACTGGCAGGAAGACGGTAGATTTCCTTGATCTTGGATTCAGATTCTGCACTGGGAGGCACTAAATCTCTAAAATTCGCTGCATAAAAACATCAGAGTATAAGTCCGGGATACAGTTTGAAGATATAGTTGGGGAAATTCCTAAAACCCTAAATCCTACCCTTGGTTAACCATTTAACCGGTAGATCGAAACCCTTATCAATAGAGTCTCTTTTTACGAAAAAGAATTTTCGTCGCCATCGATCCTCATTCTTGGTGGCTTTAAGGACCAAAGGGTTCTTGATGGAAAACAGAAGATAACGGTGATTGCCATGGGATCTCAACCGGTATGCTACGGGAAGGTCCTCAACAAGTAGGTTAGGAAAATGACGAGATTTGATTTGATCTAACACTATCAAGACTCGCCAGACCATTGGCATAACTTGGGCATAGCTAAGGCCGGTGAGGTCGAAAAAGCTAGAGATAAAGGGTGGAAATGGGTACCGGAGTCCAAGAGAGAAAGGATAAGCGAAAAAACAAACCCACTCGTCGGATGATGCGTCCGATCGGGCTTCCTGGTCGAAGGGGCAAAAGACCGTTCCGGTGGGAAAGGCACCGGAGTCTTTGAGAGCAGCAATGTCAGCATTATTGAAGCAGCAAATCTCCTTTGCTGGATCGGTGATAAAGTTTTGACTTATGAGGGTTGAGGCTGGTCGGTCTGATCGGGATTTCGTTCGTGGTGCCATGAAGAGTATTGAGCAAATTAAGAAAAATTCAAGAAAGGAGATTAGAAAATACCTGATGTTTACTTGCAGATAAGGATAACCGAGACAAGGAGTCCCTCGGTTAATATAGGATGAATATAGGGGGGTAAAAAGTAAATAATGCCTTGGAAGTTGCACCGCTGTCATTTCAAGAGTCTAGTCATATTAATTACCTTAAGTTATGAGGAGAAACTTTTGAAATATATCCGTTGGATTGGTATCCCAACCGATATATTTGGGGACAATTGTTAGGGGTCATTTTCTTAACGTATATATCCTGACCAATATCCTGCCTATGTTTGTTCATTTGTGACCAGGATGCTGGAAGAGGATATTGCTAACATCTTGGGCGATATCCTGAGGCTTATTGAATTAACCACGTGCAGGTTAAGGGCTGAGACTTGCTAACGGTCAAGAGGACTTCTTCTCCTCAAGACTCGGACGAATTTGTTGAGGAAGAGACGTTGAGCCCGAAAGACCAGGTCTACAACGTTCGAAGAAGGAATATTCGGTGGATCCCGCAAGTTTAGGCTAGTTTGTTATTTTATCTTTACTATAAATAGATGAGGGCGGATCAGCTTAGAACACACGATTTTTCACTAACACTCTTATACACTTACACTCTCTAGCTCATCGCAAACACCACACTTGTATCCAAGTTTCGTTGTAACACTTAGTCGATCCGTACCACATCTTGCACTGTATCCTGATTTTTGAAGCAATAGAAGAACAAGGCAGCTGCGATTGTCAGCTCCCGAGGTTTTATGCCGGCGATCTAGATTGATCAAGGGCTTTCCTCGTACATCCTGTGTCGTTTACTTTACTTTTGCTCATTGTTTGATCATAGATACCGTTCTATATCCTGAGCCGTATCCTGAAACTGTTTTTACAAATTAACTTGATTAACATATTTTCGACACTCATTTCTAGCACACTACCTCACTTAACTAATTTGATCACTTAATTACTTCGGTAATTTTTGACCAAAACAATCATCATAACACACATGCTCCTCTAAACCGATTTATACTAGCATAATATACTTCGTTTAAAGTACTATCCATCATCATCATCTAAACACATCCGAGAACATGATAGAGCTATATTGATACATTCTTCCACTTATTCATATATTGAGCTAGCATGATAATAAAAAAAACTCACTCTATTTTGTATACTATGAATCATTGTTTAGAAATCAAGCATCTACATCATTTACTCACTAACTCATACAAGGAGACAAGCATTCATTCATCAAGCACACATAACACTTAGTACATATTAAAACACTAACCGGTTAGGCTCTCTAAGTGTGAGGGTATGAAGAGTCGATGAGTGAACTTCCGAATGATGATCCCAAGCTCGGTCCGAGAGTCCTAGTGTTGCCGGTTGGATCCGAGGGAAGGATGAGAGGAGAGGTGATGTTTGATCTCTAGGCTTTTAGTGAGAGAGAATGTAGGAGTGTGTGTGTGTAGGTTGCCCAAAAATGGCAAGGTTGGCCCTCAACCAATGTTATATACTTGTTCCAAGTTGATGCACACTAATGGGCTTTCGGGTGGACTAAATGAGGTGCATGGCCCAACCGGCCCAACTGTTTCCTGTTCACTCGAGACCAGGTGGTCTCGAGTCGGGTCCTTGTGTCTCGGGTTACACACGCATACATACAAGCACAACACATAATCACATAAATTCACTTATATCATTCATTAAACCAACATGTCAATTAGTCACATAACGTTCAAGCATGTTACATCAAGATACAATGACGGATTCTAAATTTCGAGTTGTCACATCATCCCCAAGTTGAAAGAAATTTCGTCCCGAAATTTGGTAAGCACTCACTGAGGAAGCTAGTTAAGTTGTATGGTTTTCCCGGTTTTCCTGGGGTGTCACAATGTAAAAACGAACGGTTTAAGTGAAATTATCATGAGATACTGACTAAAACATGTACGATGATATGCACGTATAGTTGTTTGAACAAAACGTTGAGTTTATCAAATCAAAATAGATTGAGTTTGACTTGTAATGTAGAATCTAGTTTGTGGACGTCAAAAGTATGTAAAGAATCTATTGATTATGTGAGATGTACTTTGTAAAAGAACGGAAATGATACTCTTGTTTTAAAAGAAATTACGTACGTTGAAAATTGTTGGTTCCTACGAAGTTTTCTTGCCCACGTATTTTGAATTTAAATGACATATTGAGCGGTGTATAGAAAGTTCTTTGTAAATAATAAGTTTGCATTATATCAAAGGATCTTGCATTAAAATAAGAAATTTAAAATTTTTAAGTTCTCGTGAAAACGTTGATTACTAAAAGAAATTTAGCATAATGAACTTAGTGAACGTTGAAAAGTGTTTTAGTAAAATGATTTATGAACATTGAAAGTAGTTTTAGTAAAACGATCCTATAATAACTATAAGATCTCATAGGAATGTGAGATAAGTTGGTTTGATTTTCGATTGAGGATGAAAGTCCTTAGTATAATGATACAATGTGAGTGCGTTATAGGGATTACATCAAGTATGAAATTTGTGGGCAAGAGATTCATTACACCGATTAAGTTGATGGGTAGCATTTCGTTATATTTTGAAAATCGGGAATCAAAACGTTGGTGGTATAACTATGTATTTCGCGTATGTGATTTACGTGAAATAGATTATGGGATAAGGAATACGTTTGATAAAACAATGTATTTTGAAATTGGTATAAGGAGGTATTTTGAATAATGATAAATGATTTAGGTATGAAACATGATTGTGTTTGCTTGATAAAGTATTTTGAAGGAAAGTTTTGGTAACGATCACCT